>OX387659.1:3420539-3970918 GCA_947568875.1 Fissipunctia ypsillon | reverse complement strand
CAACGAATCGCGGATTCATTGCGTCCTTATTGAAAAGAGAATGTCTGTCGAAGCTACGCGCAGAAAATAGCCAGAATTTTTTCAGAGTATGGCAAAAATCATTTGTGAAAGGTGCCATTGAACATAATTATTATGAAAGGTTTAACAAAAATTTACACCACGAAACAATCAAGTGATAGAGCCAAAACTGTGTCCGGTCCACATTTTTCTTGAGAAGAGTGGTGGCCCCTCCCCCTTCCTTCATGTCTCATTACGATTATTAGATGTATAACTATCATTCAAGTGCCAAAAATCCTTGTAGCAATGTTAATTTCGATATAACACCCTCTAATCTTCCTTGTCCTGTAGGTACGAGCTGTTCACGCCAACGGAAGCGACGGGTCTGTGGCGGCAGCGGCGATGTCTCACACAACGGCACTGCGGCTCGGCCTGAGCTTCGAGCAGCAGGAGAAACTAAGCGCCTGCGCGAGGACGTTAGCGCTACAGTGTGCTGCTAAGGTATGTGGTTTTTGTACAGGACTGCCCAAAAAAGGAGAGTAAAAGACAAAATAAAGTTTAAAATTTAGTATAAAAAATTGCTTGTTTTGTACTTTTTAGTGGCAGTCGGTATTTTTTTTTAACATTTTGTGTTCCCTTCTCTCAGGACCCGCCGGGCTGTGCCTTAAGTGCCCTCTCGGTGTGCGAAGGCTCGGCGGGAGCGTTCGAGGCGGCGTGCGCAGCCGTTGGTGGCGCTGCGGCACGCGGCGCGCTGGCGTCCAGTCAGCTGTTCGCCGTGGCGCGCTACATGGAGCAGCGTGGCCAGCCAGCCAGGGCCATGCGCCTCGCCACGCTGGCCATGCGGAACCTCCATTTGCATTATAATCAGGTAAGGAAAGATAGATCCCACTCGATTTATAATAACATCCAAAGCATTCAAAATACTTCTAATTGTAATAGTAGTTTAGAGTTGATGTTTAACAAGAGGTTAATGAGGTTCTTTTAACCCTCCATATGTTGCAAGCTGTTAGGAACCAACTAGAAGCCCAATTCTCGTAATTAAAAACGTAGATTTGATGAGATGACTCAGCGACAATCAAATGTTAAAAATGTAGGGAAATTATAGGTATTTTTGACATATTGAGACTGTGATCAGACTGTGAATGTTCTTAAAATTACGAGAATTGCCGCTCAGGTCTTTTAAAATCAACTGATTCACCCTAGAACTACGTCACCTTTGCAATATAGCATTAAAACACACAACAAATTATGTGTTTAGAGCTTGTTTCAACACCTCCGAGTACGTCAGTTCCCTTTTCCCTTCCTTCCTTCCTGGCTGACCTTCGTGGCAGATAATTTCATACAAATTCCATTCTGTTTTTGAATTTATCGGATGAGAATTGACTAAGTATTAAGCATTGTAAAACAGGCTTAGCAGAAAAAATAAAACTTATAGGCAATGTCACTGACCCTGACCACTGTTTTATGATTTATCTTTGATTTGGCTCTCTGAGTTTGTCTCGCCATTTATTCTCAGGGATCAATCAGCTAGGAAATGCCGGCGCCACCTAGTTTTAAAATATTGACGTGTAAGTGTCTGAAGATGACACAGAAATAAACAGAAAACAACAGAAATCAACATTTCATTTCATATCATGGTCACAACTAAAATGAGTATCTTTGTGCTACAGGACAGTCACCCAGCGATCGCGGACATCCACTGGGCCGTGGCGCTGGCGCACTCGCTGGGCCGCGCCGAGCTGCAGGCGATGTTGCCGCTCTTGGTGAAGAACGTGCAGTGCGCGCCTGTGCTGGTAACTTTCATGAAAATCTATATCTATACATAATATAAATTAAAGCCGCTGTCTGTCTGTGTGACCGCGTTGTTCTTCTAAACTGCGAAACGAATTTTGATGCGGTTCTCACCATCATTTATATAGGCCACATACAGTCGGAATTCCGTTTCGAAAGCAGCTTATGCATCCTGATTCCGGAAGGTTTATGTATATGTCACCGTATGATTTTGAACTCCGTTAATTTATAATCTGTCTCGGGAGATTATAAACTGTGTACCATATAGCTTACAATATAACGTATTAATTTTCGATAGTTTATAATCTGTCCATGTCAAACCGACAAACTGGGAACACGCCAGCACTTACCGACAGGGTTCACAATCCATCCGATTTTATCACTCGTAAAATTGTGAACTGTCTCTGATTGGTAGGTCTTGGCGGTAGCCGAATTGGTCGCAGTAACTAAGCCAGGCCACCCCGACCAAATAGTTAGGTTAGGTTAGAACTGTGATCACCCGCTTATTCTAAGTAAGTCTCAGTTACTTGACTATTTAGTATTACCGCAAGGTGCGTTCGTCGCATGCGAGTTTGATACATTACACCGTGAGCACTTAGGTGAAGTGAGTTTGAAGTGAGCTCAATTCCTAGTGGAGTAAGGTGGGATGACAGTTCACATCACGCTCACTTCACCTAAATTTTCACGGTGGGATCTTTACAGAATAGCACCACAGTTGACAATTTGTCGATTTGCCATGGATAGATTATAAACTATCGAAAAATAATGCGTTAAATTGTAAATGGTTTGTTTTTCGATAGTTTATAATCTCGCGAGATAGATTATAAACTAACTAGCCGTGCCCCGTGACTTCGTTCGCGTGGAAGTCGCAGTCATAAAAAATGTATAAAAAAAAATTGTGAGTTGCTACGGTGTCGCCGATGTTCTGCCTCGTTGGTCTAACTATTGCAAGTACTACTGCTGAGCATGAGGTCCTGGATTCGATTCCCGGGTCGGGCAAAGGGTTATTTTCCATTTGGAATTTCTCGGTAGCAGCCTGAGTCTGGATTTGTGCCCGGTTGCTGGCAATAGGCTCGCCCCCTATTATATGGGATTTAAACATAAAGCCGTGTACAGACGCGTCTAATGTAATGTATTGTGTTGTAACGCGAATCCTGCGTGTGGAGTGGACTACGAGCATACGATGAGTTTGTATGCCGTCCACACTATTCGCATTACATGATACATTACACGATACATTACATTACACATTACACACGTCTGGATCCGGCTTCACTGGCGAAATGTGGATGTACTATAGGTGCACCTCTGCCTAACCCTTCGGCGAATACAGGCGTAATGTTCGACGATGTACGATAGTAACACCCCCCCCCCCCCCCCCCCCCAGTCGGACGTGCTGCGGCGATGCTGCGTAGCGGCGGCGGGCTGCTCGCGCTCGCGCGGCGCGCCCCCGCGGCCCCCCACACCGCTGCGACCGCTGCTGGAGGCGGCCCTGCGCGCTTACGCCTCCACCACGCATGCGCGCCTCGCGCACATCTCGCCAAGACATTACGCGGACTTCGTCGAGTTTCTTGGTATGTATAATAATATTACCAGCCTATTATTGTCCCATTGCAGGGCAAAGGCCTCTAATCATTCAGAGAAGGCACGAGCATTGATCACCATGCTTGCTTAAGATGGTTTGGCGGTTTAACATGCTCATTTTATTAGACCCTGAATACCTCGTTAGTGTCTGTTCAAGCAATGAGAACGGAAATTAGTGGCCAATAAGCTCTGTTTTAAGGAATAATCCTTAGCTCCTTCCTTGTTTGTTATAATAATACTTAACGTATAGTCTTGTGGAGCACAACGTAACATGCTTATTTTCTGCATTTTCATTCTAAAATAAAAGAAATAACCAAACAAACGATGAGGGCGCCACTGCGCGCGCGGTGTCGTCGTAAAGTGTTTTATAAAACCACTTTGTTTCTTTGTTACAATACCGAATCAATTGGTTTTGAGTTGGATTCAAACCTTCGAACCTCTAATTCATACCTAATCCAGCTCGAGCGTATGAAAGAGAATATTTTTAACATGAAAAATATACACAAAAAAGTTTTTCAACAAGGTATCTGAACATATGTTTTCATCCTGTTTTTCTTTTCCGCAGGCAAAGCCCGCGACACATTCGCGCTAGCCCCGGACGGCCCGCACCAGTTCGCCGCGCTACTCCAAGAGATCAAGCTCAAATATAAGGGGAAGAAGAAACTCATGTTCCTCGTCAAGGAAAGATTCGGATGATCCAACATTACTCGTTACAACCCACCGAGTTAGCAACGGTTTCTAGATACGGCATTCCATACTATGATAGAAAAAAGCATTTTAGTTTCGATGCGTGTAAATTTTGTTGAAAACTTTAGGATAGCATCGTGTTTTGTGCTAATCTCACAATGCTACTGCTGTGGGAAAAGGCCTCAGGATGCTTTATATAGTTGATTGTTGATTATTTTACTATAATAATGCATGAATTAGAATACCTGTAGGCTCACATAAAACACTTTAAAAGAAAATGCAACTTTCTTGTATACTACGCCAGCGCTGTATTGTCTTCGTGCAAAATTTTATGTAGCAAGGGTTTTTTGCGTACCAATACCGTTGTTACTTCTGTGAGGTCTTTGACCATAGTTGTAGCAATAAAACAAGATAATGTGAAACTCATGGCATGCTACATAATTGTTTAATTCGTGCAATCATTGTTTTCATTTCAAGTTTTTGTTTTTATTTTGTTAATCGTGCAATAAGCTGCCATGATGAAAAGACAAATTTAGCTTACGTTGTATGGACACACGTTATAGGCCTCATAGGGCCTCGTCGTGACGCATAATAATTTTAGAAATTAATGTCGTGGAAAATAAGTTGATTAATGTATCGAAGTTTATTTACACTTTTTGTTAAGAGTTGATAAAAAAAATACCCATGACTTATCAAGCGCCAGTGTGACAATGCTACTTACATAAAAACGAGGACATGAATCGTTTCGTTCCACGGTAATTTAGACTCGAAATAATTTTACCGTTGCGGTAAAAATCATTACCTCATGCAAGGTGCACGTAATCTCGTGTACCCGCCGTGTACCAAACCAGTCTATTCTAAAGTATTATTTTTTATTTAATAATTATAAATACGGCTGACCTCGTAACTTTCATTTTTTTATAATCGTAAGAAATGATCTCAATAATTCCATTTGTGTAAATAGAAACGAGTTTGTAAATATAGTACGAAGACAAGTTTAGTATTGGAAAATATTAGTTAATTAATGTAATAATTAGTTATGTGATCTGTGCGAGGATTGGGTGTTGTACAAATTGTGTAAATGTCGGTGTGTTGTGAGATGATGGAGTGTCGATGACGTGGAGCGTTCGCACAGGTCGCAAGTTGTAAGTAGAATAGCGCGCCACTCGTATAGCGTCCAATAGCAATGGGATAATTCATAAAATATGACACAACACCAAAGAACTATATCGTAAGTCCAAGTGTGAGATAACGATAAGCTACGCCATCATATTTTCAGTATTCTTGAGTATTCTGTATCTGTAGACATTTGTTTATGTTAGCTCCCGGTTTTATTGTTATCTTGAACGGCACATCTACAATGCTGAATATGGGATGCATACTTTAAAGGCTCCCGCAGAAAGGTGCGACGCGACAGTGCGACCTGATTTTGTTAGAAATTGTTCTACTAGAGTCGTGTCGTGCCTGTTTGCGTACGAAATATTGTTGCAATCAGCGCCGCAACTTCTGTAAACCGTTTTATAAATATTATTTCAAAAGACGTTATTTAACTAATGCTGCCGTATATCTTGTCTATTTTCTATATCGTTACACAAATCTTATTTAAGAGTTGATTACTTTGAATATAATTAATTTTACTTTAATCATCATTATTTCTAAAACTCAGCCTTTTTCTTGTTTAGAGTAGAATATAAAATTTTAACAAGAAGTGCATTTATAAAGATAGAAATGATTAATATTTAAATAGAGATGATGTATGGATAGTGTTGAGAGAATAGTATGAATTGAATAGTTTATAGACTTAATGAAGGACTTTTGTACTTTTTGTGGTGTGTATGAGGGTTGCGCAAAAATTATTTTGACACTGTACAAAGAAACATACAAATAAATATTGTATCCGTTCATTATATCAAAATTTTGCCAACCCTATAATGTGTCAAATAAAAAAAAAACAGGACATTAGTACTCATTATAATATTAATATGGATGTAAATATAAAAATATGATTTTTAGTTAGAGCGCTGATAGTAGACACATCCAATATCTTCCTTATCAGACTTTTACACGAAGAAGTATTTAATATCAGGTAGGAAAGTGAAATAGTAACAGTGAAGTTTATGTTATTTATTATACCGCTTTATACATGTTACGTACAGTCACGAGCACTAATTTGTATACACTTAGCTACGTTTAAAACTGTTTTTCTTCTACTGTATTGATTGTAATTTTACGTTGTTACGATAATAGTGTTTTGGAACACATCTCTAAGTTGCTATCGTTATTCCACGAGAAAATCGCCTTTGAATTTCCCTAAGTGTACCTATACATAGTGCTCGTGGCTGTACATCGATCGGCGTAACATGGCTACGTTTAGGATTACTTTTGCGGATGCATATTTAGCTTGAGACAAATCTGATTATCTATTATACCAACTTATAAGGCAATAACCTCTTTATTATTAATTTTGTTAAAGGCACGAGATTTCTTACATTTCTGTGATCTACATCTCGAGTTAAATAAGTGTCCAGCAAAAAAAAAAAAATGCATATGTTACAAAATATCGGAAAAGGAGTGTTACTGTGTTAGTGAAGTAAAGCATCTCAGTCTGAACGCAGCATGGCGTAAGTGGTGTTTATAAAATTATTTTTTGTATGAAAAGAGAAATTAATTTCATAAGCAAATAACTTTTAAATGTCGAGCAATAATTTTGAAGCCTTCGGCCGGTCTGCCGTGATTTTGTGTACAACTTTATTGGTTGTCGAGAACATGTGTTTGTGTAGCTCATGTATCAGTATGCGTGACCATTGATTAATGGAGTCAGTCAAAATACGACAGAGATATTTTTATTAAAGAAAATTGTAGCAAAATTGTTATTTGGAGATTAAAATCATTCTGTAAAATCATTTACTTAAAAGCATTTTTTTTTAATCATAATTTGTTCTTTTTCTAGTTGTTGTATTTTTTTTTTTTTGTAACTTTACTGATAACTTTAAGTAGTTTTTTCAAACATCGACTTGCCAACTTGTAACTCCAAGCAAATATTTGACCTCAAGTGCCTTCAGGCGAGTCCAAATAAGCCAGACCGGCTCTTACTTGGTTTTGTTGTATTTTTATTTTGTACTCAGTGATTATATTGTAATTGTGTTGTACGTCAAACGTGGACACCCTTCAGTGCTGGTATTATGAAGGTGATAATTTCAATATAAATAATTGAAAAAAAAAATCTATCTTGTTTTATTCAGAACATCCGCCATCCGACCGCAAGTGGCTAATTGTCACCAGTTCACCGCCTCTGATTCTGAATATGTTCAGAGGGTTAATTCTCGTGAATACAAGATTCGCAATCTCAGTACCAATCTGTCATACACAGTCACAAGCATGTAACAAATAATATGATGCTCTGTGGCATGTAACTTTACTGTCAAAAACTGCATAGATTTTACTTACATTTTGACGTTTAATTTAATATTTTGAACGTATTGGCCTTCAGTTCAGAGTAATTTATCTGACACAAGACGTCATTTCCGTTCCGTCCCGCCCGTTGACAGGATTGGTCCCGTGTCCGTTGGCGCGCATTTTTAATGAGGCTAGCGTAGGCAAAGCATGGAGCCACAATTACTTGTGAATGCGGCATGTTCAAGCGAAGCAGACTGGTCTCCAATACCACTTTTAGGTATATCTGTGAGTTGCGGGAACAAATTGAGTAGGTATTTATTGATTTATGACTTCATTCGGGTACCACACAAAGACGCACGCTGCAGGTCAGTGGGTCGTCTTACGGGTTTGGGCTCACACAACACTCGTAGGTAGACTGTTTTCGATGTATGTTGTATAAATAATATTCTAAGGAATATGTACGCGTGTTGCACATTGCATATATTTAATTGATCTGTGTGTACACTGTGTAAGTACCTAAGTATGCTGAGCTGAGAAAATCAGTTGGAATTGGATGTTACAGAAACATCCATAATTATCATCGTTCGACAGCTTTGTACCTAGACGACACATTAGTTGTCAACTAAAATGTTCCTCAAATTGGTGGCGAGTTACGTCTTGTTCTTCGGTGTGGACTTAATGGAAGCGGAAGTTTGTGACTGAAATATTTTAAACTGTTGCACGCTGTGCAGTCGTAAAGTAGGTAAGTTTGTAACTCGTTGTGCGCGGCTGCGAGGGGAGCGATGCCCGTATGCGGACCCGATTCGGCCAATCAGAGCGTCGCGCAGCACTTGCGGCTAACCGCATTGTGTAGTAACCCCCCTCAGACCCCTCAACTTCCTGCTCCCTCCCCCAGTCCTCAGTTACCGTGTGCTATTCAACAGTAAATCACGTACGCCAAATTCATAAAATGAGTGTCCATTTCACTGAGCCTGAAATGGTACAACTTGTAGAAATCTACAAGGAATACGACTGTCTGTGGAATATGAAGCACGAACAGTATAGAGACAAAGGAGCAAGGCAAACAGCATACAATCAAATCGCGGAAATATTAAATATTCCTAACCTAAGAGCTAAAGATATCCCGAACAAAATTAAAAATTTAAGGTCATCATACTACCAGGAGATCAAGAAAGTTAGAAGAAGTGTTCGTTTAGGTGGGAAGGTTTATAAACCGAAAGTGTTATGGTTTTCAACTGTAGACAGTTTTTTAAGACCATTCAGGCATGAACGGGAATTTATTTCGAAGGTAAGAAACAAAATTTTGTTACAAACATATTTTTAGAGATCCGTAGCCATTAACGGCAAAAACGGAACCCTTATAATTTCGTCATGTCCATCTGTCCGTCCGTCCTGATGTCACAGCCATTTTATTAGCAGCTTACTATGAAAACTGGAAGGAAAGACATGTAATCTGTGCGCCGCTAGACAAAGAGTGTTGTAGAGTAGTCACAAGACATAATAATATTATTCTTGTGTGCGCCTGAATGACATTGACAGGGGGCGTTGTTGGTAAACAAAACATTAAGTTGTGAAATTGTATTACGGCGAAAGCGCCAGGTAGCCCCGGAAATTCAATTTTCTTACGTTTTTTGCAATTTGCAAGCCAGTATTAGGTTGTATGTTGATCAAAATGTGATTCGCGACCGTAAAAAGTATGTATTTACAGAATTATAATAATAAAGTCATCAATACAACTCTTTAAGACCAGGTAATTCTATTGAATGACTATTTCATGAAATCTTGACAGTTAGGATTATACTAACTTATGGAGTTGTATTACTGATTTTGATTATTATAATTCTATAAATACTTAATTGTTACGATCGCGAATGATACTTTAATCAACATACAACTTAAAACTGACTTGCAAATTGCAAAAAACATAAGAAAGTTTGAATTTCGCGGGCTACCCGGCGCTTCCCCCTTAACAAGATGGCGGCATTAGTTCCGATTTTGGCCACGTGCCACAATAACCTTGTCGGGTTGCGGATATGATAAAAAATTAAAAGCACATAAGCGTGTGGGGTATCATTGGGTCCTTTATTAAATTAATAAGATTATCTTGTCAATAGTTTTTGAGATATGGGTTATTTTCAGCTTTGTTTTTTTTTTCGAAAAATAGGTAGGTACGTGCTACATCTCAAGCTAAACATTTTCTAGTTTAAGCCGTTCTCTCATTGTACGGAAATCCTACACAATGCCAGATCAGCTTATACTGGAAAATGTATAGTTTGATATGTAGCCGTGTGTACTATGAAAATTAAACTCATATGCGGCCAATAAAATCAATACTACCGTGTAAGTATTTGTAAATCCCGACTACGGAACCCTTCACTGGAGTAATGAATGTAGTCTGTCATGGAATATAGACAACGTATATGCGATCACTTCTAATTATCATTGATCTAATTACATTGTAAATATTTTCCTTTTTACAGAGACCAATGAAAGGAATAAAAAAAGTTGATACCAATTTATTATCTTTAAAAGACGACAGTAACAGAATTCAGAAAGAAATTAAACAAATTGGCTCAATAGCTGAAAGGACAACTCCGTCCAATAAAAAAATTGAAGATGAGTTTGATAGTTTTGGCAAATATATCGCCTCCTCTTTGCGCTCGATGCCACAAGAATTTTCAATAATCGCAAAAACAGAACTACAAAAGACTATATCGGACATTCAATTAAAAATAGTAAGGAAAATGAATGCTGGGCCTGATCACCTTAACCGGTCACAGTCTCCGTGTGGCAGTGTGTCAACTTCCAGTGACGACGAAAACAAACGTATAGAATGTTTGTCTCCTACGTCTGATTCTTGTATTTCTACTATTAAGATAGAATACGATAATGATGAATAGGAACACCGTGGATTTGTTTTTCATTTTTCATAACTTTTGTCTGAGGCAGTGCTGCTATGTGCTATTTGTCGGTTATACTGTCCGTTTTTGTCCTTTTTGTGAACATTCTCATAATGTTGTGAATTAGGTACCAATATTTGTCCCAATTATATTTGGTACAAATAAAAAAATACAAATAATAAAAACTTTGTTTTTGTTTGTTTATTTTTCTTTTTGATACAGTCGTGCCGATTCTCTTGTACACCGAACTAAACTCACTAAAATTCCTTACTTTTGGCTATGAGAATCTTACAGCTATTCTGCAAAAAAATATCACTAAATTTAAAAATAATTTTGAGAGAATTAATTAAAATCGAATTTGACAATCGCGCGACTCCACGTGTTACTTGTTTGCCCTACCCCGTGATATTTTTCGGACCGGAGGCGTCAGGGGCAGCCTCGGCGTGTTTTATATGGAATTTTCAGTTTTTGTATGGAAAATATGAAAAATTATTACCTATATGTTGAGTTTTAGGGGTGTGTGCGTTGTTTAAAGGTGGTCGAAATTGCATTATTTTTGCGATAGGATACACCGTTTTCGAGATATAAGCAAAAGAAAAGAAAAAAAAAGCTATGTACAGTAGTTTTTTACCGACTTCAAAAAAAAGGAGGAGGTTATCAATTCGGTTGTATGTTTTTTTTTTTTAATGTTTGTTACCTCAGTACTCCGTCATGTATAAACCGATTTGGAAAACTCTTATTTTAATTTGAATGGACCTACTTTCAGATTGGTCCCATTTTTATCAAAGTCCAGTTCTGATGACAGGATCCATGAGGAATTGAGGGAACTCCTCAAATATTATAGGCAAATACATAGTGATTTTGATATTTTCAACAACGAGTCAAGCATTTGCATTCAGAAATTATCATTTGGTGAAGTGGAACTGATGGAGAAGACCACAGATGGCCACGGGAACTCCTCAATGATAAGTATTTCACGGGTGGCGATAAGATATCTCGATTAAGATAGTTAAGTCAGGGTAGCATTAAGTCCGCCTTTGTACTTTTTTAAGTGTGAATAGTTTAAATAAATAAATAATAATAATAAGTGACAATGACGAAGCCAATTTAAATAGTGCTGATGAAAATGGTACCATCGAACTGATCTGATGATGAAGCCGGAAGGTAGGCACCGGAACTCCGTAATAAAACAATGTATCCTAGCCGTGTTTGGGCTTATTGGAATTGTTATAAGATGCACTCTGGCTATAAATTATTTTTAACCGACTTTAAAAAAGGAGGAGGTTCTCACTCAGTTCGTCGGAATCTTTTTTTTTAGTGTGTTCCCCGATTACTAGAAGACGGCTGGACCGATTTGAAAAACTCTTTTTTGTTTGAAAGGGTATACTCTCCAGGTGGCCCCATAGTCATCAGGTCAGGATCTGATGATGGGATCCTGAAGAAATCGAGGGAACTCTGCAAATATTATAGGCACACCTATAGTGATTTGAGTATGTTTTATTGTAACTTGTGCATTTGCCCTCGGAAAGCACCATTTGGTGAAGTGAAACTGATGACGAAGACCACAAATGGTAAGATGGTCACCGGAACAACTCAATAATAAGTATTTCACGGGTTGCGATTCGATTAAGTACTTTAAAATGATTGCTAAGCAATATAAGCTCGTCACAATTTATATGATGAAGTGGAGCTGATGGTGAAGCACCAAGAGTACTCCTTAACAATTAACGTCCCTGCATGGGGAAATGCAATGTTTTGTAAAAGGTGATAAGCAGTTGCCATTAGGCTATTGTAACTTAGATAAATTAAAAACCGTCCTACTAAAAAGTGAAAAATAAAAAACTTTTTTACGAAAAAAACAACCGACCTCCACAAAAACACTACAAAGTGAAAATAACTTTAATTTCGGAAGTCGGTGGCAAAACCCTAAAATACAGATCCATAGACACCGACTTCCCAAATTGAAAGTTATTTTTCACTTTGTAGTGTTTTTTTGGAGGTAGGCTGTTTTTTTTTTTATTTGAGATAGGTTTGCTCTTGACTCTAGTCTAGGTCAGAGCTATAACGATGATGGTTTTTTTGTAAAAAAGTTATTTTGCACCTGAAGTCGAGGTGTTGGCTGTGAATTTTAGTTCATGCCAACTAATTTTATTCCACACCTTTTTAATCGGGGTTAAAAATAGATTTAGCTACAACATATAAATAGGTGTAAAACGTCAAATTCAGAATAGCAAAATTACCATCTTCACTAAACTAATATATTACAATAAAACAAGTTAGGATTGTATGTATCATCTGTTTTGATGAAATTATTACATATTACACAAAATAAGCGTTTCACAGTTTTTATCAACGAAAATCTTTTGACACCTCAACTTCTTTGCCACCAATGACTAGTGATGGCAAACAACAAAAAAACCGATACGCAAATAGAGATAGAAACATTATGCTATGTCCTGCTCACACGTATACATTTTGACATACATGTCATCTCACTTTCGCAATTATTATTATTTTAAGAGCATGTCTACCTCTATTCTCTGTCCACGGTTTGCAACTACGATTGATTGACACCATGGCATCCCTGAAGTCCCTGTCTTTGTGTTCTGCTGCGTCATCTCCCGATCCCGAAGTGTTGTGTCGTGTAAGTGTTGGAATCTAGTGAGCCGCTTGTGCGTGTTGTAGTCATTAAATTTTTGTGTATTCTTTTTCTATTACATTACAGACCACACCGACATAATGTACAAAAATAACACATCTCGACTTAGTAGAGAGCTTTGGAATGGGCAACTAGCTTCAACTTTCTGACGAACTGACCGACTCTTTGACAATTCAAAAGTGCCTGTAATTGGTTTATTTGAAATAAATGGTTTGAGTTTGATGCAAGAGGGAGCGAAGCGAGCTCGGAACTTGGGGCACCCTGACTCGGACAGGTTAGGTTAGATAGTTATTATTATTTATGGTTGTTTTTTAAAACCATCCAAAAATAGGAGCCCCGCAAAATGGGGCTCTGTCAACCACGCCTTACTTCGAGATGTCTGTCATTTACCTTGAAAACGCCCTCAGAGCTTGTCACGAGGTAGGCAATATTTGAGTATATTTTGGTTTGACCTTGACTTTTGGGATGTTAACCTTGGCATTTGGGATGTTGACCTTGACCTTGACCTTCACCTGTGTTCACAAAATAAATCATTTGAATTTGAAAATGTCATTGACTTTATTATCGTTTGGAAACCAATTTAGATCAGCTACGCGAATTTTAATTTTTTTTTCTCGGCACCTATGGTTTTGCTGTTTTTGGGATTTTCAAAAATACACTAAAAAGGGTATATTCTACAAAAAAAAAGCTACTATAAAACATCGGTGGGTTACAAACAGTGGTCTCGAACGTCATAGAGCGAGATCGGTAGAAAATCGGTATATTTGTACCCAAAATCACAAAAAAGTACAATATTCAATCAAATTCGTTTATTTATTGAAAAAAAAACTTAGACTAATTTATAACGAGAGCCCATATCGATAGAAATACCGAAAAATCGGTAGGTTCAAGACCACTGGTTACAAAATACAGAGCTTCCAAAATAACCGAAAAATGGTAATTTGTAGCTATATCACATAATAAAATATTATGCGATTACACATTTACATCTGTAGTTGGAGAATTGACCGTGACGTATATCGATGTCATCATTTTGCACAGCCTTTTCCCAACTATGTTGGGGTCAGCTTCTATTCAAACTGGATGCAGCTGAATACCAATATTTTACATGGAGCGACTGCCAATCTGACCTATACAACCCAGTTACTGGGTAATACGATACCCCTTGGTACTACTGCTACTACTGGTTTGGTTGTCAGTTTTTTGGGCTTCTGACGACCCGTAACGACTGTCAAAGATCCACGAGTGACAGCCGGGACCAACGGCTTAACGTGCTTTCCGAGACACGAGGGGTATTGATATGTAAAGATGGTCCCATCCACGCCACGGACCAACTGCGGCAAGCGTAGCTTAACATAGCTGATTAATCAACCCGTGCGGCTGTTGTTACTTAGCCACAAGCCCCTACCGTATATCGATGTCCGGGAGAATATTTTCTCAACTACAAAGTTAAGTTTCATTTCGGAATCGAAAAAATTTATAGGCCGTGTATTGAAGTAACATATTTTTGTCTTTAAGTCATTCAAGTTGGTCCACTTCCCACTTTATCAAAAGTTTATTTCTGCAAAGAAATTCATAGACCGTGTCACTTGAGCGAAAACTCCTACAGCCGGGCAAAGCTTTGAGATGGAACCCCCAAGGCGTGGATCCTACTCGCACTTGTCCGGTTTTTTTAATGTTGGCACTTGTCATCTGACATCTGTCAAGAGTCAATTTTGTCTAAATGACAGACAGCTGCAAAGAGTAAGCTACACTCCGAATTACAGCATAATCGCTTACAGCGCTCACAACAATAATTTGCGTTCCGATTTTGATATCACTTTCATGACAGCTCAGAGCTGTCAGCAATTCAGAACGCTTGTGAACGCGCTCACAATACGCTTGAATACTCATGGTTGGATTACAGTATTTCTTTGTGTATTCACTACTCTTCTTCTTCTTTGGTTAGGTGGCGGCTGTAGCTAGAAGCACAATTTCGAATATGCCACGTTCGTTTAACCGATCCGTTACGACTCCCGTTTTCGAAAACTTCTAGCTGTGGCGGCGAACAAATATTTCGGGGCATGCCTGTCGTGTCAAGCGCCATTGAAGTTATAGACACACCTATTGTGCCATCAGCCATGTGTAAAAAAAATGTACAGCTTGGCCAAAAAGTCGTGAAAATTAATGTGGTGCCATTATCGTGCATGTTGTAGCCCCATAAAGTACGACGAAAACGGTTTTAATACTTGAGTTTTTTTTTTTTGACAATTAATGTGAATATTGGCGGGTCGTATGAAAAAAGAAAAGCTCTGAAACGCTTGTTCAGCCACTGCCTAGAACGATAACATTTGCAGTTATTTATTTTAATGAATTAAAAATAAAATTATTAGGTATATCAAAATACCTTGATGTCAACTTATCCCGCATTATGTGAGACGATTTTATGTTTTACTAGACCCAGATCACCTTATAGTACCCAGACCCCAGATCGCCTTATAGTACTGATGGATTTACCTAAAAAATAGTGTAGTTATTTTTATTCAGTGATTTATGCAATATTAACAAAAAAGTATCAAAATTATACGAACGCGCTGCGTTCCGAATGTGTTTTGTAAACATAACCTCAAATTTGTGAATGCACATTTCAATAATTGTATGAAAGGTATGAAAGGACTAGATATTGCACCTTAAAATCACACATTACATCTGATTACATGTATAAAATATTATTTTACTTGTCACTTCAGCGGTTCTTTTATACAAGTACACATCGTTGAGATCGGATAAAATTTGTCCGGCCTCGAGCTCCGCTAAACATCTCACGTACACTATGAATTATCGCTCTTGCGGAGCTGCGGATAACAGATCTGCTCTTATGAACACAATGGGTCACCAGTATCACCACAATAACGCAAATAAATAAAAATAAACACGAGCAACAGTAACCGATTACAAGAAATGACAGAATATTATGTACCTTACTCGACGAGGCAGAGCAAGTGTTGCCAATGATTAAATATTTTAGTTCCGTTTCAGGACTTTCTTGCCAAACTGTACTTTTTATGCTTTTTTGACTTGATTAGACCTGAATAAGCTTAGGTGACATCAAACATCAATTGTACACGCAAGGATACGTTGTTTTATGTGGCTAACTACGTGTTTTTCTACGACATTTCCTTGGAATGGAGAGTACGCGACTTTTTCATGGAGATGTTACAAACCTTTTGTAGTATTTTTTTGTTTTTTACATGTTTTTATTTATTTAAATATGTACAGCTAAATCGTCATGAAAATCTTTGGTTTTATTAAATAAAATTTTCACCGAATAATAACGTTTGTAAATATCGAAGAATCAAGAACCTTAACTTGGAAAAAAACAGGTTTATAGGATTCATTGACATTTACAAATGTTATTTTCGGAGAAATTGACTATTCTACGACACCGAAGTTACCGCGGAGTCTTCTCAATATGGTTTAGCTATGCTGAGTGTTCTATGAGAAATGTACCCGTGTTAAATTAATATTATTATTTCCTTTATTACAATAAATACATATAAATTACATTTTTAAATATTAGAATATAAAGATTATAAAAAAAACATTAAAAAATATAAAAAATAATAGCGCACCGGTATCGGGAACAGGGTCCAAGCTACCGGCGGTCAGGGCTCCAGAGAGAGGAACCTCCTAACAATGCGAGCCGTGTCCAGAAGTACCGCTTTCTGAATCAAGCCCTTAATCCAGCTGCCTAACGAGAGCCTCCTTAGGTGTTGGTCAAGGCTCTTGGCAATTAAGCCATTGGCTGATACCACTATCAGCACAATGATCGCTGAGTCCACATCCCACATGTCGACAACCTCGCGGGCCAAGTCAAAATACTTGATTTGTTTATCTTTCTCGGCTTTCACGAGGTTCCCGTCATGCGGGACAGTTACGTCAATAATCATTGCGCGCCGCTCTATTCGATCCACCACCACTATATCAGGCTTCTTAAATCAATATTATTATTATATCGTGTGTAAAAAGACACGTAACGAAGCCGAAGGTTACATGTTCTTCCCATCATTGCGATATTTTTTTTTTCTGGACTATACCTGGGAACCTTCTGGTTACGGAAATATTGAAGGTCAGAGTTCCAACTTTTTATTACTTACTTTTTTTATGAAAGCTGTTTTAAATGTTATAACTGTACTTTAAATACCGGCACGACCCCTATACTGTTATATGCAACCGTAAGCACAACATTTTACGCGTGTTATAACATGATTTAAAACCCACACAGTAAAAAAGAGTGCCATCCACACTTGTGGAACTTTAAACTTTAAAAAAGGTTTTCAACCCCTAAAAATTCAAATTCACAAAATGTCCAGAAACGAAGGTTGTAGGCATGAACATGAAAAAATATTTTGCGTTGGATAAATCGTCCAGAATGCAATTTAAGCGACTTATACCGATTTTAAAAATGACACGACCCGCGTGTCATATGCCACACAGAAAAAAAAATTGGTGGCACGCCTGGCGTGTCATCTGCAACGAATCGGTTAAGGATATTATGATGCGACATAGAACAAAACAGCACAACTGTCCTTTTTGACAGCGCTCTAGAGCATGGTCGGCGTTATCGCAAGATGTCATGACATGACGTCATCTATGATGATTCACGGGACATTGTTATCGCGCTCACGCTAATTCGGAACGGCTATAACCACTAAGCACGCTCAAATCGATTACAGTGCAATTCGGAACGTACCCTCATTAATAATAAGGAGGCGGACAGCTGCTTAATGTTTTCAATTTAGTCTGTGTTTTCAATCAAGAAAACTTTGTTCATTTCGGTCTGTCAGTCTGTCATGTATTTTAGAGCTGTACTCTAAAATAAATTCAAAGTCAAACAAACCTAAAAATATTTAGGGGAATAATATTATACAATAGTACTCAGTGGGAATAGTGTTTGGAGATACAAAATAAGATGCACGTGTAAAATTGATATTAATTAAGTATGTACTTTACACACAGAATGAATACTGAATTGCGATTTTAAACTTCAACTCTCGATTTGTGAAATCTAAAAAAATGTTAATAAAGGTTTGTTGTACTTAGATTATATTTAAATGTCTTTGTTTGTATAAAATTGTTTCTGAATACATTTAATTTCCAATATATTGTGAGTTTTCCCTGATTTATATGATCAAATTATTTATTAAAGTAAGATTAGTCATTTATAACTTGGAGAAATCAGTAGATAAGTTTGCTAAGACAGTATGGATAGAATAGAATATTGTATAATGTTGTTGTATAGACGCCAGCACATCAAGCTACCCGAAACTGTCAAATTTTCCCAATCAACCTTGAACCTAATGTTTTGGCGATAAAGTTGAAAATCTATTAAAGGAATTTGACAGATTGGAGTAGCTTGATGTGCTGGCATGTATACATCTAAACTAAACTATGCACATGAACTATTCTAAGAAATACAGGGAAAGCTAGAAATACATTTAAGGCAGAAATAGGCACACATAGATGTAGTAAAAATGAAAGTAGATATAAGTCTTGGGAGTCTACAAAATATTAATTGAGTATTAACATTTCTCATCATCATATGCCTAGCCTTTTCCCAACTATGTTGGGGTCGGCTTCCAGTCTAACCTGACGCAGCTGAATATCAGTATTTTACTTGGAGCAACTGCCTATCTGACCTCCTTAACCAGTTACTGGGTAATACTGGCTACCCTTTGTAAGACTGGTTGTCAGACTCGTGGTTGGCTTCTGATCACCCATAATGAATAACAACTGTCAGAGATTCATGATGTAGTAAAAAAGTAGGTAAAAGTCTAAATGTTCATTGAGTAGATACTAACATTTCTATAATAGTAAAATTCACAGTTGTTTTGTATGAAACTGCTGTGCACAATATAATTCTCATACTGCACCTTTGTTTATTGCAAGTTGGGTGGTGACAGGCTCCATGGCAGTGGGTTGCATCCCCTCTTGGCTTCAATATACTTCTACCTATGCTCAAAGAGAACTCGAAAACAGTGGAAAAATATACACAGGTAATTATTTATGATAGATCTTGCCTGCAGTTCCATAAACTAATAGCTGTTGCCCGCGGCTTCACCCGCGTTGTTGTCAATACTACCCTCTTTGAATCGGATTTTGTTCACAATTACATGGGATTTTTTTTTTGCGCAGAATCCTAATTCTTTTTCTAAAATAAAAGTAGCCTAAGTTACTCCTTATGACATCAGCTATCTGCCAGTGAAAGTCCCGTCAAAATCGGTCCAGCGGTTTTAGAGATCAGCCAGAACTAACAGATGGAAGTTTTAAAAATAGATTTTTTGTTATATGTACCGTACCTATATACTTTCGAAAGCATTTAGTAAAAATCTGTCATTTTGACTTTACAAACAGACACTTCGACTGTATTTATTTGTGTATATAGATAAAAAGTTATGATCATAAAATCGAAGGAATTCCGAGATGTTTCTGGTTCTGCTCTATTGCTAAGAAGTGGTTGTCTTCACCAGTAGGCTGTGACTGTAATATTGATTGATGATACGTTTTTTTATAATTAATGCATAATAATAAATTATTTGTTTATTTCAGATAGCTAAGACCTTGGAAAACACAGAAGGATGTAAACTTGAAAACAGAATTTTTGTTTCTTCGTCAAAAGATATGTCAAAATTAAGACAATTTAGTGATGTTGAAAAAGCAGACTTCAGTAAAAAGGAAAATACCTTTTCGGTTTATGTAGGTACTATAGTTTTATCTAGTTTTCATCATAATATTATATAAGCTGCTGGGCACTGATTAGTTATTAGTTACTTATCTGAGAAGTAAAATAAGTTAGCCATTTTTTTTCATTTAGGAATACAATTCCTTTCTCTATTTCTTTTCTTTAATTTTTAAGACAAGAATTTTAATTTATTTTCAGATGAACAAATATGGAGATTTGAGTTATCAGGAGTTTTCTAATAAAACAGAATTAATTTATGCTAATTTTTGTACATTTGAGGTAGGTAAGTTTATTAAAAATATGATAATCATCAATAAATTAAAAGATAAAATACTACCTTTTTAGGTAAAAATTAAATAACTTGTATATTTTTAACTTCAGATATTTAACATTAATCAGTTTAAAAAATACAATTATTCTTCCAGAGTCCTTGGCAGTTAAATAAACGTTCTGGTTTATTAATGAAGTTATATAACTCATTCAATTATGCGGACGACATCAGATATGAGGGTAGAGTAAGTTCTTTTATTGCCATAAGCCTTAACACAGTAACTGACCCACCCCTACTTATCTTTACTGTGATTTTTAATTTGCTAGATCAAAATAACACCTACATGTATGCAGCATGTTCGGATCTGTCTTTTAGTTTTTTTGCCACCGACTTCCAAAATTAAAGTTAAGTAAGTATTTCATAATGTTGAGTTAATTTCTTTTCGAAGTCGATTTAATTTTTTTAAAGTACTTTTTATTTCGTAATTTTTAGTTTTAAGTAAAAAATGGAATATTGTTTGTAATAAGTACTTAATAGTCTTATGTAAATACTGCACTAGAATTTGACCAAGGTTTTGAAATGTATTTTCTATGACACCCACACCCATAGCTCGTATCAATAAGCCAGGCTGTCACACTTCTGCCATGGGATCTGGAAGCAAAAGTCCTCGCGCACATGTGGGAGTGGCGCGAGGAGGCAAAACGCCGGGCCGTAACTCCGCTGCCGCAAGAAATCGCGGCACGGTGGACAGAGCTCCGGCGGGATCTCATGGCGGCATGGAGAGTGCGATTATCGCAACCCAGCGCTGGACACGCCACAATTGCGGCGATAAGTCCCCTCTTTGAGGAGTGGCCGGAGAGACGCCACGGCGTCCTCACCTTCCGCCTGACGCAAGTCCTCACCGGACACGGGTGTTTCGGGAGGTAACTGTTCCGGATAAGGCGGGAGGAAACGCCCGGGTGTCACCACTGTGTGGATCGCCCGGAGGACACGGTGGAGCATACGGTGGAGGTCTGCCCGGCATGGGCGGGGCACCACCGTGTCCTCGTGGAAGCGATCCGCGGCGGCGATCTCACGCGTCCGGCCCTGGTCCAGGCCATGGTACGGAGCGAGAGTAAATGGGAACCCATTACCTCCTTCTGTGAGGCAGTAATGCTCGCGAAGGAGGAGGCGGAACGCGTAAGGGAGAGGCAAGCTTTGCGCTCTCACGCCCTTAGTCGCCGCAGGAGACGCCCTGGGCGTCGGGAATTGGCATCCGATTCCCGGCCACCGTAGGCGCGGGCTTGCGGACGGCGAGCAATGGGTAGCTCGCCGTCCGGTAAGGACCAGGCCCGAGTCGACGGCGCGTTGTGCTCCACGTGCGCCTCAAAGAGATGTCAGCAGCATTGAAGGGGTCCGCTAGGGCCGATGCCAGCCAGGGTTGCGGGATGTTCTAAAGAGTTACCGTGGCCGTGGGAAGAAACACGGGTGGGTTTTAGTCAGTAAAAGTCTGACATGCCCTCCCGCTCCGCCCAGAGCGGGAGAAGTCATTTGATTTCGCATACAAAAAAAAAGGCCGTCACACTTCACGTATTAGTCCATATCTTGAAAACTACTGAACCGATTTTGATGAAACTTGCATTGTTCTCTAAGTTGTAATAAATGTAAGCCAATAAAAAAAACACATCACAATCCGATTAATAGTTACAGAGAAACGCATGGACAAACATACATACACCTAAAAAATGTTGTATATTTGATTGGAAGCCCTAATAGATTATCATAATATGTCAATATATTGCAGTTCTAATAACATTACATACATACGTGTCGAATTAATAACCTCCTTCTTTTTTTGAAGTCGGTCAATTACATAAGAGAGTCTCCAAGACGTCCGCCCTTCACTTCCTAGTGCTTTAAGCTGGGAAGAAGAAGTGGCGCAACTAGCCTCCCAGCCAGCACAGCTGTCTGTTGTGTTGATAAGTGCTTTCAAACAGACAGATAGACTTGATACTTGTTCTCTGTTATGTGTAAATTTTCCCTAGTTCTTCAATAATAATTCTCTATATCAATCTTATTGTGAATGCTGCATTCGCCTTAAAACGGATATTGAGAACATATAATTGAAAAATTTAAATTTTCTTTAGCGCATTATGTTTATAATACCAGCCTCTTACTGTCCGAGGCACGAGCATTGATCACCACGCTTGCTCAAGACGGGTTCGCGGTTTCAGACTTATATTAACTAGGTACTAGCTTCTGCCCGCGACTTTGCCCGCCTAAAATTTCTTTTCCCCTGACCCACCCCGTCACATCGTAACGCCCGCCCGCGCTATTACTTCGTTTTCGCTTAGCGTTATTTCTGACTTTTTTTCATCTAACTCGGCTATTAAGGGTCATAGCGTGATGTTAAATAACTTATAACCTTCCTCAAGAATTGGGCTATCAAATGCAAAAAGATTTTTTTAAATCCGACTGGTATTTCCAGAGATTATCCCCTACATACAAACTTACAAACAAAGACCTCTTTATAATATTAGTGTAGATACGTCCAGGTTAACTCACGATGTTTTCCTTTATCGATGTCAGTATGTTTACTAAACCATAATGATAACGACTACTAACAAAAATGCTTTGAGATAAAAGGGATTTAAACTGAAGTCTATATATCTTCAATTAATTCTAGTTGATGGAACTACCCCTCCTTTCCGAAGATTTCAAGCTAGTGTTAGTTCTCCCGAACGAGAGCGATGTGTTAGTGAAGTCTCTGTTCGCGACGCTGACCAATCAGGGCCTTGCTGCAGCTATCAACAGCATACATCCATTGTTTACTGCAATCACGGCATTGTCGACCCCTATGAGCATCAATGTCAAATCAAGAGTTGAAATTAAGGAAGTAAGTTTCATTTAAACATATTATTTCACATCATCCAAGAACTTCATCATCACCCCCATCTGCATTATAGTACAAAATAGACCTAGTATTAAAAATTCGGTTTTATGCCTGGTCGGGGAACAACAGATGCCATCTTTGCTATCCGCCAGCTGTGCGAGAAATACAGAGGTGCGCATAAAAACCTGCACATGGTATTCATTGACCTCGAAAAGGCATACGACCGAGTGCCTCGTGAAGTTCTGTGGTGGGCCCTTAAGGAGAAATGTGTGCCAGGGAAGTATGTGCAGTTGATTCGAGCGATGTACAGTCGATGCAGTACCCAAGTCCGGTCTACAGTGGGCACTACCAGCAGCTTCAATGTGGCTGTCGGCTTGCACCAAGGGTCAGCACTCGGCCCTTACCTCTTAGTGATGATAATGGACGCTCTTACGTCGGATATCCACGAAGAGGCGCCCTGGTGTATGCTGTTCGCTGATGACATTGTGCTGGTTGCTGAGAGCGGCTTAGAGATCCAGAGCAGATTGGAGGTGTGGTGGGCAAAACTGGAGACCGCTGGCCTGAGATTAGTCGGACCAAAACAGAAATTTGTTTTGTGATTTTGGCGGTTTCTCCAGTCCTGTGCCCATATCTCTCACCGGAACGCCCGTACCGAGCTGCTCCGACTTCCGGTACCTCGGGTCGTTTGTCCAAGGGGATGGCGAAGTAGACCGAGACGTAGCGCACCGGATCAACTCAGGATGGATGAAATGGCGACAGGTCACAGGAACAACTTGCGACCCACGGATGCCCCTCAAATTAAAGGGAAAAATTTATAAGTCCGTGATAAGGCCTGTCGTACTGTATGGATCGGAATGCTGGGCCGTGAAGAAGACGGATGAAAAAAGATTGCATGCAGCGGAGATGAGAATGTTGAGATGGATGTGTGGAGTGACGAAAATGGATAAAGTAAAAAATGAGTATATAAGGGGAAGTTTGAAAGTGGCGCCAGTGACAGAAAAGTTGAAAGGAAATCGTTTGGCTTGGTATGGACATGTGATGAGGAGGGAGGAAACGCATGTGACTAAAAGAGTGATGAATATTAATGTTGATGGATGGAGAGGGAGAGGAAGGCCAAAGAAAAGATGGATAGATTGTGTGAGGAATGATATGAAAGAGAAGGGAGTAAATGATAGCGTGACTTTTGACAGGGGAAAATGGAAAGAGAAAACGTGTTGCGCCGACCCCAAGTAACATGGGACAAGGGCAGGAAGATGATGATTAAAACGCAGCACTGCACAGTTTTCACTGCCAAGCAAATGTCCAACTTTGACGCTGTTGAAATAAAGTCGAAAATACTTACTGCATGAATGAGTTTTGATGCTTTCGCGTAAATTATTTTATTTTCAACTATATTAATGTTGACATTTGTTTGCAGTCAAAACCATAGTTACTATACAGGGTGTAAGGGACGGCCCTCCGCAGACTGATGGGGTGAATTCAGTATATCATAGTAAGATGACTGGTACCTGAAATTATTTCAGAAACGTTATGCGAATCCAATAAACCTGGTTTGTTTTATTACTTCACACGCAATGTATCGTTACCGCGGCAAAACGCGCGTTGCGAACGACAGCCCAGCGAGCCTTCGGCGGCGCATATTTTAGCTGTTTTATTTTCATAAATGGAGTGCTGCGTACAGAGAATGTAATTTTACATTGAAATAAAGGTAAAGTATCTGAAAAACGATTAAAAAAAATTAAAATTTTCCTGAGAATATGATTCAAAATAAGGAGCTCAATGCACCCTGTTAGTTTGCGGAGGGCTGTCCCTTACACCATATATATTGCCATGTGAAATATAATGCATTATTAATAGTATTAATCGTGCATTATGTTTCATCTGCCTTATGGCGGCCCTAAATAAGTGTACCTAGGTATAATTAAATATTATTTTTTAGAAGTTAAGCGCTATATCTAATGGGTTAGCTATCCAGTATGGAACTATAGCCGTGTCTAATGAAGGCACTCGAGTGAAGGTACTTACTTGTAAGTATTTATTTACCATATGTACAGTCACGAGCACTAATATGTATACACTGAGCAACTTTTAAAAGTCATTTTCTCCTACTGTATTGATTGTGATTTTATGTTGTTGCGAACATAGTATTTTGAAAGCCATACTATTATTATGAAAGAGGTCTTATCTCAAAGTTGCAGTCGTAATTCCAGAAGAAAATTGTGCTAAGTGTATACATATTAGTGCTCGTGACTGTACCACATCGTTCTATGAATTATTATGTTTCTATGTTTTCTTGAAAACCTTTAGACTTTTTAGCGATTCAAAATTATCTATACAGGGCTTAAATTAAAATAAACACTTCATCTTTAGCCCTCAGTGACCATTGCATTATTTTTTCAGGTTTATATTTACCTGCGGACACGGTAATTGATAATGTCGAGCATGATACCTTAAAACCTGCCACGCCATCGCCATCACCGCCATTTTACTTCGCAGTAGTTTACCAAGACACGCCCATTTTTTACGGAACGCGATTAGGCGCTCAAAATATTTAAGGAAAATTATGTACAAGTGACCTTTTAAACAAAAAAAAAATCAAAATCGGTTCAGCCGTTTGGGAGCTACGATGGCGCAGACAGACACACGTTGAACTTATAACACCCCTCTGTTTCCGTCGGGGGTTAAAAAGGCGTACTAGTGTGATATTACCACGGGATGTAAGTACTAAGGAGCTCCAATAAGCATGTGTAGAGAATACCAACTTACAAGAAGCGGTCGCCATATTGTTTCTGGAACTCAAATAGTGGAGTAATTAACCAACCACCTAAGCTGCTATAAGGATCTTTCGACGCTCGAATGACGTTGACAGGGGGCGCTGTTGGTGAACATTTGCGCAATTGTTTTGCTTGGAATGTATTCAAAAAACAAGATGGCGGCGTAAGTTCCGATTTTGGCCGCGCGCCAAAAGAACTTGTAGCACTATACTCTGAATTTTACTTTTTTTAAGGTTGACCGCTATAAGCTTACTTAAGCTTTGGTTTCCTAGGAAAGCGGTTCCGTCATATTATAACCGCCGGCAAGAAAATCTGTAATCTTGACCAGTATCTGACACTAAGTCAAACCGCGACCCCCAAAGATTAAATCGCCAGATCTCCCTCTAATGATCTCACAATTATCATTAGAGGAAAGCCGAAGAAAAAATGTTTCAGTTCTCATTAACTCAGACAAAAAACTATAGGTGAAGAAGACTGGTTCAATCTTATGAAGACTATTAAACTGGTATTAAATATAATCATGTAATGTTATGTAATGCACGGGTTTACAGTATCATTTGGCACTTTTAGAAGAGTGGTTGTTCCGAAGGGAAGCCGATTGGAACCCGGTTGCATGAAGGCTACGCCCCTGCTGAATAGTGAGCTCACAGAGTAGTATATAGCGTTTCCGTGTCAATCAAGTCAAGTCACTGCGTCATTGTGTGAGAGGTGTCTTAACGAAACAAACGCGACTATCTTTTGACGGTGTATTCCCGTTGTCCCCGTTAACCGTGTCCCCGTCACGGTATTTTAGTCATTTTATTAAATTATCGCTGTCACCGTTAAAAGGACACAGCCTGTTTAACGGTGACACAATAATGTTTTAACCCGACAGCGACTGCGCGAGTGTCAGTTAATTTATATTATATAGTGTCAGTTAGTTTATATGAAAATTAAAAATCAAAATGGCGGATTTATGGCGCCAAAATGTATGTTTTCAAAAAAAAAAAATTCTAAACCTATCGAGTGGGGTATCGAAATGAAGGGTTTTAAAAGGCGATTACAAAAATATATTCAACTTATATGTTTAAATGTAATTTGGAATGAGAAATGATAAAAAAACAATCCCGAATTTTTGGAGTGAATGAGTAAGAGGCCACACGATTATAAGCGGGTATTAAATTTACGACCGTTACCTAAAGCGTTACATAATACAGTGAGAGAAAAATAATCCTAACTTAAAAGTGTAAAATAAAAAAAGGAAATTTAAAAAATCTAAAAGCTCGACTGCGTAAAAAGTTAACTTAAAAAAGATGGAAACAAGATGACCTATTTTGTCTCCAAACAATCTCATGCAGTCGGAGGCAATAGGTCTTTATTGTTTAACTAGCACTTTGCCTGCGACTTCGTCCACTTGAATTTTGTATTTTCTCCTACAAAATTTAACACTCCCTCTACCCCTTTTAACCGGTAGTTTTGAAAAATTAATTTATTGATCCAAGGAAAAGTAAAATTTTCATATAAACTGTTCCTCCATTTTCACCCCGAAAGAGGTTGTTTTATGAAAAAAAAAAATCAATCATGTGTTTTATCATTTAATGTTTAGATTACTTTTGACTTAATCCAGACACGCAGTGAAATTCTCCGCCAAAAACTTAATTACCCCCCTTTTGCTGATAGATTTTCGAAAAACCCAAAACTTATGTCCTTATTTTTGTCAAAAGTATTAATACCGTTATTCGAGATTAGCGGACAGCACGATAAAATTCTTCCATACAAAATTTAGCACCCCCTAAAATCCCTTTTGATGGGTACTTTAGAAAAACTAAAAATGACAAACTTTACAGTTTACTTAGATTAGAATTCATGCCAAGTTTCAAGTCTATTCATCATCATCATCTGCCTAGCCTTTTCCCAACTATATTGGGGTCGGCTTCCAGTCTAACCGGATGCAGCTGAATACCAGTATTTTACATGGAGCGACTGCCTATCTGACCTCCACAACCCAGTTACTGGGTAATACGATACCCCTTGGTAAGACTGGTTGTCAGACTTTCGGGCTTCTGACGACCCGTAACGACTATCAAAGATCCACGAATGACAGCCGCCGGGACCAACGGCTTAACGTGCTTTCCGAGGCACGGAGGAGTCTCGGTATGTAAAGATGGTCACCCATCCACGGACCAACCCCGGCAAGCGCAGCTTAACCTGATGGATCGACCCATGCGGCTGTTATTACTTAGCCACGAGCTCCTTAAGTTTAAGTTTCAAGTCTATTAACTTAAGGAATAAGATTTTTCATACAAACGAAATCCCCCTTTTCACCCCCTTAAAGGTTGAATTTCCAAAAACCCCTTCTTAGTACGGTTCACGTACAAAGTATTAAACTGCACACGCAGCAACCTACTTACTTTCATCACTTATAATAGCGTTAAACATATTCTTAAGTTAGTTGACAAATTACTATTATCGCGAGCACTGCGGATTAGCATCCAATCTTTACTTGTAAATCGGATCGGGCTAGGTACTTAATAAACTTTCGAGTGTCACTAAATCCGTGGTTTCTGTCAACTCACCTAAACTAACTTTAACTACATCAAGTGAGCGAGGTATAACTTATTGTACCGTGGATGTCAGTCAGTCAGTCAGTTTCTCCTTTTACATACATAGATTTGAGAAGATGCCTCCGACTGCATGAGATTGTTTGGAGACAAAATAGTTCACCTTGTTACCATCTTTTTCAATGTTCACTTTTTACGCAGTCGGGTTTTTAGATTTTTTAAATTTATTTATTTATTTTACTATTTATGTTCCTACACACAATAAAACATATACAGATACTACATTATGAGTATTGAGTACAAAGGATTACTAAGAAAAGAAAAATTACTAAAGGAAGGAAAGAAGGATTTACTTTTTTTTCCTTGTTATTTATTCAATAATCAAAATACAAGGTGTGGCGTAAATAGTGGTCCAACGTTAAGGGGTCGATACACCGTATATTCAGCTATCATAATATGTAAAGGGTTTTCCAATAGGGACGGGTCGATGTTGACAGTCTGTGGCAGCCATACTATTTTGGTGGGATCTGTAAAATCTGTTGTATATTATGCAGTCAGTGATGCCAAATCACCATGGCAAGTTACACGGTTGAGCAGCATGTGCAAATGATAAAACTTTATTATCAAAATGAGTGTTCGTTAGTGCAAACGTTGCGCGCATTGCGCTCATTTTACGGCAGACGCGGTGGCCCTTCAAAGTCCACTCTCCAACGATTGGTGACTAAATTTAAGACGACCGGTTCGGTAAACAACCAACCAACACCTTTACGTCAAAGGAACGCCAGATCGGCCGAGAACATCGCCGCTGTACGTGAGGGTGTTCAGGAGACTCCGAGGCAGTCGATTTCTCGCCGTGCTCAAGAACTCGGCCTTTCGCAGACCTCAACTTGGAGAATTTTGCGTCGGGACTTGGGTCTGCATCCGTACAAGATCCAACTGACCCAAGAGCTCAAAGTTAATGACCATAGACAACGCCGTGTGTTCGCTGAATGGGCATCGGAACGCTTGGAAGAGGACCCCGATTTTGGCCGAAAAATAATCTTTAGCGACGAGGCACATTTTTGGATGAATGGTTTTGTTAATAAGCAAAATTGCCGTATATGGGATGACCACAACCCACATGAGGTTCACCAGGTGGCAATGCATCCACAAAAAGTTACTGTTTGGTGCGGATTTTGGTGTGGCGGCGTCATTGGTCCGTACTTCTTCGAAAACGACATTGGCGAGGCCATCACCGTCAACGGCGAGCGCTACAGATCAATGATAAACAATTTCTTTTGGCTTGAATTGAACAATATGGACGTGAACGACATGTGGTTCCAACAAGATGGCGCTACTTGCCACACAGCGAACGACACAATCGACATTCTGCATGAACGGTTTGAGGGTAGAGTTATCTCTCGCAGAGGTGACGTGAATTGGCCACCAAGATCGTGTGATTTGACTCCGCTAGACTTTTTCTTGTGGGGTTTTCTGAAGTCGCAGGTCTATGCCAATAAACCACATTCGACCGTTGCCCTGAAAGCCAACATAACGCAGGCCATCGCTCGGATTCAGCCGGATCTATGCAGCAGAGTCATTAAAAATTGGACCTCTGGATTCGTGCCACCATACGAAGCCGCGGCGGACATTTGAACGATGTCATATTCCATCCATAATGGCATAAATGGGCCTTTTAAATAAAAAATAAATTTCGTTAATATCTCACACACATCTTGTTTTATTCAATTTTAACATCGACCCGTCCTTGTTGAAAGACCCTTTATATACCACAATTTGTAACGCTTTTCCATAGATCTCAGAATAAAATATTTTTCTATTCTTTTTTGAAAAATGTACCAGCGTGATAGCTGAATATACGGTGTACGATATACGGTGGCGCTTAACGTTGGACCACTATTTACGCCACACCCTGTATATTATAAAAGAAAGTGTACAATGTGCGTGCCGCTAAAACTCAGAAATGAATCCCGGTACGATCAAGGGAGTTATATGTTGTGGTAGCCCTCTATCTCTCATCCATGAAGGTTCCCGTTTTTACCTGAAGGGCGTACTTTTGTAGATAAGGGCTGGAAGTTTCGCCCTCTAAAAATTTCTAGAACATTCGAGAGTATTCTAGAGCTTTCCACAACATTCTGGAATGTTGTGGATTATTCTGGAACAACTCCCTGAGTGAAGTCGGGTACCCCAGCTAGTAATTGAATAAAATGACTAAAGACACCGTGACGGGGCAACGGAAATACATCCTTTTGACGCGGTAGGGCGAATCTAACGATTTAAATCTTTGCCGCTGTGTCATCATTTTCATGACAGCCGTCCCTACGGCCGTTAAGTGCGGCCACCGCTCTTATAGGAAACCGTAGCTTTATGCACAATAAAAATGTTTTTAAAATCTAATTTATTTGAATAAAAAAGTGAGTTAAACATGTGTTTTTTATTAAATAGATTAGAGCTATGGCTTGTATGCTATGGATAACACACAAGACACTTGCATGACAACAAACTTATTGACCTGGATATCATCGTTTTATATGTATAAAATCGAAAAATGCACTTAATTAAATAATTAATACCTATATGGAGTACCTACCATAACTTAAAATGTAGTCCTACTAACCTTGTTTTTGATACTTTTGACACAATTTACACCGCTTGATGTTGCTCTGTTCACAAACTTATTAATATAACTCGTTCTGTGGAATTAATTGACATGTTGTGCATTTGTTTTTTTTCAGTTTTTTCAATAAACTTCTATAATTCCTTCTGAAATTTCGTCTGCCTTTTGTGTCTATTATTATAGTGCGTTGTGGTTTTTTTTTGGTATTTACTTTTTTTGCCGGTGCAGCTGGTTCCTTCTTTTTTGCCGGTGCAGCTGGTTCCTTCTTATTTGCCGGTGTAGCTGGTTGCTTCTTTTTTGGCGGTGTAGCTGGTTCCTTCTTTTTTGCCGGTGTAGCTGGTTCCTTCTTTTTTGCCGGTGTAGCTGGTTCCTTCTTTTTTGCTGGTGTAGCTGGTTCCTTCTTTTTTGCCGGTGTAGCTGGTTCCTTCTTTTTTGCCGGTGTAGCTGGTTCCTTCTTTTTTGCTGGTGTAGCTGGTTCCTTCTTTTTTGCCGGTGTAGTTGGTTCCATCTTTTTTGCCGGTGCAGCTGGTTCCTTCTTTTTTGCCGGTGTAGCTGGTTCCTTCTTTTTTGCTGGTGTAGCTGGTTCCTTCTTTTTTGCCGGTGTAGCTGGTTCCTTCTTTTCCGGCTCTGCAGCTGGTTCCTTCTTTTCCGGCTCTGCAGCTGGTTCCTTTATTTCTGACGATTTAGTGGTTTCCCTCCTTTTTGGTGCATATCTCTTTTTTATTTGTAAATAGTTTGTGCCGTCTTCCTTCGAGTCATGGTAAAGCTCATCGTAACCTAGCACCAGAGGCGGCAGGACGACCAGACTCGCTATGCGCTCCTTTGGTTCACACTGCAAATATAAGTCACAATTAAAGTGCAACTATTCAGTAGCAGGTAGGTACACGTAAAGCCCAGCCGGTTTGTTCTGTAAAAATCTTAAAAACTTACGTGAAGTGAGCTTTCAATAGTGTCAATCCCTAGCCCTAGCATCAGGTGGAATGACAGCTCACTTCAAACTCACTTCACCAAGTTTTGAGGGAAAGATTTTTTTTAATAGACAGCAGTAGTTTGGTGGAGTGGCAGTTTCCACCAAAGCGGAGCGGAGATGCCTCGCGTTGCGTTATTTTCACATCGCTTAGATATACCAACAGCCTAGGATGGTCGTTTGCGAAGTTTGCGATACATCATCGCTCGGGCGGATTTTGGGCTTAAAGATTTATTAGTTAGTAAGTTAACTTATTGAGATAGGGCTGAAATGATACACCTTTTCAGTGCAAATATTGCTGTATTTATATTCTTACACACGTACAACTTGGTGCTACTTACTACTGAATTTAACCGATTATTCCCGATGTCCACCACTTGTTTGGCCACCACTGGGGGACAGCGAAACAACTTCTTAAAAATTATTCTCGTTGACCACCACCGGGGGACAGCGAAACAACTTTTAAAAATTATTCTTGTTGTCCACCACTGGGGCACAAATGATTGTAACCTATGTAACCTCAAAACACTTTAAAGTTGCTTCTGCATCGTCTTCTCCGGCGCTGCGGGAAGTGCAACCCCTTCGCCCTTACATGACAAAGGATAGGCACCCATGCTCACCTTCGCAGCTTCAGCTTGCTGGTCGCCGGCGACCAGCGTCAGCCTCTACGGCTCGCGCGGGTGCCTATCCTTTGTTACACCGGGCCGGGGTTGTTCTCCCTTCGCGCCTCCAGTTTTTATATACACTCTAGGGGTAGCAGCCAAAAGACTACGTGAAGTCGGGGGTGCCCCGATTCGGTTTTGGAACAGATTCGACCTGTTCAAACCATGAAGTGTCCCCCAGTGGTGGTCAACGAGAATAATTTTTAAAAGTTGTTTCGCTGTCCCCCAGTGGTGGCCTAACAAGTGGTGGACACCGGGAATATACAATTTAACAATTTAGACTTTAGACTTCTTAAAGATAACCTTTAGGTTCCGAGGCTCGAAGAGAACTAACTTAGCAAACCAGGCGCCACGCTCCAAACATCATCTTTCCATTCCCTTTCGTTAAAAGAAAACAGTACTTTTACGGTAACTGTCAAATGAGATACTTTTAAACTTTATGGCTACACTGATACAAAAATCATTTGAGGCAAATCTCATACTTACTTTTAATTTTATATTTTGTTTAATCACTACAAATCTTATTAATATTTGGAAATCAGGACATGCCATCCGAAATTGTGTTCCTGGCACACACAACAATAATTTTTAAGTTTTTAAATTAATCATGACAGGGCAAAAACAGAGTGTTAGAAAAAGGACAATGGTTTCAGAGGATCTATAAACATTACGAAATAAGTCTACTTTTAATGTTGAACTTGAAATTCACGACTGTTCTAGGATGGGTCTTATTTAATCTCATCTGAAGCGTTATTAATTATTCTAAGGAGTAATGTTGGTAGGTACATCGCAGCCTGTGCACCATCTTGCTGACATGCTATTATTATTGTTACCACATCAAAGAGAAAAATGAATCTGTACGTACTACTCACCACAGTGAAACAAAAGGTAACTGCGATCAAAACCAGCAATAAGGACATTCTTACATAATCACTAACAATTCTTTAAAGTTCACACTTTATAGCCAGTCGTAAACTTTCAATTTTATTTTCAAAATGCGATATGTTACAGCACGCATTTTATTTTAATTCCATATTAGTGGTGTGTTTTCATGAGTGTAAAATCAATAAGTTACAGAAACGTACCTATAAATACTAATCGTGAGTTACTTGGGATTGAACAACATTAAGTATTCCGTTTTTCTTTGAATGTAGTTTAATACGATACGAATAGTAATTACGAAACATTGTTGTTTTATTCCTCAGGAACTGATCAAGTATGGGATTTTTTTTATATATGGTACATTTTAGATACATTTTTTCAATATAATCTTATTTAATGAGTAATTGATAAATATTGATATATTAACACTGACACCCGCCATCCTGATGTCAATATGGCGGGTGTACAGTAGCAGTCAGAACTCCGTACCTGTCCCACTTGAGACCTTCTTCTATTTAAGCACTTCACACACACATACACACCCGTATATTGCACTCTTTCATCACGAACACCACGAAACAGAAAAAGCGCGGTATATGGTAATCATCATAGGCCTATCGCGGCACGCAGCCTTTTTCTGATTATGCTAATGAGAAAAAGACAGCGAATATTTTAAACTAGTCACATAAAAGTTGAGACTAGATTTGAAACAAAATCAATTTTCTGGCTGCAGTTAGAATGGTATGACGTTGTTGGTTGGTGAACTTAGTTACGAGCGTTTGTGTTATTGATATTAGAGGTGTTGAGTTTGAAGATTTTTATTGAAAATGCAGCAAATATAAATATTGAAGCCAGGGAGAACATTGTAGCGTTGCATAACAATGGGTGTAATATATCTGGGGTGCTATTCTGTAAAGATCCCACCGTGAACATTCAGGTGAAGTGAGCGTGATGTGAACTGTCATCCCACCTTACTCTACTAGGGATTGAAATATCCAATGAAACCGGATTTTGTGTAAGTTATTTTGTGGTTTTTGATTTTATTTGTTCTCGTAAGTGACGCTTCAAAATGTGTAATAAGGATTTCTTTTTTTTTAGAGAGATACAGTGAGACGTTGGGTGAGGAGAATTGAGGAAGAGGGGAGGCTTAAGAGCCGTGTAAGGAGTGGTAGGCCGCCACTTATTAACCAGTTTCAGCGACGCTTTATGGTTGGTGAATATGAAACGAATATACCGACGAGGGCCAACATCTCCAATTACGTCGAGGTTTGGAGCGATATTATAATGCTACCTAATGTTCGCAATGTTTATACAGTAGATGAAATTGGTGAATTTTATTTGGTTCAAGATAATTGTCCGATACATCGTGTCAATATTGTTCGTGAGTGGTTTAGTGAACATTCAGATGTTAAAGTTATTCCGTGGCCAGCGCGATCCCCTGATTTAAACCCTTTAGAAAATGTATGGGGTTTAATGGTGCAAAGATGGGAAGCGTAAGACGAAAGATTTCTCGACCAGCTGAAGTCCTATTGCGTGGAGTTGTGGGATAGTTTACGTGGCACAAATATTTGCAGTAACATTGTGGCCTCCATGCATCGACGTTTTCTTGACTGCTTTGATAATAACGGAGGTCACACTAAATATTAATAAAAATAAGTATATAATATTAAATGTTTTCAGGGGATACACTGTCCATCAGTGGCGTGCACAGAGATTTCAGACAGGGTATGCACAAGAAAAAAAAAACTTACCACTTTCAGCTTGTTGTACCTACCTTAAGTGGGTTCCCAAATTCCTATCATATTTATTTAGCCAACAAATCTACAAGTTCCAGAAAATTGCGTTTATTAAACGACAAGCTGTATTCGTCATGAACACTGAATGCTAATTCTTGTTTACCTACCTAGAAAACAAACTACATCAATCAACCGTTTGAAAATGTTTCTATTTCTTTCAACTTTCGCGTTGTGCCTTTCAATATCTAACTTTAACTGGCTATTCAAACTAGTCTCTATTCTTCCTTTACTAAAAGTTTGGAACTTTAAGCAAGATTCTAGATGTTTTTCAGAAGAATCATGCTTAGCAGCCGCTTTGTGAAAATTATTTAAATCTGAGTACCCGCTATAGGTCCAAACATTCTTTTTATCTTGATTAGTAAACAAAATGCAAGGGAAACAATACAATGTGTTTGTGTGTACACAACCAGTTAGCCAGTAATAGTTATCATAAAGTTCTTTGAGTTAAATCCAACCAGGGTGCACACTTTCCCTTTGCAATCAATCTAACTTTTTCCTCAAAAGATAACGACGAAAACGCGGCGGATTTTAATTTATATAAACACACTTTGCCAGCACTGGTCTCACATGTATAATTTTCCATATTTTACAATAAACTTGCTAAATAATTAGGTACTCGACAGTTGCGCCAAGAAAAACAATATGGCGAAAAAACTTTGCAATTTATTACATTACGAACTAATACGACAGAATGAATTAGTTGGTAGTCGGTCATTTGGTCAATCCGACTAAAAAAAGTCGACCCTCTGCAATGAACAATTAAGCGGTGCTTTTACGGCTTCTCAATTTAGACGGGTTGCAATGTAAGCTATGCTTCTAAAACTCCAACACGCGCACACATTTTCACGCACACAGTCACACTTTTGCTGTGTACTACACGAGATGCGTTGTATGAAGAATAAGCAAGACGTAGTAATGCTTTTGCCCACGGGAGCGCTGACTGCGTGGTGCGCGCGGCGGTGGATGTTCGCCGCTCCAACGAGTTAGTTCCAAAAAAAGTAATAGATGGCGCGTAAGCTAAATTACCGTGATTTTTTTTAATTATAGTTATTTATCATTTAGAGGGGCATGTATGCGTAGGACTACAGGGTATGCAGAGCTTATTTGCATGTATGGAGTGCACGCCACTGCTGTCCATAATGGTAATAAGTTAGTGATCGTAAGATTGTAGGATTGAGGTTTAGTTTCAATCTAATTTTTCCTTGAGAAAATGAATAAATTAAGCTATAATCTCAATAAACCAAAAACATCCCATTTTTGTAGCAACCAAAAATGATTTACGAACAAATTAGGTATTTTATTTATTTCAAAGTTTGGAATATGTTTATGTGGTAAAGATTGTTAATAACATCAATAAATGTTCCCATGAAAAATAGTGTCTTTTTAAATTAAATTGCCTATTATACCTACTTTATTTTTACCCTCTATACCCTATTGTCATTGTATTAACAAAACTCAATAAATAATTGAACTCTCATGAAAACGAAAAAACAAAAAGAGTCGAAGACGCGCACTGAGGTTCGAATCTTCTCCACGTCACGCACACACAATAACAGCCACCCACTCGTGCGAACCTGCCATCGCTGCTTATAATTTTTACTTCGAATTTTAGCACTACTTTTAAATAGGCGCTGTGGTCGATAATTTATTAAGAAAAAAAAACAAATATAATAAAATATACACGCTGAAATTTTAATGGTTGTTTTCCCGCAGCGAAATGATTTTGTCTTGGTGGTACAATCGATTTATAAAAACAAAAATAAAATAATAAAAAATGGCAGATTTATAATTGTGAAAAACAAAACTCGAAAGAGACATAGAACCAGTAGTGATACAGTTCGAACGGCCGACTGCGCGCGGCGGGCGGTCGTTGACCCTCGCGCTACAGCTGATAGCTACTTACTCCTGAGTTAACGAAACGCATTACTTACATAAAAGTTATTCCAATTTTCCTTTCATCACTTAGCTTTCTTAGTTTTTGGTTGTTTGCTTGGCTTAGGACCCCATAAATATTTTTTTTACCTACAACTTACCGTACACAAAACTGAAAAACACGATTAATAACTTATATAAATATTTATTTTTAATAGATAATGCAGTATTTACGGCGTATTTAAAAAATAGGAATCAACTTATTTACAACGATATTAATTATCTAACCTACTTGCTATTTGTGCAGCAGTACGTATAAGCTGAAGAGCACGACGTGTTGTTTTTAGGAAAATACCATTAGTAACTGTTTTAGAAAGTTGCCACTGCCAGATGTTAGGGAACTTTGGGACACGTATTGTTTACTACACTTCCCGATAACGAAGTAATTGTTCGAAGTGCAACCCGTTGCGCTCAATACACAATCGAGCTCGTTTTATTTGATTGTCTTTCAATTTTATTAAAGTGTCTCTGTCACGTCTTACGGTATTAAAAACGTCCACTATCGCAGTTATTAACGCGTCACGAGTTTCGTGTTCTTCACGATACACTAGGCGCTTGAGCTCAGACCACAAGTAAAAGTCCATCGGAGTTAGCTCCGGGCTTCTAGCTGGCCAAGGGACTGGCCCGCCGCGTCCCATCCAGCGCTAGGGAAACACCGAGTCCATGTGCTCTCGCACGGTGCGCTGATAATGAGCCGGGCACCCGTCATGCTGGTAGTGCAGATTATCCACAGGCACCGCTGGCGCAATGTCGACTAAAAAGTCCGGGATGACGTTATGTAGCATTTCTAAGTTGCACCAGTCACGTGTCCCGTCACGAAATGCGGTCCGATGAGTTGGCCATTAATTACGCCAGCCTACACGTTAGCACTAAAACGCACTTGATGTACCTACACACTCGCGAATCACATGTGGGTTATTAAAAGCCCAAAAATGTTCATTGCGCTGGTTGAATAGTCCAACTCGCGTAAAGGTTGCTTCGTCCGTCCACAAAATGTTCAGATTCTGATTATCAATGAACCACTGACAAAAAGCAATTCTGGCCGGCGCGTCGTTTTCGTGGAGGGCATGAACTCTACGAAAATGATAAAGATGCAGTCCTTCACAGTTGAGCACTTTCCAGGCGTAATATTGGCTTACGTGAAACCTAGCCGCAGCCATGCGCGTACTTCGTCGAGGAACCCGTTCGAAGTACTCGATGATCTTGTCGAGCTCTGGCGAATGAACCGCCGATCAACCTCTGGCCTGTGCATGCGCTGGTGTCTCGAACTGCCCATGATCGAGTAGCCGCTGTGTCGCCGCTACGATCGTTCGGGCTTGTGGGACTTGGGGGTTCAGAATACCGCGAAGACGGAGCGACTCCAAGTGTTGCGGCTCCACGTAAAGTCGCTGGGCAGCGTGGGAGTTATAATCAGCCCTAGCGTACAGTTGCACCATAGCGACGTACTCCAAATTGGAATAACTGTAGTTTCGATCCATTTTTGCAAATCACGATAACGCATTGCGCGTACGACAGTTACGGGACAACTGAGAGAGCCGGACGGCGCGGGGCGGGAGTGCGTGAGGGGCAGTCGCCGTTATGTTTAGTGAACTACTATTGTCTCTCACGCTTTCGAGTTTATTGCATATTTTTTCAATTATTTGAAAACAAAAACATTTTTATTTTTTAAATTTAACTCTACAAATCGATAGTACCACGGGGAAACAACCACTAACATTTCAGCTTGTATAAGTCAGTAGTTGTCTAAGTCAGTTGTTGTGTAATCTTTATTTAGTGTTGACCACACATGTATCTGACCCACCAACAACGCGGTTTCGTTGTTATACTGTGTGCGCGTTACTGTCTGCATAAAAAAATTCACACACCCAGAGTTAGGCGCAGATCTGACGTGCAGGCCAAATTGATCATTCCGGTGGCAGTCCACTTAAGACCGTTGAATTTACCTAAATTTTCATACAATTTCTTTCTGAAGAAGGTACAATTTTTTAAACCTAGGTACTAAATAGTTCATTTTAGGTACATTTTTGGGTAAATGCCATGATTCGGTACACCCGCCATTTTGACTCTCACTAAAATCAATGAGTTACAGAAACGTCTATACCCCAAGTCTCTTAGATTAGATAATTCATGTAAACAAAGAAACGTCAAGAAAGGACACTGTCAAAATGACAGGATAGTCATCTGTAAAATTAAGGTTATTTAATTATAAGAACTATGCAAACAAAAAATCGTAATCAAACAATGTTTTCGTGTAGTGTGTCGGCGACGCGGCTTATGATGATCACAATCTGCTATTTTAAGTCCACTGCTAGTCGTAGGCCTCCCAAAAGTCGATTTTCACTCGGAACAGTTTACAGCCATTTTCATCCAACATATGGCAAGACATGCTACTTTTTTTTTTTTTGTGGATGGGAAATCATCAAATGACTTCTCCCGCTCTGGGCGGAGCGGGAGGGCGTGTCAGGCTTTTACTGACTAAAACCCACCCGTGTTCCTTCTGTTGTCTGAGGCGGGGCCACGGTAACTCTTTCGAACATCCCGCAACCCTAGCTGGTATCGGCCCTAGCGGACCCCGTCAATAGTGCTGACATCTCTTTGAGGCGCGCGTGGAACACGACGCGCCGTCGACTCGGGCTTGGTCCTTACCGGACGGCGAGCTACCCATTGCTCGCCGTCCGCAAGCCCGCGCCTACGGTGGCCGGGAATCGGCTGCCAATTCCCGACGCCCAGGGCGTCTCCTGCGGCGACTAGGGGCGTGAGGGCGCAAAGCTTGCCTCTCCCTCACGCGTCCCGCCTCCTCCTTCACGAGCATTACTGCTTCGCAGAAGGAGGTAATGGCTTCCCATGCACTCTCGCTCCGTACCATGACCTGAACCAGGGCCGGACGCGAGAGATCGCCGCCGCCGATCGCTTCCGCGAGGACACGGCGGTGCTCCGCCCAAACCGGGCAGATCTCCACCGTATGCTCCACCGTGTCCTCCGGGCGATCCACACAGTGGTGACACCCGGGCGTTTCCTCCCGCCTTATCCGGAACAGGTACCTCCCGAAGCACCCGTGTCCGGTGAGGACCTGCGTCAGGCGGAAGGTGAGGACGCCGTGGCGCCTCTCCAGCCACTCCTCAAAGAGGGGACTTATCGCCGCAATTGTGGCGTGCCCAAAGACATGCTACTTACAATACTAATTTATGTGTGTTGTTGAAGATGTAAGTAGATAAATAAAACGTACAAATCTAAGACATTATTGCATTTATTAAACCACTCACACACATACATCAGTCATTTAATATTTGAAAGAAAGAAAATACATGTATAGCTAGAATACTCTTTATTGTACTTACACCATAAAAATACACACACAACAACAAAAATGAAACTATTACATGAATCTGATTTCAAATAATTCTGTCAAACAAAATTTAAAACTGTTTGGAACTCCTGCCGTGTTACCAGTAGGTAGGTACCTATCATAAAATATTTTATGCCAGGAAATCTGCTTTTTTTAATAACTTTGTTTAAAACCGAAAATGTATAAAAATAATGACGGTAAGTATGATAATTTTTAAATTATTATTTCTAAAATCAGTAGGTACTTCAAAGAAAATCTAATCCTTTTTTCCACCATTTTTTGTGAATTACCATTCAGAAAGTATTTTTTGATCGGTTATCCCCTTTGTTTACATAAATTATATGAATTAGAGACTTGGGGTATAAATACTAATCGGAAGTTAGTTGGGTTCGAATAACATTAAGTATTCCGTTTTTCTTTGAATGTAGTTTTTCTTAACCCTTAAATCAACCCCTTATCAGATTTGACCATACTGACTGCTGACCGCATCTTAACCATAGATAAGAAAGAAGCTGTTTTTTTATATTTCTATGATCTTATCGGATCAACTTATAAGTATACCTACTTAGCCACTTGGATACCTCCTTCCGACGATAGAAAAAAAGCTCTTCCGAAATGGTCTTTCTTAAATGATACTAATGTACATGAACCAACTTCATTCTCACTTCAAAACACCATCTAAACTTCGTCAGGTGCAAACAGTTCCTCCTTTGCAGCTTCCACGGCTGGCAGCTCTACAGCATCAGGGATAAAGGCTGGAGGACGAGACAGCCCAGCCTCACTAAGTAGCTCAAACAGTGATACCATCGAACTGGCAAGCTGGAGACAAAGAATCAGATCATCATGTAAAGCATTATGCAACAGGATTATGTCCGGGGAAGGCTAGAACCAGGCAGGACCTATTAAACCGCAACTTGGGGAGGCCTATGTCCAGCAGTCGTCTGTCATAGGCGGAGTTGTTGACACTGAGGGCGAGGTTCACAGATTGCACTGACTTTGCTGAGTAAAGTTGAGAGTTTCGTACGAATATGAACCGTATTCTTAAGATGACATTGTTCATATTCGTATATGCGAATGTGTGCAAGCGTTTCATGCGAATATGAAGGTTATACTCTAAGAATAAGGTTTAAGTATGTTTGTATGAAACGCTAAATTTCCTTAAAAGTAAGCGTTTCATAAAAATATGAATCTTATTCTCATGCAAGTAATGTTCAATATTGCTTTTAAGTGCACATACTACCGCTTAACAGACTCACGCAGCGCAGTAATCAGACGATTACCACCTTTTGCTTTTTGACTACTTACAAATTTATTTTGTACTAGCTGTTGTCGCGGCTTCGCCCGCGTGGATGTCAATACTTCCCTATTTGAATCGGATTTTGTTCACAATTTCATGGGTTTTAATTTTTTTGCGCGGAACCCTAATTAGGTACGTTTCTAAAAAAAAAGTACCCTAAGTTACTGCTAATAACACCAGCTATCTGCCAGTGGAAGTCCCGTCAAAATCGGTCCAGCCTTTTCGGAGATTAGCCGAAACAAACAGACAGGCGAAAATTTTAAAAATTGCCTTTTCGATCTATGTATCGTATAAACTGTCTTATGCATTTAGTAAGAAGCTGTTATTTTGACATTACAAACAGACGCTTCAATTTTATTTATTTGTTTAAATTACAGTCCGCCGTCGTCGAGAGCATGCGTCCTTGACACCTGTCAGTTTCATACTAACGAATATGTGTTTTGCGAATTTCATCCATAATACAACTAGAAATTGTCATCTGACAGGTGTCAGGTACGCATCCTCTCGACAACGAGTGTAACAGAAAAACTGGTCACAAAAAATGATAAGATATTTATAAGTAGTTACTTCGCTCGGCTTTTCAATTAGAAATCCTTGCCTAATGGGGTAGTTAGCAGAAACCTAGGGACAGAAATATTCTTGATCGAAAGTAGCATGTTACACTGGTACACACGGCTACATATCAAGCTATACATTTCCAGCTGACCTCATTGTACGGAAATCTTATACAATGTGAGATCAACTTATACTGGAAATGTATAGCTTGTTAGGTAGCCGTGTGTACTTATAGCCAGTCAGAAAGGCGGCAGTGAAGCTGAATGCCCAGGGTGCGCCCGAAGGTGCATTAGCTATGCCTGAAGCCTATAATCCCTAAAGGGTAAGGCAGAGGTGTACCTATCGCCACAGTGGAGGTTATTTGCCTAAAAGATGTAGCGCTTGAAAGTAATTGTGGCGCGTGGTGAAAATTGGAACTAACGCCGCCATATTGTTTTTTTAATACATTTCAAGGGACATTTCACAAAACAATTGCACAAAATAATGTTTATCAACAGCATCCCCCTGACCACGTCATTCACTGAATTTTCACCACGTGCCACAATTACTTTCAAGCGCTACATCTTTTAGGCAAATAACCTCCACTGTGGCGATAGGTACACCTCTGCCTTACCCTTTAGGGATTATAGGCTACAGGCATAGCTAATGCACCTTCGGGCGCACCCTGGGCATTCAGCTTCACTGCCGCCTTTCTGACTGGCTATAATATACTTTACCATGCCTTGGCTATACAGGGTTATTTTAAATTGATTAGCTAAAAAATGAAAAAACATAAATTTTTTTTTTGGGAGTTTGTCGACCGCTGTTAAAGAACGAAAAAAAGAAAGTAAGAAAATACGTTTATTTTCGGTAAACATGACGCAAAAAAAGAACACAAACACAAAAAAGAAACAAGTAAGTACCTAGTGTGGTGTATAAGTGTACTAGTAGTAGGTAAGTAGGTAAGTAAGTAGTGTTAGTGTCGTTACTTAAAGTATGAGTTGAGAAAAACTGTTTTCTTATCTTTTATCGTGTTTATACAAGGTGTAACATAATTAACGCACAGCCTCTTAAGGGGTCATTGTACTCATCATTATGAACAATTTTTACTATGGGACGAAACCTGAAATCGCAAAAAAAATCAGCGGCTCCCTATATTTATGTTCGCATAACTCGTCAAAATACCATCCCCATCGCGTCTACGGAGTTTAGCTAGCAAATTTAAAATAACCCTGTATATTATATTTTTTAATTTTTTAAAATCTACTGTAATAAAAATCTTAATTCATTAATTCACTGACACACAATATTTTTTTATTTGAGATAGGTTTGCTCTTGACTCTAGTCTAGGTCAGAGATGACAGAGACAAAGTCGACGATGGAGCGAGCTTACCCAGAAGAAGCCTGTTCACTCTCACTTTGAAGAGATCGGGGTTGTATGCGTTCGGAAACACAGACGCAGGCAGAGAGTTCCACTCCTTTGCTGTGCGCATCACAAAAGACATTTGGAAACAATATAGTCTAAACCGCTGGCATGAAACAGTGCACCGAGTTCCATATAACGAATGTGAGCAAAACGGAAGGATTTTTGGAAATTCATTCCCTAAAGGGGTATTATAGGGGATGAAAGTTTGAATGGAAGTAGATTTTTGGCAATGGGAATCCCACCGGGCTAATCGGGCACACAGCTTGTGTGGGTGCAAATCCGGGCAAGTACCAATGTGACTTTTTTAATTCATAGGGCATTGAGTTTATCTTGGGCATTACTGACATCGGTAAAGGAAAAACATAGTGAGGAAGGTCTATTCTGTAAAAATCTCACCCTGAAAACTTAGGTGAAGTGAGCTGTCATTCCATCCATTGGTATTTCAATGACTCCACTTGATGCTAGGGATTGACATTACTGACTGCTCACTTCAAGCTCATTTCATGGTGATATTTTGACAGAATTGACCGGCTGGAGTGCTGGACTTATAGTTAATATAAAGTCTGAAATCGCCAACCCGTCTTGAGCAAGCGTGGTGATCAATGCTCGTGCCTTCTCTGTATGAGAAGAGGCCTTTGCCCTGCATTGGGACAGGAACAGGCTGGTTACACGGCTTATCCTCGAAGAAAAAGCCTATACCTGTGCATCTGCAGTTTCCTCTTTCGCCAGCAGTTCAGCAGTAACTGAGGCCTCCTCCGCGGCCTCACGCAGCCGCCCCGCCCGGGCGTGCCTGCCCGCCACGTTGAGCCTGATGAGCGCGTCGTCCGGCGCCAGTGCTAGCGCGCGGCCGTACGCCGCGTCGGCCCGGCTGTCCCCCAGGCGCTCCAGGGCTATGCCTATCAGCAGCACCTGTATCAAAACTTGGATTGTCCATATTGTGTTGGAAACAGATGGAGTTGTTGCCTGGCACACACCAGCAGCATGGTAATAAAGGAGGAGGCCTTACGACCGAACTCAATAACCTATCTATCACCAGTTTTGGCATACTGGAGATAGAAAAACCTATCTATCTACGGTTTTAACGTAGGTACCAATAATATAAAGATTATGGAATCTTACCGGCCTGACATAAGATAGAATTATAACGATTTGTCTGTTACTGAAAATGTTATTGGGTTCGGCCGTTATTCAACAGAGGTTACTAATGTTGAGTGTTGAATGGTGTAGGTGTCCTACTTACAGTATGTATCTTCCTACTTATATATTGAAAGAAAATGAGAAATCTATGGTCTTTGTCAGTACCCTGCCAACGTATTTACTGCTGTATGTAGGTTAGAGTATCCATGGAGTTTCTTGCCCGCTTTTCTCCATAAGAATCTCTCTCTCTCTGTATCCCATGCCGATTCCGGCTATGGTGACTGTTTTTGACTTGTTTCTGACGACTATAGGTTACGAGCGTGTGCTTTGATGTAGCTAATGTAACCTATCTTTACTGTAAAGGTACGTGCACAGTGCGGACACCTTAGGGCTTACGCTAAAACTCGCCGGGGGTCCACTTCGGACGTCCGACGCTGGCCTGGGCCTCATGCAGCGCTGCTAGTGCCATTTTGGCCTCGAGCGTGTATAATTGTGTCGGGTAGACAACCTTAATAGATTATTTGCTATCTAATTTATTATTTAGCAAAAATGTCGGCGGGAAAGTCGACAGATGTCCTCCGTTCGTGTCAAGTAGGTTAGTAAGTGGAGATTTCGTAACCTTTGTGCGTAGCTGAGCTGTAGTACCTCCTGCCGGTTTATTCCCGGTCGTCCCCGCCCCGTCGTCCCCACTGAGCACGAGTGGGGAAAAAAAAGTTTCGTTCCTCCCCAGTGGTGACGATTGGAACTTTTTTTTTCCACTCATGCCCAGTGGGGTCGACGGGGCGGGGACGACCGGGAATAAACCCTTTTTTTCCCACTCGTACCCAGTGGGGAAAAAAAAGTTTCGTTCCTCCCCAGTGGTGACGATTGGAACTTTTTTTTTCCACTCATGCCCAGTGGGGACGACGCGACGGGGTGGGGCGACCGGGAATCAACCCTCCTGCCGCGTGTGACCCGCGGTAAGTAGCGGCGCTCAACTCGTCAACTGATTTGGTCCGCGAGCGGGAGACCGCCGTCGCATGCACCCGCGCCAGTTAGCGCTGCTCATACTATTTTTCAATACAGACATGCGAGCGTGCACGCGGCTCCCGCACGAGTTTTAGCATATCTAAGCCCTTAGAACCTATGAATAGGAATCTACTAAGCTTTGGTATGGGCATCAAGCTTCATATTTTTGACTGAACGACTCCTTGACAATTCAAAATGCTTTATTCAGTTTAAGTCATAGGCGGATTGTTAGTTCTGGCAATAGGAATACCATGTAGTTTATGAACTTAAATTGATCAAAGCCATCATGCTTGGAGAACATCCTGCACATCGCCATTCGTAGGTTATCCCCTACCGTGTAAGGCTGGAAAGGCTGCAAAGCCGCAGCTGTGGCGAGCCGGCAGAAAGCTGAAGCAGGTCTCTTGCATACGAGCAGCGCTACTCCGAGATCATGCGCCGCACGCGCACTCAGCGGCGCCGCCCACGATGCACGCTGAAGACACGTTAGGGCCTGCATGAGAAAATAACCATCTGTCTGTCACAATATCTTGAAATTAGATTACCCCCGCCCCCCGACCCCTCCGTACTTCTTCTGCCCCTTTTTTTTATTGGACCGACTGCTCTATCTGTACGTTTCTTTAGAAATTAAACAATAAACCGATCTACCTACACCAAAATGGAATAGAAAATGCGATTGGATGGACCAGGAGTAAAGTGTGTTCCTCCAACTAATTGGACATATGGATTGGACTAGCCGCACCTACCTGCCATCGTACATATTACCTATGTCATAATAGGTACGACGAGTAACATATGTACATACTTACCGCAATATACTTCTTCTTAGCCAACAACGCCATTCCCAGATTGGCATGAGCCGCCACGCAGGTTGGATGTGCTGTAAGGGCAGCTTTGAGCCTGGATAGGGCGGCGTCCAGGTCCTTATGCTGCAGCATCATGGCTGCAAGGGCCAGGGCGGCTGCGTGCTGCGTGGGCTGCTGCGCCAGAGCTGCCCCCAGGAGTTGGAAGGCGCGTCGAGGGTCCCCAGCTCGGAGACGTAGCGCTCCAGCGGCCGCTAAAGTGTCCGCCCCGCAAGCGTGCGTACTGCGAGAATGCGTGGTTTAATTTCAGCTTTTATTAGCTAAAATTGGGTTAAGTATAGTCATATAGCGCAATCAGGTACACTTGGTCGTTCTCCCGAATTCGATTGCCTATGGAATTCGCGTAAACGACCAAGAGTGTAAATGAACGGGGTCGAGGACGCCCGTATTCGGACAATCTAGTCTAGCTTCATCTTCCAATGCGATGACCAGTGTAATTAATGCATTGGGTGCCCGAATTCGAGTGCCTAGTCTTTCGAAACCCCGAATACGGGCTAACGACTTAATGTAATTGCGCCTTTAAAGAGACACATTAAACCCTAGTTTTTGTTTTTTAATTTATTTATTTATTTTATTTATTTAACAGTTTATGTACACACATATAAACAAACAAGAAGAAAGGAACAGAAAAATACGTACAAAGGTGATGCTTATTTCTAAAGAAATCTCTTCCAGCATACCTGCGATAGGAAAGTAGATAAAGAGATGTAGACAACGTGTGTAAGAGTAAAAGAGAAAACAAAATACATAAAATCACAAACGATACACTAATATGAATATAAACAAATATATATATAAACATAAAATATGAGTACATACAAATACATACATTATACTACCAAAATAAATATCACAAAAAAATATACGATAATAATGAAACATAACATAATAAATACTAATAGCTATGACGAAGTGGAGAGATAGTGTTCTTTCACTCTTCTTATTTATTGTAAAAGTCCTTCACAAAATCCTGTTAGGCATACAGAATTAAGTGGGTCTATACAATGTATGTGGGTGTATTAATTCTGTGTGCCTAACAGGATTTTGTATGAAAAACCTAAGCAATGGTACAAACCATTGCTTAGGTTTTTGGCCATCGCAGTTGCAAGTCACGAACTTTGTGAATACGCCAAAAATGCGCAATCGGTTAGCAGTTTCAATGTTACGTCAACCGCATCCAAACTGCAATTCTGCAGCTGGCGTGCAGTTCAAATGAAGACCGTCTTTTTAGACCTTTAGTATAAGGTAGGTACGCTGCAAAACTGCATCCATCATCGTCGTCGATCGTCGATATATATGAATAGCTGTTTGTAATCGGCACACAATCAATTAGATTACTCCACTAGTTCTACGTATTCTCGCGGTTTCGTTAATAAAATAGCTATACTAACGTTAAAGCCTGGTCGTATGCCACTAAAGCGCCGTGGACATCATCACAGGCCAGGAGTAGCTTTGCCAGGAGTGCACCGGCTCGCTCCCCGCCCCCCGCTTGTACCGCAGACCTGGCCCATTCTACACCTTTCTCCAGCTCGCCTAAGTTCCACGAACACTCCGCTGAAAATATTTTATTAGGAAGGAACCTTTAGGGTAGGTACGTTTTTAATTAATTAAGTCAAACAAGCCTATCGCAGTCTACTGCTCGAAATAGGTCCCTCACAAGTTGAGCCATAACTCCCTGCTCACCAAATTACGAATCCAGTGTGCTCAAAGACCAGCTGATTTTCAGAGGTGGTCGTTCCATTTAGCTGGACACTGCAAATCTTTGAGAGACTGCAAAGATTTGCAGTCTTCATTCGAGGACTCGTCCGTTTCAGGGTGCAAAGGCCTTAAAATGGCGGCTATGAGACAGGCTAGATGCGGAAGGCGGATGACCGGGGTGTAGCGTAACTATAGAGACGCCGTGGACTGCAATACGCCGAGTTGAATTTACCTAAAGCGCAGTATATATCAGGGTCAGGATGTTTTGACAACTTATCAGCTTCTAAATAAGCCTCAAGAGATAACTGGAACCGATGCTGCCGAGACCTGCAATGTTATTTAAGATTGATGTATGCAGCAGTGGTTGATTACAGATTGATAATCACAAAACTGTGAGGATGATGATACATACAAGCAGCTGGCAACTTGTTTCAAAGGCTCGGGATCTTGAGGATGGAGTCGTATACAGCTGTGGTACCTCTCCAGGGCTTCCTGCAATCTGCCAGCATCAGCCAACACTGAGCCCTGGCCAATAGAAAGGTAGAAATCTATACAACATGTCCCGTAATTAACGCACAGCCACTTGTACTCATGAACCACTTTTACTATGGGACCAAACCTGAAATTGCGAAAAAAAATCAGCTTTTCTCTACATTTTGACGAGTTATGCGAACATAAATATAGGGATGAGCTGTTTTTTTTTTCGTGTATAAACGGATTGCGGCACTAGAATATACAAGATGTAACATAAATAACGCACAACCTCTTAAGGGATCATTGTACTCATCATTATGAACAACTTTTACTATGCGACCAAACCTGAAATCGCGAAAAAAAATCGGCTGTTCATTACATTTTGACGAGTATAAATGCGAAAATAAATGTAGGGAGCAGTTGATTTTTTTTTCGCGATTTTAGGTTGGGTTCCATAGAAAAAGTTGTTCATAATGATAAGTACAATGACCCCTTAAGAGGTTGTGCGTTGTTTATGTTACACTTTGTATATCGTTTTTTTTTCGTTTATCTCTTTTACCTTGAAGTCGTCTTCTGACTCCAGGACCCTCCTGCCTGAAAGAATTCCACTCCAGGGGCAGGAGGAGAAGAAGCTAACCATTAATGATACCCTACTACTACTAGATATCCACCACAGAGCATGTAACTTTAAAATCTACTACACTGTGGCTAGCAGGAAGTCTTAAATCCATACTTACTTAAATCTTAGTAAGGTATAATGACATTATAGTGACGTACCATCTGATTCTAGGCATGAAGTAACAAACTATATTGTGACTAAGTAGCCTGTATGCAATTTATTTTAATGGTAGGAACGCATCAATACCTTTATGTAATGCGCATATCTATGTTTGTTGCCGTGTTGTTTCTGCAGATCATCGGCGAGGTTCAGGCATAACGAATGCTCTCCTCTAACGTAGCGCGCATGAAGCAGCCAGTTCCGAGAACCAGTGCTGAAGCCTAGTGAAAAACATGCAAAAATCATCATTATGTACCACCGACATCGTCCTCTCTAACATGAGATGCAGGCACCTACTTCCAGCACAACATTTCGTATTTTGTCCGGCCGGATGGCCCGGCAGTCATCAAAGAAGAAAAGCAACGATATAATATGGGTTCGGAAGAATGGTAGATACCTTACTACAATCAAACATCGATAGTAATTTGTACCTACTTACCATCTGCATTGCTTTCTAAAGAGAATCGGCGTTTCTTCATTGCTCTTTATTGCGAGTGTTATTTAAATTGTTTGTTTGTATCGGTACCGCTATGGTAACTATAGCAGTAGATAAGTACCTACATAGCGCAAGGTAGGTAAATAACTATGATTAACAATTTACCAGTTTTTACACTAAATATTTATTACAAAATGAGCAATAAAAAATATTGGGCAGGTAGTTAACTAGCTACGGTCTGTTGTTAGGTATTAGGTAATGTTTTGGAACGAAATAGATTTCTTTCCTGAAAAAAAAATAACCTATTCTTTGATAATTTTTAACGTATCTTTAGAAATTTTATTTTGTCATGAAAACTGATTCCAAGAAATCCTTGCCTTCGAATAAAATAGGTAATAAGGTGATAGAGTGTTCTGAAGTAATCAAATCAATGTTTCCGAACGAAAATGACAAATCAAAATTTGACAAGTGTACTGTTGCAATGAATTTCATAGATTCGTAAATACGACGATAATAAATAATTTCCACAAGTTTTAAGCTTCGTACATTCATAAAAACATATTTAATCGAAAATGGAGGATACGGCGAGACTGGCTGTGGTAGAACAAAGTTTGAGAGATGTGGATAAGTTTCATAAAATACTTTATGAACTTTTGCGGCACATAAATCATATATTAGAAAATCCCCATGATTATGAATTGAGGACAATAAAAAGCGATATTCTTAAAGATTTGTTAGAGTGTGAGGCTTTCAATGAATACTTGAAATATGTCGGCTTTCAACCGGTAAGTGCAGAAAATAAGATACAACCTAATACTATTCTCATTATCTTTAAATTCTGAAGGAAATAAAAATAAAATCTATGGACACGAGAAGGAACCATACCTATTAATTCCTATAATGACACTGTTAATCCCATCTTGAAAATGTGATAACACTGAGTCATTAGTTTTTTTTAGATAACTCATTTGATAACTTCATCAGTTGATGTCAAACGCTATCAATAGTGTTTAATTATGAAAATGATTTCATTCATTACTTATTTCAAGCAAACAAACTTATTTTGTAGCATTCCAAAAACCACCACCAGACCAAAACCCACCATCAGATTAAAACACATACCAGATTAAAATACCATGTTTTTTTAGACAGAGAAGTTCATTGAATTATATCACTAAAATATTAATATTTTGTAAACGTCTTTATTAACATTCTCACCGCCATGTGGTACGCCGGCCGCCCACGTAAATTCTAGTGCAGCAAGCTATTATTGATTTTTTGTGGAGAGTTGCTAAAGAAATGGAATGGGCGGCGCGCCGCCCACATGGCCTGCTGCTTTGGAAAACTGTATATATGCGTGGCGGTGAGAGTGTTAAAATAAATAAATACTTAATTAAAATAAATGATTAAATATTGATAATTACAGAAGGGTACCGAAGTCATATATCCGAAGGAACAAACACTAAACAACTTGAGACTGGCACAAGCAGCTATTGAGAGAAAATTAAGTTTTTGTTATGGTACCCCGAGCGACTGGACTAATGTTAAAATCAGTCACAGTCCCAAGATGAGGACGTTAACACCCACTAAGATTCTGGTATTGTATGTTAATGTTTTCGCTTTTTGTTGCGCTGTACCCGCTTAATGCATAGTTTACAGGAACATAGTACTTTGCAGTAACACTTGATACATATTCCTTGCGTGTAATACATGCTTAACTAGTACTTATTCTTGGTAATAGTTTATAGATACCGATGCTATTTAATAATGGTGTAAGATCCAGTTTAAGAAATATGTACCCTTATCTGTTATTTGCCGATGACAAAGATTAAAAATTAGATATACTGGATGATTTTTTTTACAGTCTCGAAATGTTTACAGGGTGTTCTACCCATGAATATGAACAACTTTCACTGTGGGACCAACTCTGAAATCACGAAAAAAAAATCTGCTGTATAGTAGAAAAGTTTAAATCTACTTGACCAAAATGTATAAACAGCTAATTTTTTTTCGTGATCTCATAGTTGGTCCCATAGTGAAAGTTGTTCATGTTCATGGGTAGAACACCCTGTAAAAAAAATCGAGACGGTAAAAAGAATCATTCAGTATATTCATTGAGAAATTGTAAATGGGTTGCCTAGCTAAATCGCATACCGATGCTGTTAAATAATATAAGTATAAATTCTAATAGTTGTTAAATGATAATTTTGAGCCTAAATAGGTAAAAACAGGATGCATTTATGTTACAATAAGCTTCTTTGCAATTCCAGCTATTAAACACAGGGGGCTCATTTTTTTTTTGTTTTTATACTTAGTATGTTTCACTAATGAACAGAGATTGGAATAGGTAGGATATATTTACCTAAACTTCGAGGGAGTAAGTAACATAGAGTGGATAATACCTCCTCTAAAATCAAGGAATAATGATAATGACGAAACAAATAAGCACATAAACCAGGCCACTTACTTTTATTTTACCTTCTTAAAACAAAACATTTGAATTTGACACAATTTTAGTACGGAACCCTAAAAAATGTAATAGGATTCTTCAAATCAGTCAATTTTAACTATATAAAAAGTCCAATAAATAATTCATGTGGTATTATCCACTCTATGTTACTTACTCCCTCGAAGTTTAGGTAATATATTCTATCTATTCCGATCTCTGCTAATGAATGTTTTCAAATTGTGTGATTTTGGAAAAATGAGTTTACAACTTTAATATTTTTATGGCCTTTTCAATGGTATTCATAATAACTGTAATCAACCTTATTTACGTAAATATAAAGTTGATATGATCAAATGGAAATAATACACTACCGTCCAAAAGTTGGGAAGCAGCAAGGTAAAATGAAATAAAACAAAACAAAGTCATTTCAATGTATTGATAAAAAATTAAAATATTAACAAAAACTAATTTAAGTAGAACAAAAATTTTACATACAATATAAAATTAAATTAATTTTTAGCTTCATCAGTGTCCTCCTTTTTCCTTTATTAGCTTCTCGCATATTCTAGGCATTCTATTAATTAATTTATTAAAATAATCTTCATCTAATTTGTTTCATTCGCTCTCTAATAGCTTCCACAAATGTTCTGAGTAAATTAATCTGAATAAATTAATTAATAGAATGCCTAGAATATGCGAGAGGCTAATAAAGGAAACAGGAGGACACTTTGATGAAGATAAAATTAAATTAAATTTTATATTGTATGTAAAATTTTTATTCTGCTTAAATTAGTTTTTTATCAATACTCGTACATTGAAATTGAAATGACTTTGTTTTGTTTTATTTGATTTTACCTTGCTGCTTCCCAACTTTTGAACGGTAGTGTATGTATTGGAACAAGACTAGTCTCTTGTGAATATGTGGTGGTTGGGTCAACTTTTTTTTAATAAAAACACTTCCCACTCCTGTAAACTTCCTTTGCAGACAACAAACAACCACCTACTATTAAAAATCGAGAGGTTGTTCAATGACGTTCTGGTATATGAGGAAGAAGAGTTGTTGGAGCTCGCACGGAAAAAAATTCCCTTGGTCACCCTGCAGCTTATGGCTCTCGACAGGATCCGTGAGGTCCAGAAATTAATCAAAGCTGGTGAGGATATAAGTTGTAATTTACACTCGCGAGCAACCAGATCGACTCCACCCTAGACAACGGAAGTTGTATAAGGTGAACTCGATCTACTTTGTACGCCATACAAGTAGTTTTTTTTTCAAAAAGTTCTTATCCCATTTATGTAAAAGTAATTTTTTTAAAGCCTGACGTTTCAACTTTAAGGCGGTACCATAAGTACTAAAATCGGTTTAGGTGTTTTCGAGTAATAGGTATCAAAATGAAATGAATGAATGATGTGAACGAATGTGATGATGTTTATTTATTTATTTATTTGGGACAAACAAACAGTAACACATTATATCTGCGCAAATAATATAAACAAAGATAATTATATAAATTTGAAACTCACACCGTTATCCACAGCATATACAATTCATATACTTTACTAATGAACAATCTATGCGAGTAAAACTACAAGACTGTTCAAATAACTATACATCGGAATCCTTAAGTTTCTTTAACAAAGCAGAACGAAATCTATTTGCTGACACTGAGAATAAATCTAATTCTGTAGTTTCTGAACAAAAATCGTTATAGTTTTTGCACAAGCGACGTAGAGGCGCCCGTAGACCAGCATTGGTGCGGCAATGGGACACAGCAAAAAGAGGACGCGCGCGCACCTCTCGTCTAATAACAGTTTGAGTCAAAATGCCTGATTAGGGAGTTGAGTCTATTTGTTTGCTCGCAAGTGTAGTTGGAAACTTGAATCTCTTGATGTACAGTCATATCGAAAGTATGTTTGTCACCTTCAACTCGACATTGATCAAAGGAGTAAATAGCATATTTTGATCTTTGTTATCAAGTAATTAAACATAGTTTTCTTTGCAATAGTCTGCTCGGTGTTGTAGCTTCGAAATATATTATGTGTCCTAACTTGATAAAGGAAAGAATTTGAAAACTGACGACGATAATCATTTAAATAAATAGCGACTCTTGCTGCGACGCAATAAAGTGCAATTCTGGTCGCACAGCGCTAGGCAATTACCTATAGTTATATTCACCTAGAAGTTGCCTCTCTTTCTATCGCGTACATAACTCTTATATCTTCTGACTACGTTAGGGTTGTCTTCTTTTAAAGAATAATTAATCTGAATAAGTGAATATTTCATTACCAGTTATGTGCCCATTACTCTACTTTAGTGAACAAAATGATGTTTCAAATAAACCTAGGCTCTGTACTTACTTAGTTGTAGTACCTCCTTATGTAGATCAGAAAACTATTTTATTTTACAACTAGCTGTGCCCCGCGACTTCGTTCGCGTGATGTCGTAAGATACACAATATACTTAAATAACAGCCACATTTCGTCCGTCGGCCAACCGTAGTCGCGTTGAATCGCCCGCCCGCGCTATTACTTCGTTTTTGCTGTTTTCTTTCTGACTTTTTTCTTTTTGCTCGGCTCCTAAGGGCCGTAGCGTGATGTTAAATAGCCTATAACTATCCTCGAGAATGGGGCTACCAAATTCAAAAAGAATTTTTCAAATCCGACTGTTTGTTCATAATTTCAAAGGTTTTAATTTTTTGCACGGAACCATAATTATTTTTCTAAAATAAAAGTAACATCAGCTATCTGCCAGTGAAAGTCCCGTCAAAATCGGTCCAGCCGTTTCGGAGATTAGCCGGAATAAACAGACAGACAGACAGACAAAAATATTAAAAATTGCTTTAACATTACAAACAGACACTTCGATTTTATTTATTTGTATAGATATAGATATATATGTTTGCTTAAGTTGGCATAGGTACTTTAACCTAAGAAAATAGGCATACAGCATACGTTAGTGTGTACGTGTGTACCTTGTCTATGAAACTAAATATCTCCTATCCTAGGTAAGTAGGTACATGCGTATGGCCTGCGGGCGACAAAATTGGGGCTGTGTCGCGCTCGACCAGTCAGGTTCATAGAGGTGGCACGCAGTATTAAGGCGAAAGCGCCAGGTAGCCCGGGAAATTCAAATTTTCTTACGTTTTTTGCAATTTGCAAGTCAGTATTACGTTGTATGTTGATCAAAATATGATTCGCGACCGTAAAAAGTATGTATTTACATAATTATAATAATTAAAGTCATCAGTACAACTCTTTAAGACCAGGTAATTCTATTGAATGACTATTTCATGAAATCTTGACAATTAGGATTATACAAACTTATGGAGTTGTATTGATGATTATAATTATATAATCATATATGATGTTATTTTATTATGGCGTGATGTTATGTTTTGTTAATTGCAAAAAACATAAGAAAGTTGGAATTTCGCGGGCTACCTGGAACTTCCCCCTTAAATGCGCGCCTTAATGGGAGGACGTGCGGTCGTGGAATTGGCCGCACTTAACGATAGGGCCCGCTCGGCATGGCGGGCTGATACCAGTCGGGGGTGCGGTGAATGTACAAGTATCTCCCGGGCCCCCGACTGGAAGGAACAGTGGAGTTTAGTCGGTAGGAGTCCGACATCACCCTCCGTTCTTCCCAGACGGAGGGTATCCATGAGGATTTCCCCGCGGGAAAAAAAAGTACATGCGTATCAAATCTGGGCCCTAATTCACTATGACCACTTAGTGATTCCTTACTTCGAAATCACGTCAATTCCTTAGCTAATTACGACATCTGCTAATAACGTATTCTCTTTGACACAATGAACGAAACCGCGCGAAATGAACGCGATGTTGGCGTGGTTTGAACTGTCAAAATACCACGCTTGGGAACCGTACGGAATCGTCAGTTTACAGTTAAAAGTTTTAAAAATTTGAAGATTATGTTGTGTTCTGTGTTTGTGTCGGGTGTATTTCAGCATAATTTATATTGTAAAATGTAAGAAATAATTGTTTTTCATATATATATACACCAGGGACATTGAAATATCATGCTTTATAAGAACTTTATATAATATTGTCGAAAATGCTTTCTATGTGACCACACTAATATTAAATACCTTGGTTTCATTCACTTTGCTAAACATTTTCCATATTTTATAGAAAAGATTCCAAAGTAACTAGTAAAAACTTGTATAAAAATAGTGTAGGTGGCAAATGATAATACTTATGATTCTTCCCTTCAATCACGAAATGATCCAATCCAGTTATTCGTGGTCCAGTAATATATTATTTCGAAATCTACAAGAACCCTCAAAACAAATAAAATGTACATCTAAACAAAATCACTCTGACAACTCTAGAGAACATATGCAAGTACCTACGTTCAAAAATTTTAACACTGCTGTCAAATATTATCATTGTATGTTTTTGTTAATTTTCCAATAGATTTAAAAACCTAAAATTAAGTTTTTAATGTCATAAATAATATTAAAATATAATAAAAAACGATACTGTAGGCATTATTGATGTTCAAAATGGAATATTTGCAATTACTAGTTTTAGGATCAAATACTGCCGAACAAAATATCAAAACGCACGCGTGATTTCATAATGTGCTATAGACAATTTGTCTTGGACCATACAGAATATGACATTTCGATTCCTTGCCGTTACATGGTTTTCAACAAGACACGGTACTGACGTGATTTGCACGTGGTAAGATATAAGCGGGGAATAATAATTACCATACAGAATTGGGGCCCTGGAATGACATACGACGCGAACAAGATTAGCACTGAATTGGCCCGACAAGTCGAGCCCACCGCGTACTTGTAGCTTCATAGCTAAAATGCGGAGTGCTGGCCTGACACTAATTCAATTTGCCGTTTGCCATTTCATACCACTGAAAAAGAATGACAGTTGTCATTTGAGTTTACGGACAATTTAAGTTGATCAATCAAGACATTATATTGATTGAGTAGATCTACCAAGGCTCGCCATTGTTATTTTTCTTTGTTATTCTATAACTACTGTCCCACTGCTGGGTAAAGGTCTCCCCCCAAATCCATCCAGGAACTTTTTTCCCATTGTTACGAGTATTATTCATTTAAATTCTTGGATAGTCTGTATGGAACCAGAAAACTACTCTATTCTCGAAGTTTGAAGCGGCATGCGAATTTTTGCCTACATTCCGAATTACACCGTAAACGCTCACAGCGCTCACATAAATAATTTGCGTTCTGATTTAGATATCACGATTATGACTGCTGAGAACTGTCAGCAATTCGGAGCGCTTGTGAACGCGCTCACAGTGCACTTGAATATTCATGGTTGGATTACAGTATTTCTTTGTGTATCCACCACATATTTCTTCTTCTTTTCTGGTTAGGTGGCGGCTGTAGCCAGAAGCACAGTTTCGAAAATGCCACGTTAGTTTAAAGTTATGATGCGACAGCACAACTGTCATTTGTGGAAGCGCTCACGGTGATAACAATTTAGGGCATGGGCAGCGTTGTCGCAAGATGGCGCATGTCATGACGTCATCCATGGCGATTCACGGGACATCGTTATCGCGCTCACGCTAATTCGGAACGGCTGTAAGCACGCTCAAATCGATTACAACTCAATTCGGAACGTGGACTTGCACAGTTTTGACACCTTGTTTGAATGACATTTTCAAACAAAACAAGGGTACGTTCCGAATTGCACTGTAATCGATTTGAGCGTGCTTACAGCCGTTCCGAATTAGCGTGAGCGCGATAACGATGTACCGACGCGTGAACCTCGTCATAGATGATGTCATGACATGCGCCATCTTGCGATAACGCTGCCTATGCCCTAATTGCTGACAGTTCTCAGCTGCATGCGTTCTGAATTGCTGACAGTTCTCAGCTGTCATAATTGTGATATCTAAATCGGAACGCAAATTATTAATGTGAGCGCTATGAGCGATTATGGTATAATTCGGAATGTAGCTAAAAAATTCAGTATTTTTAAGTGCGTTCGCGTTCTTCTAATCTGGCTCTCATTCAATTAAAAAAGAACCTCTAATACTCCAATATTTTTGACAATATTTTGACACTGATTATATTATCGCTGAGATGAGATGAGATTGCGACTAGATTTTGAAAGTTTTTAACTATGCGAATTGGCCTTCTGTTGGCCTATGTTTATCATATTTTCATTATCTCATAGGCCAAAAGGATACCTTGGACCTGCCATTCGACATAGCGCTTCTAATGGAACTGATCGGCTGGTTCAAACACAAGTTCTTCAAGTGGGTCGACCAGCCGGCGTGCGAGGGCTGCGGTGGTCGCACCACTTTCAACAAGAACTATACCATCAACACGGAAAGAGAGACTTGTAAGATGGAAGTGAGTGAGAATGATATTGACGTCTTATTTTGGCGCGAGATAATGAGGTGGCAATGGCTGCTACATCCCGATTCAAACTTTATGGCGGCTCTGAAGTGGGCTACTCGCTGCGCAGTACCGCACCCCTCACCCCCGCTGACACGTGAATTTGTTACTGCGCAGCGACTCGCCTCATGTTCCGAGCCGCCATGAAGTTAAAAATCGGGTTTGATACGCTGTACGAGGTTCTTTTGGCGGCAAAAATCGGAACTAACGCCGCCATCTTGTTTTTTTCATACATTTTTTTTAATAAACTATCGAAAAACAATGCGTTAAATTGTAAATGTTTGTTGCAGTACACAATTTTTCGATAGTTTATGATCTCACGAGATAGATTATAAATAAACTAAAAAAGTTCATAATCTTACGGTGGCATATAAATATCTATCTAGGCGTACGCCTGCAGCGCCTGTGGCATCGGCTCGAAGTTCGTGCGGTTCAACGACCCGCGCACGCTGCTGCGGACGCGGCGCGGGCGCTGCGGCGAGTGGGCCAACTGCTTCGCGCTGCTGTGTCGCGCGCTCGGGTACGACACACGCTTCGTGTATGACACCACGGACCATGTGTGGTGCGAGGTAACACCGTAGATTATTTATTTAATCTAACTACTCGCCCCTGCTTTGCACGGTTTTTATGATATGATATGATATGATATAATATGATATAATAATCTTTATTTACATAAAACAGATTGTAGTACATGTAACAATTGATTTTATGACTTGAAAAAACATAGAACTTTGTTATAATTATGTATTCTACAAATAAACCTTCCGGTATAAATTATAAATGATGATGACAACCGCATGAAAATCGATTGTGTATTTTAGAAGTTCTCAGCGGTCACACAGACAGACAAGAAAAGGGACTTTATGTACACAATGTATAGACGATCACCATGAACATTCAATGATGCAATCAGACTAACAAAATTCAAAGTTTATACTGAAAGTTTATTACTTCACTGCAACAGGAATTAGTTATAAAATATAAATGATAACTGTCAAGTGTGGGCGTGAGCGTACTTTAAGTACAACTCTGCCCAACCCTTCGGGGAAACAAGGCGTGATGTTATGTTGTTGTTGTTGTAACTGTCAAGTAATATTATCCGAATAAGATAATACACTTCTGGACACATCTATTGGCCCACCTTAGAGTTTAGGTTTCGATGGCCCCTACCGAAATATGATTGCTAGATTGAACAAAAACTGTTGATGCAGTTTTAAACCTGATACATTTTACCATCTTTTTCGATCGTATTGTTTTAAATTTGAATTCAGAATACTATACGACATGGAGCTACGCCTAACAAGTCGGATATGCGCCTTGTTAAAGGCAATTGATTTTTGAATAAAAAACATGTTTTATCAAATAAAGGTTTAATTTAATAACGCGTGTTGCCTCCATGGGCATCTACCACAGCTCTCATACGATTAGGCATAGAGTTTATCAACTGCTCTATGAAATTTTGAGGGATCATCTCCCATTCCTCTTCTATGGCAGTTTTCAACTCCTGCATCGTCTGGGCAACTGGCTGACGAGCCCTAACACGTCTTTTTAGCTCGTCCCACATGTGCTCAATGGGGTTCATGTCTGGGCTTCTGGCTGGCCAGTCCATAACTGTGATGTTCACATCCCGAAGATATTCCCTGACGATGCCGGCCGCATGGGCTCTTGCATTATCATGCATAAAAAGGAAATTTGGGCCCACATAGTCCGCGTATGGTATCACGTGAGGTTCTAAGCACTCACGAATGTACCTTTCAGCATTTAATGTTGGCAGCCGTGGTCCTGTAACAACCTCAAGTTGAGTTTTGCCGCTCGCGGATATACCGCCCCAGACAGTCCATGAGCCACCGCCATAAGCAACCCTCTCTTCAAAGCAGCATTGTGCGAAACGCTCTCCCTTACGTCGGTAGACCTTCTTCCTTCCATCATTGCCATGTAACACAATTTTAGACTCATCAGAAAAGAGTACACGGCTCCAATCTTGCTGTGTCCAATTTAAATGACTGCGTGCGAAATGAAGGCGCGCTGTTCGGTGGGCTCGCGTTAGTTTGGGCCCATTAGCTGGCTTGTGTGGTACCATATCGCGTTCTTTTAACCTTCTCCGAACAGTTCGAGCGCTCACAGATACTCCGTGGAAGTCGCGAAGTTGGTTTTGTATCTCAATGGAGGTAAGGTGACGATTTCTCAAGCTGGTCGTCACGATGAATCGATCCTGCCTTTCAGTTGTGACCCGAGATCGTGGCCTTCCTTGGCGACGAACAAAGCCGCCAGTCTCTAGGTACCTCCGATAAACATTTCGGACCGCAGATCGACTTAAATTAAGTTGAGCACTCACGTTTCTTTGGCTGTGTCCGGCCTGAATAAGTGCCACAGCTTGGGCGGCGACTTCAGGTGAAGTATCCATAGATTATTGATAGAACCTCACCTTAATGTTAAGAATAAGTAATGTTTGTTGCAAAACCAAAGATATCAATCACTTTTTCAAGAATTAAATCCAAGTAAACCAATAAAACCAAGTTTTCTTAGTATTCGATTGTTTGATATCAACAAACAAGCTCCAAATTGTCTTTTGTTTCTTTAAATTCTGTGTTCGAAATTCAAAAAAAGACTATTGAATGAAATTGTGAATGTGCCAGGTTCAAAACTGCATAAAAACTTTTTGCTCGACCTAATATAAAATTTTAGCTAGGACCAAACGAAACTGAAAATACAAGGTGGGCCAATAGATGTGTCCAGAAGTGTAGTTATTTCGTAATATTATGTACTACCATATAGTTAGTGACTACATGTAGTTAAGCATATTATTTTAATTTTATACCTAAGTCTTTTCAATTTCATGAAAAATATTAATTTACGATTGGCAATTTTGCTATTGCTTCGCTCGCTTGAATAAACGATCTTTTATTGTTTCTTTTTTCTAGATTTTTGATTACGATTCAAACACGTGGATCCACGCTGACCCGTGCGAGGCCAAACTTAACGCACCCCTGTTGTACTGCCACGGCTGGGGCAAGAAACTGTCTTACGTCATCGCGGTGTCTCGAGACGACGTACAAGACGTCACCTGGAGGTATACCATGGACCACAAAGAGGTAAGCCTTTTTATATTTAAACTAGCTGTGCCCCGCGGTTTCACCCACATAAATCTTGATCCCGTAGGAATATTGGGATAAAAAGTAATCTATGCCCTAACCCAGGACATAATCTACCCATGTGCCAAATTTCATCTAAATCCGTTCAGCCGTTTCAGCATCAAAGCGTAACAAACAAACTCACTTTCGTATTTATAAATTAGGTAGGATTAGGAAGTTAGGACTAACTGTTGCCAATACTTCCCGATTTGAATCGGATTTTGTTCACAATTTCATGGGCTTTAATTTTTTTGCGCGGATCCTTAATTATTTTTCTAAAATATAAGTAGCCTAAGTTACTCAACAAACAGAACAAACAGATAGACAGACAAAAATTTTAAAAATAGCTTTTTTGTTATAAGTACCGTATATACTTTCTTATGCATTTAGAAAAAAGTTGTTATTTTGACATTACAAACAGACACTTCTGTATTTATTTGTATAATCTGTACTTGACTAATTTGTAAAACTTTTCTCAAATAATAAAAACTGCGTCGGGCTGACGACGGAGCTAAAAATGAAAAAAAAAAAGAAAAGTAAAAAGCTCTAGTGTGAAAAAGTGGCACTTTCCACACAATTTGGCTGCTTGGAAAACACTCTTTTCGAGCACATGCGTTGTAAAATATAAAAAAAATGCTGGAATAAAGCACGGTGTAGGTGCGTTACACCTGTAGTGTGCCACACTACATCGACATTGTACTAATATCAACATAAACTTCTTGTCGCCTGTCCCCCCCAAACGGGTTTAGCACTGAGGTGCCCACTTAGCTACTTTTAAAACTGATTTTCTTCTACTGTATTAATTGTAACTTTATGTTCATACGAAAACAGTCTCTAAGTTGCTATCGTTATTCCACGAGAAAATGAATGAATTTCCCTAAGTGTATACATATGCTCATGACCGTACACCCACATTTCGCCAGTTATGTTTATTAGTCCCATGTTGTAATGGGGGCGAACCTATTGCCATCAATCGGGCACACATCTAGACTCCGGGCTGCCACTGACAAATTCCAGATGGAAAACCCATTTACACTGCCCGTCCCGGGAATCGAACCCGATACTAATATGATAAATGCGAAAGTAACTCTGTCTGTTTGTTACCTTTTTACGCCTTAACAGCTGAACGGATTTCGATGAAATCCATGACCTGGGTTAGGATATAGTACACTTTTTATCTCGGTAGTACGTTCCCGAGGGGTAATTCCCGACCGCGAAATGTATGTACAGAAGTCATGTGGCAGGATTTTTGGGTTGCGGAGCGGCCTAAATGTGCGTTAGTCTTTAATGGTTAGTGTTGTCTTCCAATTTCCCTTTAATCCATCCAAAGGTTGTCCTTAAAAGTCGCTTTTAGCGATAAGAACGCCCATTCTGTCATCCTGTGTAAAATTTATACATTTGTATCTGTAATCCGTATGGCGTGCATAATAAAGACTATTCTCTCTACACAAACATACAGCCAGTCCCACACACACTCCCCCCACAACCCCCACACTCCGCACGCCCGCCCCTCCCACACCCCCCACACATACATCGTCTATACATAGTAAAGGGTGTCTCAGTAAGAGTGCACTTTTCATTTTAAAATAAAAACAAGTATTTTATGACAGAGTTGTGATATTTTTATTGTATTGTAAAGAAGACATGTTCCGATTAAGTATGGAATAAAATATCCGGCAAATGACCCCCACGGCTCTGATGACAGGCCATTACTCTTTTCATGAAATTTTCCATGACTTTTGCACAGAGATGTGGCTGTATCTTACCGATGATGCGTTGGATTTCCGATTTGAGCTCAGGAATTGTTTCGGGTTTATTCGTATAAACCCGAGATTTCAAAAAGAAAAAAATCGCACGGCGTTAAATCGCACGATCTTGGTGGCCAGTTGACATCAGAATTTCGTGAGATAATGTGTTCTGGATAACGTTGCTGCAATAAGTAGATTGTTTCATGCGCGGTGTGGCAGGTTGCGCCGTCCTGCTGAAACCACATGTTGTCCAGATTCATGTCGTCCAGTTGAGGCCACAAGAAGTCCGTTATCATATTCCTGTAACGAATGCCGTTCACCGTTGTAATGAGTTTTCACAATTATAACGCGTTGTTCTTTCGAAAAGCGCTCCATTTTTAATAATCGGAATAAACAGAGGTGACAGCTGTCAAATTTCAGAGTTGCCACTTGCATGAAAAAAAATATTCCAATTTTAAAAAGTGCACTCTTACTAAGACATCCTTTATAATCACACCTTTTTCCAATGGGGGTAGGCCAAAACTACAGAACGCCACCTGCTACGAACCTTAAAATAAGAGAGAGTAAAGAGTAAAAAGAGAAAAGAAACGAGAGTCAGCGCCATCTAGTTTTAAATATTGACCAACATATTTACGTGTAAAAGTGTCCTAAAAGATCTACTTAAGATATAAACATCATTTTATTTAATTTCAGAATAAAGAGAGTAGATAAATAGGTAGAATACTCTTTATTATGTACACCATATATATTGGAGACTAGTTTCTGCCCGCGACTTCGTCCGCGTGAAATTTCTTGTTCCCCCGACCCATTCCGTCTGAAGATAATTCCTGTTTAAGTAATAAGCATTCAGTATAAACTTTGAATTTTGTTACTCTGATTGCTTCATTAAATGTTCATGGTGACCGTCTATACATATTTTCTACTAGCTGTGCCCCGCGACTTTGTTTGCGTGGAAGTCGTAAGATACACAATATACTAAAATAACAGCCAAATTTTAATGAAACTCCCTCGTCCCCCGACCCGCCGCGTTGCATCGCCTGCCCGCGCTATTACTTCGTTTTCGCTTAATGTTCTTTCTGACTTTTTTCTTTTTGCTCGGCTCCTAAGGGCCGTAGCGTGATGGTAAATAGCCTATAACTACCCTCGAGAACGGGGCTACCAAATTCAAAAAGAATTTTTCAGATCCAACTGGTAGTTTCAGAAATTAGCGCGTTCAAACAAACAAACAAATTCTGCCGCTTTATTACTTATAGATAAAGAAGAGAAGTAGAAATTTTACAAGGGATGACACAACGGGCGGTCTATTTTATTCTATTCTATTATTGTAGGTTCTGAAACGTCGCACAGAGTGTACGGAACAGGAGTTGATCGAGTGCATCCTGACGCTGCGCGAACATCGACAGAGGCAGGTGTCGGACCCGCGGAGGCGGTACCTGGCCAAGAGAACCCTGCAGGAACTGGCTGGCCTCATGGTCGAGAAGTATGATTCACGTATGCTTACTAAAGAAAGAAAGAAAGAAAAATACGTTTATTGACATTACACCAAAAAACACCTTAAAGCTGTTAAAAAAACGGAAAGAAAACAACACTCTACACCGTTATTTTACCTCAGGAGCTAGACCACCACCTCTTAAAGTAGTATTATTGTAATCTTACTTCAGTGTGGGAAAGAGATGGAGCTAGACGTCCTGTATAGCTCCATCTCTTTCTCACACTGAAGTAACATTAAAATAATACTGCTTTAAGAGGTGGTGGTTGGTCCCCCGACAGCAGCAAACCAGCAACCTTTTTTGAAGTGAAAATTTCTTTAGGCGCGTCGAGCGCTTTTTGGTAGGAGAAAATCTTACGGGTTCGTGACATTCGACATGCTGGCCATGCACGTCTGGCATGTTAATGTTTTAAGTTTTCACTTCTGTCCCCATGACTGCCTATTTTTATTTTTTTCTTGGCAATTGAGCCGGTGTCGACTATTCTGCCAGCGTCACATTGAGACGGCAGCCCAGGGTGGCGGGCCGTCGGATTTTACTTTCTGGTAGATAAATGTTGACTGCCTCGTTGGTCTAGTGGTCGCAAGCGCTACTGCTGAGCATGAGGTCCTGGGTTCGATTCCCAGGTCGGGAAGTGTTATTGGGTTTTTCTATCTGGAATTTCTCAGTAGCAGTCCGGAGTCTGGATTTGCGCTCGGTAGATGGCAATAGGCTCGCCCCCTATTACATGGGACTTAAACATAAAACATAACTGTGCTATAGGTGCACCTCTGCCTAAACCTTCGGGGAAACAGGGCGTGATGTTATGATGTTATGTTAAATGTTAGTAGCTGCAAGGACGAACACAATTCTAATGACAATAAAGACCACTGATTTTGACAGACTTGTCAGTGGCAGCAACCCAACAGCAACCTTATTGTGACAGGAATAAAGATCACTGTGATTTTGACAGTGATGCTAAGTCAGAGGTAAAATAAATCTGAAAAGATTGTAGCTACTGTTGCCGTCGTCTATAAAAATAAATTATACAGAAATAAAATCAAGTAATTAGTTAATTACCGAATCATCATGCGATGTTGGTTATTATATTCATTTATTGCTTTCAACTAAAATTTTATGCCTGTAAGTCATCTTGTAAATGGCCAACATAATCTAAATAAACTGGCACAGACGTATCGTGAGGGGCTCGTGGCTAAATAATAACAGCTGGACGGGTCGATTGAAGGTTAAGTTATGCTTACCGCGGTCGGTTCGTGGATGGGTGAGCAGCCATTACATATCGAGACCCTGCCTGTTGTGCCTCGGAAAGCACGTTAAACCGTTGGTCTCGGTGTCATTCGTAGATCTTTGATAGTCGTTATGGGTAGTCAGAAGCCCAAAAAGTCTGATAACCAATCTTACCAAGGGGTGTTACCCCTAGTCAGATAGGCAGCAGATAGCAGCTGCAGATCCGGTTAAACTGGAAGCTGACCTCAACATAGTTGGGAAAAGCCTAGGCAATTTTTTATCACAGGTATACTGGCTATCAACTAACACGAAATTATAAACGCAGGAAACCAACCGACTATGAAACCCACGGCCGGATTTCGGGGTCGGAGCAATGGCGTACCGAACGCGGGGAGATGGGCAGCCAGATCTCGAAGACTTTCGAGTTTAAGAAACTCGGCCACTACGCGCTCTGCTACTTCATAACCACGGACTTGTACCGCGTCCTACACCAGAATGAGGAACTGGAATCCATAGCCACCTGGTCCGCAGGAGTGTACCATGCTGAAAACGTCTTCAGAAAAGTGGAACATGATTGGAAGCAAGTTTATCTAGCTAGAAAAGGTAAAGTCTGTTTGTTTGTTTCCTCGACTAAAAACAATAAAAAAATATTGTGACAAATTGTCAAGCGCGTGTATATTGCTGCGGCTGTTGATAAATCATTCAACCAATCACAGCAGTTCACGCGCGCTTGACAATTTGTCACAATAATTTTCGTTCATTCGTTCCGAGATACTGGCCCTAGATGTGGTGTACATGGCATGGCAGCGTACTGACTAATGAAGATTTATTTTTATTTTTCATTATATTATTTTGATCGGTAGAGGGTTCGTCGGTGGGCAGCGTGTCGTGGCGCGTGTGCGCAGGCGCAGGCTTGCAGCTGTCGGAGCTGCAGCTGCGCGTGAGCTCGCAGCTTTACGACACGGGCAAGCTCTCCTGGAACCTGCAGTACGACGACCAGCCGCCCGTAGCCGCCGACTTCGACATTGAAGCCTTGCGTAAGTGGCCTATCTATGTATATATGTAAATAAAAATTAAATTTTGTTCTTGTTGGTAAGCGTATCACTTGAAAACTGCTGTACCAATTTGCTATTGTAAAAACAAAACAAAACTAATCCAAGTGGGCGCTACTCCGCTATAAATTTAAACAGGATTATTACGTCTGTCGAGTCAGCTAGTCTCAAATAAATTCTAAATAATGATTGAGTAAATCCGAATGAATACAATGGGTAGCTACTTTTCTTTTACTTTAGCACCCTTGAAAACCATGAAAACGATACCCATGACGAAAAATTAGAAAATTTTCGCAGCCGCCATCTTGGATTTACATTTTGACGTCACTATCGGCTTTAGCACCCTCGTAAAATATGAAAGCGACACCCATGATGAAAAATTTTCGCAGCCGCCATCTTGGATTTGATTTCATTTTGACCAAATTTAATCCAAATCCAATTTATGAAATCGCAAAAAGAAAGTCGCATGGAGGGGGCATACAAGTATAAAAGCTTTTTCGTTAGTGATGATTTCTGCCAGTTTACTTTTACCACATCCGCGTAAAAGAACCTCGTTACAAAAAAACTAATTGGTCCAGCCATCTTAAGTGATGCGCTTACCCACGAACATCATTTAATGTTTATTTATAAGGTAATGATACCTCGTTGGTCTAGTATCTAGTGATTGCAAGCGCTACTGACGAGCATGAGGTCATGGGTTCGATTCCCATGTCGGGTAAAGTGTCATTGGGTTTTTCCACCAGGAATTCTCAGTAGCAGCCTGGAGTCTGAATTTGTGTCGGTTTCATGGTAATAGGCTCGCCCCCTCATAACTGGCGAAATGTGGGTGTACTATAGGTACACCCACATTCCTTCGGAGATTACAGGCGTTATGTATGTATTTATATGATTGGAATGTTAATTCCCCAGAGAGCGGCGTGACCCTGGAGCGAGCGTGCAGTTCCCTCGTGCTGCGCGTGGAGCTGTCCGGCGGCAGCGGTGACGTGGCGTGGCAGCACGCGCAGCTGTGCCGCACGCCGCTCGGGCAGGACGCGCCCGGTCTCAGGCTCACGGCGCGCGTCAGTCTGCTAACATAACACCACCCATCCATATCAATAATCTAAATATTTTAATAATAATAATAGCAGCCTATTACTGGCCCACTGCAGGGCAAAGGCCTCTTCTCATACAGAGAATGCACAAGCTTTGATCACCACGCTTGCTCAAGACGAAACCTACATGGGCACTTACGTAACATCAGAAGCTAACACGGTTCCAATTGGTCGTTTCCTATGGAGAAGAAAGGCAAGAAACTCCACGGTTACTCTTTTAAAAATAATTGGCTTTTACAATATTTCCAAATTTCAGTGTTAATCAGCATGGGAGGTCAGTGTAGGCCTGTCAACAAGTATCGTCCGCTTAACCTTTTCCGAATAGGCTAGTTGATAGTTTTTGAGAAACCAATTAGTACCTAATGTTCCTTGTGGTTTATTTTGCTCCATATATGAATATTTCATCGAATTATAAATATTAACAGACCGCTACCTGCTCTGTACCTTCACGCCCACAGTTCGCGTCACACTGCGCGCATAACACCATCCTCATCCTATAATATCAGCCTAGTATTGTCGCGCTGCAGAGCTGTCTGCAAATGCCTAGACAATCAGAGGGCCTGGACAAAAGGCATTCGCTTCGAAGCGATTCTATTTCTACAATCGCTATCGCTTCAACGATAACTTATTCGTTGACATATATATTATATTATATTATATTATATTATATTATATTATATTATATTATATTATATTATATTATATTATATTATATTATATTATATTATATTATATTATATTATATTATATTATATTATATTATATTATATTATATTATATTCTTTTTTTTTCGGACAACATTGATCCAGCGTGTTAGTAAACAATATTACAACTTATTCCTAGTGTTAACAAAAAAAAAGACAATAAATAGTATTGTGAAAAGGACATCCATGTTTAGTGATTGTCCTTCTCACAATTTTTTTAATAATCGGAGAGTCGATACTCTCCGCCATAGTTCTTAGAATGCTGTCGCTACTCGCCCGCAACCTTGACCATAGCGACGCGGTTTTCTTGCGAATGACAGCGTGGAAGCCGTCAGTTCGGTTTTGCGCAAATATAGTAGAAGCGCTGCACCATCGTGGCAGCTCCAACAGCATCCTAAAAATATTATTATATTGTAAGCGTAGGTCATCCAGCGTTCTTTTGGTATAGTTAAATATGATCACGTGACGTTTCCATAGCTTATTTCAACCCCACACATTTTTGTTTTGAGCGATTGTAGAAATAGAATCGCACCGAAGCGAATGCCATTTGTCTAGGCCCTCAGTCTTGCCAAGAGGTATCGTGTTACCCAGTAACTGCGTTGTGGAGGTCAGATAGGCAGTCAGTCCATGTACAGTAGTCCCCAATCGGTTGAACGTAGTCGCAAGCCGATGAGCAGAATGCAAACTTAAGATATCAGTTGGGACGATGGAGAAGTGAGAGAGAGAGAGAGAGAAAGAGTATCTTGCACAAGATAGCGGTCGCGCTCACTTCAGTCCGACCAAAAAGATTGGGAACTATTGTAAAATACTGGTATTCAGTTGCATTCGGGTTAACTGGAAGCCCAGTTACTAGGTAACACGATATCCCTTGATAAGACTGATTGTCAGACTTTCAGGCTTCTGAGTAAAAGAGTCAAACATGTAGGAACGACAGCCGAGACCAACAGCTTAACGTGTTTTCCGAGGCACTGCACGTGTAATAATAAAATAACAGGACTTTGATTGTGTAAAATATTATTTAAGAAAAACATTTGTAATGGGTAATTATTGTTAGAAATTATATCCTTACTTTCTATGCAGGATCAAATTAAATTAACCGAACAGACGTGATGGGTATCGATGCAGATCGTGACAAAAACTAAAAAAAAATATAATATTTTCTAAACTCATAATTTCAATTAACTACACAAGAAAAGAGAGAGAGAGTAGAGTAATGAAGAGAGGAGAAGAGAAAAACAGAGTATTATATCTATCTACCCGCGGCCTTAGACCTCGTACTTATTCAGAAGGTCAATTCCCGTTCAAAATCTAGTTGCAATCTAAAGTTAGTGACAATCATACATACATACATACATAAACTCACGCCTTCTTCCCATGGGGGTAGGCAGAAACCACAGAACGCCACCTGCTACGATCCTTACATACTCCTTTTGCCTCGTTTACATGCATACATCTGGTCATACACGCACGCCGGTTGCGAGTACTACGCATCTGACCTTTCTGAAGAACATCACCAATAATAGTGACAATCAATGTCAAATATTTGTCAAAAATAAAGGGAAATTAGACATTTAGACAGATTAGAATGTGAACGTTCTTAAATTACGAGAATTGTCCCTCAGACGTAGACGATGTAATCATGAAATTTACATTGTGATATGTTTTTAAGTACGATTAGATGTACCCATCATGTCTGTGGACGTCAATTAATTTAATTTGAGCTTGTATGAACACATTACACACACCATCATTCTACATTTTGGCTTGAGGTGATTTCGCATCGGCAAGTGTTAGTATACTATGCTTATGTACAGAGGGAGGGGGGTGTTGATGTATACAGCATGTCGTTACATAAGTTTTTAAAACTGCCTGAGCCTGTGTGTCGTTCGCAGTGGATAACCGACATTATTATAAATATTAACTTTCAATAAAAATAATTTTTACTATCTTTTTTACATTCCACATAAATAGTCATTAATAGTCCTTGAATTATATACCTATGCTAGCATATTTTTGATTGTCAGAGTGTCAGAAAAATAAAGACGATAATTTGAAATTGAGTATTTTTCATTCCATGTGTTTTTTTATCTATATTTATATATAGTTCTGGGCATATGATTAGGAAGACCGAAGTCACTTTTCGATAAATAAGTTGCTGTTATTTTTGTATCAATTTACTGATAATAACTTTTAACAACATGGTTAAACATCAATTTTAATAGGCTTTAATACTACATACAAGATACGCTAAATAGTTGGACTTCTATTAATAATTTAACCATGGTCCATTTGAACTACCTATTCGAAACTTCCTAGTTGTGGACAAATAATTAGGAACGGGTAAAATTACTTCATTTATTAAACGATTTCAGAATTTATGCAATGAAATTTACAATACTTATACTTATATACCTACTCCTTTTTTTGAAGTCGGTTAAAACTAGGACAAAGTAACCAAAGGATAGGCGGGATATCAAAAAATGTGCTATTTGTTTTCAGCTGAAAATATATTTTTCATTTCTTAAACTCGGAAAGAAGGTAGTGCTTGTTTGATCCGAGTAGCGGGTGGAAGACGCTGCTCACTACCTTCGGGCGGGAAAGACTCATAGTAAGTAATTGTCTCCCTCTCTACGAACGAACGAACGAATTTTAAAAATAGAACTAAATTTGGGTAGGTAGTCGGCAACGAATTAAGAATGATCGGCTACGAAAAATTTTATCGATTAAAATAAAAAATAAAATAAATACTATAAAAGTATCCATCTAATTCTAAATTAAATCTGGAACGAAAGCGGCAACAATCAATTTGTGATACTCCATTCAACTAGTGTTAAATCTTAACCAGGAAGGCTCGCGCAATTGTATTATCAATACAAGGCAGGGGATGCGCCGATGCAACGAGTGTCTCAGGTACGAGACTTAGGGGTAGTCTTCACTCAGGAACTAACCTTCCGTTGGCATATCAATAAGATATGTAAGAAGGCATACAAAAACCTAGGTTTCGTACTCAGGCAGGCTCAGGGGTTTACCAACATCACGACACTCAAGGTGACTCAAGGAGTTGTATGACGCACTGGTCAGGAGTCACCTTGAACATAGTGTAGTCATATGGGCTCTCCTCGTGAGGCGAAATATAGTGTCATGTTGGAACGTGTCCAAAATAAGTTCACAAGACACTTGTATTTCAAGCTGTATGGGGTATATCCATTTTACCCTTTAATGTACCCTACACTATTTGTGCTGGGTATGGTACGGTACAATGCGTTAAAGGTGCGACGGGACTTTGTACTCGCAGCGTATTTAGTGAACCTGCTGCGTGGCGGGGCGCATAACCCGGGAGTGCTGCGGCTCCTGGAACTTTGCGTGCCAGACCGGTACGTGTGGAGGCGGCGACGCCCGCCCCGCTTGCTGTGCCTGCAGCCAGAACCAACCTACTGGCGAGAACTCCTCTCACTAGAGCCATGCGTATGGTGAACGAGGTTCACGAGAGGGTTGATGTATTGTGGTGCAACTTGAGTGAAATCGCAAAAGTTACATTATATATAATATGTTATTTAGATGTAGGTTAAGATTTAGGTATAGTATGTAGCTTTATAGGATGTAGATTGAGGATCTAGTATGTAAGGCCGCTCTATCGCATTGGATCGCTCGTCTGTAATGATAGTTGTGGGTAAGATGTATAAATAAATATATAAATTGTCTGGTCTCACAACAGTCGCTCAGCTTAGTCGTTTGCGATGGTGATTACCATAGTAAGTTACAAACTATGGTCACACAGAGTTTCCTTCACCTCTAGTCAGTCAGTGCTCCAGTAGATTATTCGTGACGAATTCCTAACCGATGGTTAAATAACTGTTATCCACAAGGTCAACCGTACTCACAGGTGAGATCATGAATCATGAGTTACGTAGTTGTTGATAGATGGTTATCGGAATCTGGGTTACTAGTTAACGGAATGTGTTCCAAAGCTCTAATCTTCTTAGAAAGACCTTCGAGGTAAAAATCTCTCGAAAACTTGAAGAAGAAGGCAGTGATATGTTTATTTGCGTAACGCAGCGGCCACAGAATGCTTCCCAGGGGAACTCCAAAATAACTGAAAGCTTCCTTTAGCGTAAAATTAAAAAAAAACGAAATGTGTTAAAATTGTTAATTATAATAATTGCTAAAATCTATTTAAACAAAAAAAGTTGGTTAAATTTTAGTTTTCTGTTGAAAGAATGAATGAAGTTTTTTTGTTTTTACCTGTTCGCATGGCTAATGGTAAAAGATGGTGATACCAAATGGTATACCGTTGTATATTAATAATTACATCTATGTGCTCGCACCTATATTGTGAATAAATAATTTGGCTTTGACTTTGAATGTTTGCTTGCTACCGGCTAGGAAACATCGTTTACTTCTAAAATACTACTAATGCCATGTAGTGAGAAGTTGTTAGGTACCATCGCGGACATTTGCGGTAAATGGTAATAGGGTTGAAAAGTGGTTCACCACAAATGTCCGCGATGTTATTTACACGCACAGAACATTGAACATTCCAACACTTTTGGAGGCTTGACATGTCTATAGACAAAACAATTAGAAGTCTGGATAATGTGTTTTTGGAGTAATAAACAGGAATTGAATAATGATGCAACAAGGCTTTACTTCTATAATTTTCTTAGACCCTGCTAAATACCTGAACGATTAGTTTAGCGCATTGTTCGAGTCTTAATGTTGCCAAAGCATAACTGGCAGGCGTTTAAGTAATATCAACCATTCAAATGGAATAAAGCCTATTTAAAAACACAACTTTCTCGTTATGCTGTCAATAAGTTGCAGTTTTTAGAAGTCATAAAGATTTTTGTGAAAAATAATATCCATCGATGAACACGATTCATGTTTATCGCTGATATAGTTTCGGTTTTTCTTCTCAGATTAGTTGGTTAGGAAACACCGACCTCATCTACTTTAAAAATATTATTGTTTCTTTTGACGCTTATAAGTGTTTTTTACAACCAATTTAATGTAATAAAATATCATTCATCATTCTCAACGAGGAAAGCTAATGTTACAATATTGAACATTACAACCAAAGTAAGCAAAATCAAAAACAAAACTATTTACAAAAGAGTTTTATTACAAAATAATAACATTAACGACTACAGAACACAGGTACTGGCCACTTCGTCCAATCGACTAAATAATAACTTATTCTTAAAATTTTGTGCCTGACTGTATTATGGCTTGTACAGTCAACGACTTAGTCGTTACTCTAATTTTTAGTTTTAGTTTGTTAGTAGGTATTTTTTGTGAGTTTTAGTAGCCCGCATCGGCGTCGTAGCTGCTTTTTCTGCTGTCGTATGCGCCTGAAAACAAATTGCTCAAATTAACTTAATGCTAGACTAAAGTCGTCTCTATTATTCTACGCATGATAATATTATGATCTCCAATCAATTTGTCAAATTAACTCCAACAGACTATCTGTCTAGTTTGGGGCTCATTGGTAAATATTCCTTTGTAACCTATTTATAGAATCGTCTTAATTTGGTGTAAACCTGCTTACTGTATTATCTGGACAATACACTATTTTCCATTTCTATTTTAATCCTTCCCCTTAGTGATTATGATCATCAGAGGACGAGAATCGCATTGAACCTATTTTTAGGCTCAGCGTGCGGTCCAATGAATCAGAAGATTGCATCTTACATTCACGATTCATGCGTGAATATAAGACGCGATCTTCAGATTAGTAAAAAGAAAACCGAAAAAAAGGTGTATAGGCAAAATATCAGTATGAAAAACAAAGAAACAATACTTTGTTTCTTACCCTACTGGGTACCGTTATGAATATCAATAGATCAATCATTCAGTGAGGATTTAGGTAGATTGTTGCCGAGTGTCATACTCAAAGCGTTAATCGGCTTTTATTTAACATTCCCACCGCTCGCCAGGATATATGTAGGCCTCTTCTCTATAAAAAGGGAGGGGACAGCAAACCACCACACGTAGTATGTGGGTTGTGTGGATATCAATGTTCGCGATTTTTTGGTTCGAGAACTTGCCGGTTTCGTCGTGATGTTAGCAACTAAATCGAGCCTGTCATGAAAATGACCTTCCTAATTAAAAAAACAAAAAACACACATACCTTGAGACCGACTCGTATCCGTGAGCTGCAAACTCTTCAGAATCGCCTCAGGGATGGGAGGGGGAGTGGGGAGATGAGCTCCTTCCGCATGGAAGCCGTTCTCATCAGCTGTGTACGTGACGGTGTAGGTCTGGCCATCATCGCCGATGTAGGAGTAGGAGCCTGATACTGAGAGGGAACCTTCTTCAGGCTGCGCACCGGGGATCACGCGGCCTGCAACGTTAAAAAAGGACGTTTAGAAACTCTCCAGCAAGTTTGATGACAAACATTTCATACAGTGACTTTAAGAATCAAAAGTGAAAACAAATAAAATAATAATTTAAGTGGTCAGGGAGGATGTTACCTACTAGGAAACGCCACGGCGTTAGGGTGCTTACATAAAGACAGGTTTCCAGTACAGGCGAGTCTGTGCGGGTCGGTACCGATCGGTGCAGGTATAATATTCCCATGTTATGTGCTCACTTATAAAGAAACAGTTTTAAACTTGTCGGTGCCGACTACCATAATAACCCTGTACCAATCGGTACCGGCCCGCACGGGTTTGTCTATGCCGGCATCCTGTTTCTATAAGTAAGCACCCTTAGAATAGAAAGATACAATGGGGAAGGCAACTGTCAAAATGGCGCTGTCGTAGCTAGTTCCCAACACAAGCTAGTAATGTAAGGCGTGAGATGGTGTTATTTTATTTTTGCGAAAATGACGCGTTGTTGTGTTACTAAATACTCCGAAATTGGAGTCCATCATTTCCCGAGAGACCCTAAAATTAAAAGATGGTGGCTTAAAGCTGTTCGTAGAGATGTTTTATAAATTAAACAGAGTAGAAACATTTTGAAGATATTGACTTTGAGGATATATTTATGGTCTTAAATTTTGACACTTTCTATGTCAAATACTTGGTATAAAATATTAAAATCACCGAAAATAACGAAATAAAAGCAAACTCACGAATGAACGAAATGTCAAATTTATTGTAGACCGTGGGGACCTAGCTATGACCACGCCATCTACAATTAGCTTTGCCCGACCTTCCCCATTATTTCGGGTTGATGTCATTATGATACCTATAGCCGATCTCTATTGACTATATAGTAAAAACACTTCCCATTTGCTTGAATATTTTAGGAATTGTTATCTTTGTTGTATATATTTAATAACTGCGTACTTTTTTCACAAAATAATACAAATTACCTATCTGACAGGCGCTGTTTGAATACGCCGAGATGAAATCGCTTGATCCTAATGTTTAATATGGCCATAATCAGTAGTGAAATTGAAAAATAATATAATTATTTATTGTAACAACAAGTCATTTATATAAACAAAGGTCATGATGAAAGAATACATACATCTAATACTTCGGAGTCAGTTCCTAACGATCATTAACATTTAACATGCAAGTATGATATAACATTCATTGCATGCATGCTAGTTACCTCAAATGTTATGGCTAAAGTAATAGCTCTGTACAAATAAATTTTATTATTTTCAATGTTTGGAGCACGAGCGCAGTTTGGGATTTTATTTGGTGCGACTAATTTTGAAGGTATTATAAACGTTAAAGGACAGTAAGACCTTAACCTGGAATATTGTTTAGTAAAAAAATGATAATAACAATCAAAAATTAGGTTCAAACAAAGGACTGGGTGAAATAAAAAAGATTAAGTTAAAGACGAGACAACTGATGTGAAGTAAAATGAAGCAAGAGCATAGCTCGTTGGTTGCTGAGCATGAGCTCCTGGGTTCGATTCCCGGGTCAGGCAAAGTGTTATTGGGTTTTTTCATCTGTAATTTCTCAGTAACAGCCCGGAGTCTGGATTTGAGACCGCTTGAAGGCAATAGGCTCGCCCCCTATTACATGGGACTTAACATAACTGGCGAAATATGGGTGTACTATAGGTGCACTTCTGCCTTTCATAAAAGTCGTTCTCAGTTCCTAATCTGCTGGAATATTTTTACATGTAATGAACACCTTAATTTCACGTTATTAAACAATATGTTGGTCTGATAGCTACACATCCACTCGTTGGATATTTTTGTAGTTTATTTGATGGTCTCGAAAATCAGTTGAAATAACTTGCCTAACAACCAGCGTAAATTCCAAGATAATTATTTTAAAACTAGCTGTGCCCCGCGACTTCGTTCGCGTGGAAGTCGTAAGATACGCAATATACTAAAATAAAAGCCACATTTTAGTAAAACTCACTCGTTCCCGACGAAAACCAAGTAATAGTGTTCTTTATGACTTTTTTTCTTTTTGCTCGGCTCCTAAGGGTCGTAGCTTCTAAGGGTCGTAACGTATAACCATCCTCGAGAATTGGGCTACCAAATAGAAAAATAATTTTTCAAATCCGACTTTTTGTTCACAACTTCATGGGTTTTATTTTTTTTTGCGCGGAACTCTCATTATTTTTCTAAAATAAATCTAGCCTAAGTAGCCTGTAACATCCGCTATCTGCCAATGAAAGTCCTGTCAAAATCGGTCAAGTCGTTTCGGAGATTAGGCGGAACAAACAGACAGACAGACAGATAAAAAATTTTAAAATTGCTTTTTTACTTTCATATGCATTTTGTAAAATCTGTTACTTTGACATTACAAACAGACAGTACAATTTTATTTATTTGCATAGATATTGTAAGACGCACCTTGCTGTTGGGCCTTGGTACCATCACTAGTCTCATAAGCGTAATGATATCCCTCCTCGTTGATTTCATTCTCATACTTCAAGATCTCGGCCTGGCTGCCCGCAGACTGCCTCGCTTGGCCATTGGCATTGTAAGCTGCATCGTCCTGGCCTCCTAAAGGAGCTTGGAGACCAGCGTTAGCTCCACTCGAGGATCTGGCGTTGGGAGGAAGGTAGATGGAGTTGTCCAGGCGAGCGGATGACGCTGCCGATACCAGGGCTAATACGATGAACTGAAATTGAGATTTAGAAGTATTAAGATAGTGAAAGAGCTTGAATTTGTGTCGTAGAAGGAATGGATATATGTATTGACTGATTCATTGTGTGTTAAAGCTTACGATTCTTCACTTATGGAGGCTCTATCTCCATAAGTGAAGAATCGGAAGCTTAAGATAGTCAGTCTGCTATCAATAACGATCTTTGTCAAAGGGTTAGTCTTGTTGCTACTTATCATTGAGCGTATACTCGTAGTATCGTTATCAGTGATTATTTAACTGGAGTTTGTGCGAAATACCTTGGCTTAGCGTCAGAAAAAGCCAAATATAACCGGTAGACACGTGCAATGGTTCTATTTTATCAAACGGTTTCAAATACATTTCGTCGCAAAACTCGTCAGAACCAAACTTAGTTGAAAACGGAGTAATTTACGCATCGATTCTTTTATATTTTATGATCCATTAAGAAAATTCGCTGATTCTGCTCCTAAAGTAACCCACAAAGCCCGAAGTAGCAAATCTTTACGGCAAACTTAAATAAATGCAGCTGATTGAGGTGAAGGTAACGCGGCGATGGGAAAGGCTAAGGTTCTGAATGTGACCCCATAGAACTCCGGTCACGATCACAACAACATGGAAGCCTTCTAAGGATCTATTGGGAAAGTTGGTATGCTGGCTTTTTGGGAAGGCATTTCCCAGGATAGAATACGGGAGACTGTCGTCTGGAAAACTGAAAATATTTTTCCAACCCATAGAGCCTAATTTACTGGAGCATCGAATAATGAGACCCAATTAATAAATTATCTATTGCGTTGAGCTTCCCTGCAGTCTTGCGCCGCTTTGTGCAGTAAAAGTATTGTATTTGAAAGTAGATATTACGAAGAAAATTAACGTACCTACATTTAGATGTATCATTTGAGTGAAATAAATAAATATTATTAATTAATTAAATATTCAGAAAAGTGTGAGGTTTTTATAGATGACCCAAAACAAGATTTAATGTCCTCCTAACTCGTACATTTACTTTAAAGTTCTAATATTGTGTAACTATTTAGGTACTAGCATCTTGCAGGGAAAGGATTTAGTACAGCCAGTAAAGAGTGAACATAATAACCTAGGCATTAAACACTTTAGAACTTTGACCCAGTTAACTTTGCAAAATAATCAGCAAACACAACGAATATACTACTAATACTTGCTTTTAATACCCAATTAAAATTACACATAATATCAAAACTTATTATTCTAATAACATTAAATCAATCTCATGTGTACCGTCGTTGAACTACCATATAACATAAAATTGATTGTTGATGTTAAATCTCTCGATTCGAAATTGACAACATTTCATATTAAAATTTTCAAGATACTAAATATCTTTAATATTGACTAAATTAAATATAAAAATACGAATATTGTTTTCAGTCAAATAACACATCTTTGAAATTCGTTCCAGTCTAAACGGATGAAACGCAAAAATTAATGAAACTGTGTAATTGACGTCTGTCTTTCTGATGATATACATATGCCTTATTGCTATGGAGTGAAGGTCTATATAAAAATATGTTATCCTTCGCCACTCCAGTGTAATCGTCACTCGTTTTTGGGTTTTATTATTTCACTCCGAAACTAAGCACTGCAAAAAATAAAATTGGTATATTCGAACTCAGGACAAAACAAAAGAAAGGGTATTTTTGTTTTAGCGGCTTACAAATCTTGAAATGTTGTCAAGGTAACTTTATGTAGGTATAAAAGGGAGACGTTTACCATGATGTCGGCTTTTGTGATTTGGATTTTAGGCGCCATCTTGAAAATGAATTATCAAAGGGTACTAAACTTACTTCTATTAACTTCTCATAAAATTAATTTTCAAAGACTGTCAAGGAATCATTGATTAGGAACTAAAAGGATAAATAGGTTCTAATGAATGTGCAATAAGTAATCACATTAAACAGTAACAATAATATTGTAAGAAGAAAATCGTAAAGTAAACCAACAGCTTTTGTTGGACTTGAAATAAGTTCCATTATGATTTGCTCCAATTACAATTTAACCTTCATCTAAAGCATAGTATAATCAGCCTACAATGTACCCACTGCTGGGACGCAGACCCCTTCTCTGTGAGAAGGAGTGGGTCATAATCCACCACGCGGGCCCAGTGCGGGTTGGTAGATGTCACATGTCTTCGAATTTTTGGTTCTAGGACATACCGCTTTCCTCACGATGTTTCCTTCACCGTTTTGAGAGTAGTGGTGATGAAATAATTTACACAAAGTGCCTGCCCGAGTTTGAACGTACGACCGGCAACTCATAAGTCGCGGCTGTTGGCCACCAGTGCTCTAATTACCTAACCAAATCTCAATCCGGTTGCTCAATTTTCGGGTGCCACTAGTCTTCCGTCTCGCGGCGTTGCCTGCGGTTGTTTCACAGATGTCATAACGTTACCGCTGTCATTACTGTCACATCAGCAATATTGTGGTGGTTGGTGGTACTCAAAAGTGCGGTTGTGAAGTTAAAAGCTTTGATGAGGAAGCTTGGGATGTTGAGACATTTTGGGAAATTAGGGCTGAAAAGAATTTGTGGTCTCTGGTTTTGAACTACTCTGTCATTGATTAATGTGACGCAATAGAAATGAGAAGCGGGTTTTTTTTCGAAAAGGTAGATAGAAAAGAAAAGGTCTTGAATTTTTTTTTTGGAGATGTTGTCTATGGGCAGAAAATATTGGCAAAAGCTCTCTTCGACTAACACCCTAAGTATTTCAATGAACTGGAAATGTCATCAAAATTTAAATCTAACTTATGATTAGAACAGTGAACACTGTTTGTAAATAGCAAAAGTATAAACTGCAAATGAAGGTAATAAGAAATACAATACGACATAGCATCGATTTGAATCTTTTGACCTAGAAAGGTCACCAGAGCTTTAATATTTACGTAGAGCACGTCTGCCTCTCACAACTTAACAATATTATAAAAATAGGTATTACTTAGAACTTTTGTAACAGAAAAATCATGGAGTGGTTGCATAACTTGAATCACAGTTTTAGTTCTGGATTTTTAATTAGGTAAACCGAATGACTCAACCCATCTCCAATGATATTATTATGATATGTACAGTCGAAAAACTAAATAGTCTAGCTATTTGGTTTACAGGCAAAAATATTCACTACACTGGCGATATTATTTTTGTGTGTGTAATATTTTTTTATTTTTTTTAGTGACTGCCTCGTTGGTCTAGTGGTCGCCAACGCTACTGCTGAGCATGAGGTCCTGGGTTCGATTCCCAGGTCGGGCAAAGTGCTATTGGGTTTTTCTATCTGGAATTTCTCAGTAGCAGCCCGGAGTCTGGATTTGTGCCCGGTAGATGGCAATAGGCTCGCCCCCTATTACATGGGACTTAAACATAACTGGCGAAATGTGGGTGTACTATAGGTACACCTCTGCCTAACCCCTTCGGGGAAACAAGGCGTGATGTTATGTTATGTTATTTTTTTATCCTTATGAACACATAAGAGTGATGTAAAAGAACTTCACTACTCATCACAATCAGAACATTGTTTGCAAGTAGTTCCAACTTAGCTGCCTGTATACCAAATAGCTTGTTCTACTGTACCTACAGTCATCTGACTTCATAACTCCGATCCCGATTGGACGTGATTATACAGTAAGACCACAACAAGGCCAAACTAATTTTATAATAACAAGTATGGACGGCAGCACATCAAGCTACTACAATCTGTCAAATTTCTTTAATAGATTTTCGACTTTATTGCTAAAGCCTTAGGTTCAAGGTTGATTGGGAAAATTTGACAGTTTCGGATAGCTTGATGTGCTGGCGTCTGTACAACAGCTCTAATCACGACGGAAGTCTGGTTAATAAATTAGAGGTGCACTGACAAACAAGATAACTTTGATGACAAATTTGACAATCGCTTTAATGTAATGTAATTGTTAAATAACAATGGAGCTTGCAAAAACTGAAATTCAATGTTTTATTACTATTAGAAAGTTAAAATACTTATTCGTATCATCTTAGATTCTGTATTCAATAAGGTATAAGATATGACTTTAACTGCATCGTTGGTTGCTAGCGTCTTGGGTTCGATTCCCGGGTCAGGCAAAGTGTTATTGGGATTTTCCATCTGTAATTTCTAAGAAGCAGCCCATAGTCTGGATTTGTGCCCGGTTGATGGCAATAGGCTTGCCGCCTATTACATGGGACTCAAACATAACTGGCGAAATGTGTGTGTACTATAGGCACACCTCTGCCTAACCCTTCGGGGAATACAGGCGTAATGTTATGTTATAATGACTTTAAATATGTACTGAAACTAGGAAGCCTATCTTAAAAGTTGGGTAACTTAAGTAATCCCATTAAAATTCAAGTTGAAAGTTAAGGACCTATCTTTTTTTTTTTTTGTGGATGGGAAATCATCAAATGACTTCTCCCGCTCTGGGTGGAGCGGGAGGGCGTGTCAGACTTTTACTGACTAAAACCCACCCGTGTTCCTTCAGTTGCCTGTGCCGGGGCCACGGTAACTCTTTCGAACATCCCGGAGGACGATGCTTGCCTGCCTATATATTTCAGATTAGACAAGCATTAAGCTTCTAAAGCTTATTCCACTTTGTCTCTCTTATTGTGAAGATAATTACTGCTATAAGTATCAGTAGATATTTCGTATTTGAATGTGAAGCAATAAGAAAACCAGCCAAGTGCGTGTCGGACCACGCACAATGAAGGGTTCCGTAGTTGGGATGAATTTATCCCAAGAACAAACTTAAGTTGGTCGACTATTACTCGTAAACTTGTAAAGCCTACTTAGCTGTGATAGTTTTCCTTTTAACTTCATTGTATATACTACTACCGTGATTTTTTTTCACATATCCAAAACTAACCGTTTAGCTGGCAGGGGGGAGGGGGACACTTGACTAACAAAAATTAGCACTTTAAAGCTTAATATTTCAGAAACGGATCCCTTAATCGAAAAATTGTTTTCATAAACCCGCAATACTTTTGAAATCCCTATCCATCAACACTCCGCACCATGGGTTAGACGAGTAAAAAAACTTTTCCACTTTACGTGTACAGGAGGTACCCTAAAACTGTACACTAAAAAAAAAATATTTTCATGATTTTCTTTTACCACTTTATCGGCGTGATTAATATGTATATCCATGCCAAATTATAGCTTTCTAGTACTAAGAGTCTCTGAGCTAAGCTGCGGACGGACGGACATGGGGAAACTATAAGGGTTCCTTGTTGACTACGGAACCCTAAAAATGGGACTTGCTAAGTGTGACATAAATAAAGATACATGCAGACTATTGCAATCGATGCCGAATAGAGTGGCAAGTTGTTATAGCAATTTTACTGGCGCATTCTTGTAAAAATACCAGACAATTCCTTTTCAGTATAAATTTTCAATAGATAATAGAACAAAAAGGAACTTGAAACGATTTAGACTTGTCTTGGTTTCAGAAAACGTAATAGGTAAGTTGTAGATACCACTTTTCGACCTTATTACTAAGATAATAAGGTTGAAAAGTGGTTCACCGCAAATGTCCGCGATGGTACAAGCACTTGTAGTTATGTAAGTTTAGAATTTTTTGGACTTAAACCCTGAAATATTTTAACAGTAAAGGCTCCTACACGACGAGCGGTGCCTTTGTGTCGCGTGCGATTCCCGTTGCGTGTTGCGCCTGTTTGCAGGAGCCTTAAATTGGAACAATTAGCTTGATAATTATTATGATATTGCCGAAAATGGACTGAAATTAAATTGTTAGATCGATTTTCGTGAAGTAACTTTGGATGCGTCTCATCCTGCCGAAAGCTGCGCTGGACGTGCCTTATTGATTTCATTTAAGCACCCCTGAAGAACAGGTTTAAGGAACAACAATATTTTGCTCAGAAGTTCATTTAGTTAAAGATAGATGGCCAAGCCGAAATAAAAAAAAACGATTTAAATTTGACGCAGGAACCCCGAATCCCACAAGACCCGCGTCCTTCAACAATAAAATTGACTGAAAAATACTAAAATACTTCGCACAATTCCATTGCACAAAACACCCGAATACCACGAATTTCAAAATCACTGATAACGATTTCTTAACACACACTCGAAGATGACACTTGTATTAGAAAGGTTTGCACTATTATAATTGCTCAAAACGTATACAAATATTTACACAAATACTAACGAATTTCATTGCTGTGTGTCCTCTAAGGAAGATGCCAGTGAAATGTGACTGCAAAGTGAATCTGCCGCATTTTATACTTGAGCTTACTATGCTCAATATTTTGAGTGATATACATCTAGTTTTACATTCGCAGATCAACTCTTTAAAGCAGATACTCTCGTACAGTTTTTAACTTTATGTGGCTTTGGTAAAGTTCAATTTTCTGTGGTCTGTTTTTGTATTTTTGTATCATCCGCAAGGACCAGTGAACTATGTATTTTATTAATAGAATCACTTACAGGTATGTATACAAATGACCTTGTGGTTGTCTTAAAATTATGTTTTGACAAATGGAGATGTAATTTTCAGATGTAAACGGGTCTCCATATAAGTGTTTGAACTGTCTAGATTATTTTTTAGACATTCTATTTCACCTGCACCTAAACGTTTTCGCTAAACAGTACCTGAGTTCAATAATGAATACCATTTTGTTGTAAATGCTGTCATTATGTTTTTGTAAAGGTAAAGGTTATCTGCTGGATAATTTATTAGTAATACATAAACACTATAATGATGTAAGGTACATTGCTATCAAGAAAAATCGTAATTGCGAGGAAGTATTTGAAAATAATAGCATTGGTAAAGCTTTTAGGAAAGATTCTTAGATCATAACACTTATGTAAATAATGGGCTGTGTTCATGAACTTCATTATCAGAGGAACTGCGAAATGAGTCGGCGATATTTCATAAGCACATATTACCTACCCCAGTGGCGCAGCTACAATTACCGTTAGAGGGAAGCCGAAGAAAAAACTGTTCATTTCTCATAAACTGTGAAAAAAAATCTGGTGCTCCCTACATTTATGTTCGCATAACTCGTCAAAATGATTTTTTTTCGCGATTTCAGGTTTGGTCCCATAGTAAAAATTGTTCATAATGATGAGTAACCCCTTAAGAGTTTGTGCGTTATTTATGTTACATCTTGTATATTTGGCAACTAGCTTTTGCCCGCGGCTTCGCCTGCGTGTATGTTGGAATATATCAAATTAGTGACGTGTTAATCCAGGTTCTAAAACATCTGTATGCCAAATTTCCTCTAAATTCAATCAAACGTTTTTTGCGCCAATCCGGAACATAATTATGTACATCCCGACAAACAACAAACGGACAAAAATTCTAAAAACTATAGTGTGCGCAACAAACTCGTTCAATCACTTCTTTTTAAATATATGCAATGCACAGTTCTGACTTCGTTACTATTTTTAACCGACTTCAAAAAAAGGAGGAGGTTATCAATTCGGTTGTATGTTTTTTTAAATGTTTGTTACCCTTACTCCATCATTTGTAACCGATTTAAAAAAATAAAATAAAATTTGAAAGGATTGGACTTCCAGATTGGTCCCATTTTTATCCGAATCCAGTTCTGATGATAGAAATCCACGAGGAATTGAGGGAAATCCTCAAATATTATTGGTAAACACATAGTGATTTTGGTGTTTTCGTCAACAAATCAAGCATTTGCATTCAGAAAGTATGATTTGGTGAAGTGGAACTGACGAAGAAGACCACAGATGGCTACAGGAACTCATCAATGATAAGTATTTCACGGGTGGCGATAAGATATCTCTATTAAGATAGTTAAACGACTATGACGAAGCAAATTTAAATAAATGCTTCTGATGAAAATGGTACCATTGAACTCAGGACAGTAATAAAACAATGTATCCTAGCCGTGTTGGGGCTTATTGGAAATGTCATCAGATGCACTCTGGCTATAAATTATTTTTAACCGACTTCAAAACAGGAGGAGGTTCTCAGTTCTTCAGAATCTTTTTTTTTATGGTTCCCCGATTACTCGAAGACGGCTGCACCGATTTGGAAAATTCTTTTTTTGTTTGAAAGGGTATACTTTGCAGGTGGTCCCATTGTCATCAGGTCAGGATCTGATGATGGGATCCTAGAGAAATTGAGGGAACTCTTCAATATAGGCGCACCTATAGCGATTTTGGTATTTTTTTATGGTAACTTGTGCATTTCCTCTCGGAAAGCAACATTTGGTGAAGTGGAACTGATGGCGAAGACCACAGATGGTAAGATGGCCACTGGAACAACTCAATAATAAGTATTTCACGGGTTGCGATTCCATTACTTTAAAATATTGCTAAGCAATAGAAGCTCGTCACAATGCATATGGTGAAGTGGAGCTGTTGGTGAAGTACCAAGAGAACTCCTCAAAAATTAACGTCCCTGCTTCGGGAAAAGCAATGTTTTATAAAAGGTGATGAGCAGTTGTCATCAGGTCATTGTAACTCAGATAAATTACAAATAGACCCACTAAAAAGTGAACAATAAAAACAACCGACTTCCAAAACAAACACTACAAAGTGAAAAATAACTTTAATTTCGGAAGTCAGTGGCAAAAACCTAAAATACAGATCCAAAGACACTGACTTCCGAAAAAGTATTAGTACCGAGTTTCGAGTTAATATGACAGCGCGTTAAAATTTTTCCTTACTGTTCCTTACTGTTCTTACGGTCCTAGTGTTCCTTACGTGTTTTAAAAAACTAAGAGTGACAATTTATATTATTTCCTGAGGCAAATATTGCCATGTTTCAAGTGTATTAACCAAAGGAATAAGATTTTTCATATAATCTTTATCCCCTCTTTTCACCCCCACAGGGGTGGAATTTCGAAAAATCGTTTCGGATTTTTCCATAACTGAAATCAAAGATTTCTTATACCAATTTTTGAGTTAATCAAGCCACACAGTAAAATCCTCCTCTTAAAAATCTAATTACCCCTTCTCACCCCGTCAGGGGTAGTTTTAAAAAACTTTATTGCTTATTTAGGCAAATATTCGTGCCAAGTTTCAAGTTTATTAACCAAACGAATAAGATTTTTCATCTAAACTATATCCCCGGTTTTCACCCCCACAGGGGTGGAATTTTAAAAAATCGTTTAGGATATTTCCAAACCTTGACTCAAAGATTATTCATACCAATTTTCGAGTTAATCAAGCTACGCAGTAAAATTCTCCCCTGTAATATTGACAGCCCCTTTTCACCCCGTCCGGGGTTGATTTTCAAAAAACCTTGATACAGGTTATCCTTTATTTTTGGACTTAAGTATAAATACTGAGTTTCGAGTAAATCGGACTGCGTGTTAAAATTCTTTCATACATTTTTTGACACCCCCCAATCTCCCTCGTGGGGGTAGTTTAGAAAAACCAAAAATTACAAAGTTCATAATTTATTAAGATAAGTATTTGGGCCAAGTTTCAAGTTTATCAATTCAAGGAATAAGGTTTTTCATACAAACGAAATACCCCCTTTTTACCCCCTTAAAGGTCGAATTTCCAAAAACCCCTTCTTAGTGCTCCCCTACATTATAAAAGGAAGCCGTGTGCAAAATTTCACGTTCCTAGTCCCAGTAGTTCCGGCTGTGCGTTGATATGTCAGTCAGTCAGTCAGTCAGTCAGTCAGTCAGTCAGTCAGTTTCTTCTTTTATATATATAGGTAGTAGACTTTGAGAGGAGTGGTGGTTCCGAAGGGAAGCCGATAGGAATCGGGTTGTATGAAGGCTGCGCCCCTGATTCACAGGTGTACCATATTGTTTGGCAATAGTAGGCATTAAGAAGTGTGGCTGTTCCGAAGGGATACCGATAGGAATCGGGTTGTATGAAGGCTGCGCCCCTGCTACTCAGTAGGTTCGTTTCTATTCATTTACACCTATTTGTTAACCCTAGAGGTACTCGGTTGATTAGGGTATTTCATCTTTATTGTCTTCCACCCTTTCCTACCTTACTTTCTGTTAGCTTCCACCCCTTTAATCCCATTTTTGATGACCGAGTAAGAAACATCGTAATATAAGTCAATTTGAACCCTCAAGATCTCTTATGAAAAATTAAATAGAGTGGTATTATTAACTTCAGTAAATCCGGCCACTCAATTTCCCGATTCCGGAAACCCAAAAAAAGGGGATGGTCAAAATTACAATACGTAAGCTTAAATAAGGAAGAACGGTCGCAACCAATTTTTCTACATGGTACTACATTATAAGACCATCGCAATAATTTTCTATTTATACCCAAGTTACTCCTTAACATGCATAAACTCACGCCTTCTTCACAGGGGGGTAGGCAGAAACTACAGAACGCCACCTGCTACGATCCTTACATACTCCTTTTGCTTCTTTTACGGTTATGTATCCGGTCATGCACGCACGCCCGGTGCGAGTACTAAGCACCTGAAGAACATCACCAATGAGATACTCCTTACTCCTTAAACACTCCTAAAAACTTATAAACATATTGTCATTGCTCCAACCAGGATTCGAACTCAAATGACAGTGATGCTATAATATTTTCAAGTCTCATGTTTATGCATTAGGTCTCACAAATGTCACCTAATAGAAATAGGGCCTCTAAATAGCGTTCACTAACATTTAACTCGATAAATATTTAGTATCTATGTAGTTTTATGTACCTATAGTTATTTGGGTAATAGATGTTTGTGTTAAGGATACGGATTTAAATGGTATTTAAGGCTATGACGAGTTCTTAACTTGTTCATGAAACATTATGATGACACGGTTGGTTAGACGTTGGATGGATATCAGCTTTGCCGTGGTGGGTTCTTTTCTGGCATAAGACAATAATTATTTGTGCAACAAGAGAGCAACGTGGGTTTTTGCTGCGGGTGTTGATTTTGAATCCTGAGTAAGCGATTCTAGGGTAGAATGATACGAGATGCAAATTTTGGTCTCGTCACTCGTGTAACACATACAACTTTTTTACCTCAGCAGCGTGAACATATTACCTAAAGGTAAAAAATACACCATGGTAAAAATTAAACTACATGTATATTTGTAAAATCAACAATATCAAAAAATAAAAAATATGTATAATTCGTATTTAGAAAAAAATATTATAATTACATTTAAAACCTTAACAGACTAGATGATTTGCAATTTAACGGTTCTATGTGTATCCGAACGTTTTATTGTTTGTCTCTTTATTGGGCATACTAGGTATGAAATTTGAATATCGAACTTCGAATCTACTTGTTTATATCACTCGCTTTTTTCGTATCATAATGAAAGTGACAGAACAAAGTGAAGTTCAAATCTTTCGAATTTTGTGAGTAGACCCAGCCAATGGTGTATTGTATTACCTACCAGCAATGTTCTCGGCATTTAAAAAAAAAATAAAAAGTTACTTTGTCTCACGCCCGCAGCAAAATCGAATTTAGCTCACTGTCTCTAAACAGCAAAGCCTGCTTGTTTGAGGTGCTGAGGTGAAATTATTATTTGAATGTCCCAAAGACATTGTTCCAATTCTGGGTGTTTGTGGATTTTTGTGTCTGCATAAAGTAAAAGAAAAGTTGATAAGCTGATTGAAATAGACAGCAACGTTGATTCAATTAAAACGTAGCTACATAATAATATTTTGTATTTTCTTTATCTAAAGCATTGTAGGCATTAACAACACTAGCTTTACATCGTTCCGTGTCCTTTATTCGTGTTAGCTAAGAATAGGTATCCTTTTTGGGAAGACCTATGAACTGCTTATGCAATAGAATTATAACAAAGATGTTACAAGATATCGTGATGATTTAAAAACGACAGAAAGATTTCTGTACGCATATTTGAACATCGATAACGATATTAAATCTATTTGAAGATACATTCGTTTTTTCGCAATTCCTATCACGATTTCTCTGGCATGGAATTGAAAGATTTACTATCACAGCATACCAAGAGGTTTGTAGGCTTACGCACGAAACTGAAAAACCAAGGTCAAAACGTGGGTTGCAAGCGCTATTACTGAACATGAGGTCCTGCGTTCAATTTCCGGGTCGGGTAAAGTGTTATTGGGCTTTTTACCCGACTGCGGCGAAGCCAAAAAAGGAGGGTTATGTGTTTGACCTGTATGTATGTATGTCCGTCCCTATGTTCATCGTAACTACTAAACGGCGAAACTGATTTTGATGAATGATAATTATATAGTTAGATTCGTTTTTATTGCGCGATTGTCATTCGGTATATTAAAATTATAAAAAAAGTCAAAATGGCGGATTTTTGGCGCCAAAATGTATGTTTAAAAAAATTCTCCCAAATCTATCGAGTGGGGTATCAAAATTAAGGGTTTTAAAAGGTGATTACAAAAATATATACATATTATATGTTTAAATGTAATTTGGAATGACAAATGATAAAAGCAATCCCGAACTTTTAGAGCGAGTGAGTAAGAGCATTATAAGTTGGGTATTATATTTACGACCATCACTTAAAGCGTTACTTAATACAGTGAGAGAAACCTAACCAAAAAGTCTATACTAAACTAAAGCAAATTTAAAAAATCAAAAACCCGACTGCGTAAAAAATGAACTTTAAAAATTATGGAAACAAGATGACCTGTTCTGTCTCCAAACAATCTCATACAGTCGGAGGCATCTTCTTAACTTAAACAATAAAGACCTATTGCCTCCGACTGCATGAGATTGTTTGAAAACAAAACCGGATGTAGCTGAATACCAGTATTTTACATAGAGCGATTGAGTATCTGACCTTCACAACTCAGATACTTAGTAACAAGATACCCCTTGATAAGACTAGTTGACAGACTTTCGGGCTTCTGACTACCCGTAACGACTGTCAAAGATCTACGAATGACAGCCGGGACCAACGACTTAACGTGCTTTCCGAGGCACGGAGGGATCTCGATATGACAGTGATGCTATAATGATATGATGGTCACCCATCCACGAACCGACAGCGCCAAGCGTAGCTTAACCTTCGATCGACCCGTGCGGCTGTTGTCAATTAGCCACGAGCCCTTTCAGAGGATTAATTACAGTGACGGAAAAATAATGCAGCATTAAGAAAATTTGGTCGTCCGTGTGAGATATCTCAAGAGAAATATAACTAATTGACCTTCTTATGATTTAAGTACACTTTTAAAAAAAAAATAAATGAGCCTCTTTCTAAATTTTTAGCTTTTTCTCACAGTTGGTCGCAGTAACTAAGCTAGGGCACCCCGACCAAATGGGTCAGATTAGGTTAGAACTGTGACCAACCACGCGCGAGCCACATCCAAGTTGGTCGCAGTTACTTGGCTATGTAGTATTTTTACGACCTCAGTAGGAATTATTAGATGTTCACAAAAAGAGGCGTATTCATTATTTTAGAGTGTTCAATAATATATTTAGGAAAGCAAAATGGGAAATATTTGACGTTCGATTCATGGCATATCTCACACACTTTTAGTGAAACTGCGACTTGACCTTCTTAAACACATTTTTAGACCAATAATTAATTTAATGGACTAATAACTCCACATTTACTGCATAAATCATTTAACGGCTTTAGATTTCAATGTATAAATTACATTAGGTACTGGTTTACGGACATCACGACTTAATTAAGTATCAAAGACATAAAATTCAAATTCTTAATATCTACGAGTAGTTATCCTATTTAATAACTAGTCTACAACCTGTCGGCCTTCCAAGCAAGAGTCAGGCATCTTCTGGGCACACTCGTCCCATCATAGACCTCATTTATCGCTTTCCATGAGGCGAGATCGAAGTCAAAATCTGACCCTTAAAGCAATCAACTCAGCCTATCACAGTCCACTGCTGGACATAGGCCTCTCCCAGGCTGCGCCACAACACCCTGTCCTCCGCTTGCCGCATCTAGTCTATCCCAGCCACCTTTTTAAGGTCGTCTGTCTATCTAGCTGGGGGGTGTCCCACACTACGCTTGCCGAAACGTGGTCTCCACTCAAGGACTCGTCTGCTCCACCGGCCATCGGTCCTTCGACTACATGGCCAGCCCACTGCCACTTCAGTTTGCTTACTCTGCAGGCTATGTCGGTTACTCCGGTTCTTTTCCGGATACCTTCATTCCTGATTTTATCCATCAAAGAAACCTCAAGTAGGTATAGCTTGTTCCATAGCGCGCTGAGCGACCTTGAATTTGTGGACCAGCCCAACTGTCAGTGTCCACGTTTCGGCACCGTAAGTCATAACGGGTAGGACGCACTGGTTGAAGACCTTAGTCTTTAAACATTGCGGGATAGGTGACGAGAAGACTTGACGAAGTTTTCACAACGCTGCCCAACCCAACTGGATCCTTCTGTCAGCTTCTTTCTCAAAGTTGTGTCTACCGAGCTGGATGACTTGCCCTAGATAGACATAGTCCTTCACAACTTCGAGAAGCGACCCTTCGATGCAGGTTGGTCTCGGTAAGACGTGTGAATTGTACATGACTTTCGTCTCGTCCAAATAAATGCTGAGGCCAACCCGACGAGAGGCTCCATTTAGGCTGTGCAGCATCTGGTCTAGCTATTTCAGCGTCCCTGTCATTATGACGATGTCATCGGCAAAGCGAAGGTGAGAGATGTACTCGCCGTTCACGTTGATACCCTGTCCAGTCTAGGCCAGCGTGTTGAAGACGTCCTCCAACGCATTGGTAAACAGTTTCGGGGATATCACATCCCCCTGTCTCACCCCTCTGAGCAGTGGTATGGGGTTGGTTTTCTGATCCTGGATCTAGACAGTCATCGTGGCAGCGTCATACAGACATCTCAACATTTCAATGTAGCGCCAATCAATTTGACATCGTTGCAGAGAGTCCAGAACTGCCCATATTTCAATGGAGTTAAAGGCTTTCTCGTAGTCCACAAATTCCATAGATAACGGCTGGTTGTACTCCTCGGCCTTCTGTACAATTTGCCGAACAGTATGGATGTGGTCTACGGTACTGAACCCTTTTCGAAAGCCGACTTGTTCTGGGGGCTGGAACTCATCAAGACTCCTAGCGAGACGGTTCGTGAGGACCCTCGAGAACAGCTTGTATACGTGGCTCAGAAGTGAGATGGGCCTATAGTTCTTCAGTAAGGTTTTGTCACCTTTCTTGAAGAACAGAACCACCGCACCTCTGCTCCACGCCTCGGGCGTTGTACCCTCTTGGATGACGGAGTTGAAGAGACTCGCTAGCTCTCTCAGGACTGGAGCCCCGCCCGCTTTAAGGAGCTCTGTCGTTATTCCATCATCTCCAGGTGCCTTGTTGTTCTTGAGCTGCTCGAGAGCCGTCCTAATCTCGCACTGGTCGACATCCGGGATGTACTCCGTGTAGTGGCGCGTTACTTCGGCTCGATGGTCATCTGCACTATGTCCCGCTGGTTAAGCCGTCCGCGTTGAGTATAAGTGCCCGTAAAATTCCTCGACTTCCTGGAGTATCTCGGACTTCGAAGTCACGATTCTGCCATCCATACAGCAATAAAAAATAGATTTTAGTCATTCTTTTAAAACTACTCAAAGTAGAGTAGCGGAGGAAGGAAGTAGCATAAGCTGGAGGCCCTACCATGGTCATTTGTAAGGCTAAAGATGCAGTTATAAGTTAAGGCGCACAAGGTTCAAAATCGCGTGAGACACTTCCAAAGACACTTCACTTTTCGCCTAATATTGACGACCAAGTGTGCTCACTTCAAGCTCACTTAACCTAAGTTTTCATGGTGAGATGTTACAGAATAGACCGGCTGCTATTAAGATTGTATGGTAACGCTCCCTGCAGAGTCCAAGGCGCAGAGCGTGAACCCTGCAGTGAAACGAAACCACAGGTAACTAACCCCTTTAACAGCCGAACCCAATAACCTATTTTCAGTAAAAGACAGATCGCTATTCATGGTAGACAGTATTATTCTATCTGACCTTATGTCAGGCCGGTAAGATTCCATACTCTCTTATAGATTATTGAGACGTTAAAACCATAGATAGATAGGTTTTTCTATCTCCAGTATGCCAGAACTAGTGATAGATAGGTTATTGGGTTCGGCCGTAAGGGATGAATTTTCAAAAATCGTACCTTTGTGCCCTTGTTATAAAGGAACAAGACCCTGCGGTTTGGCTTACCTTTGTCTGTCAGTGTATATTATATTATGTGCTACAATTGTCAGTTTGGCCTACATTGGTTTCAAGTAGCTTTTTGGTCTAATAAGTTCCCCATTACATAGGATTTAAACATAGCTGGCGAAATGTGGGTGTACTGTAGGTACACCTCTGCCTAATCCTTTGGGGGTTACAGGCGTAATGTTATGTTATATTCAGCTATACACAACATAGTCAATTAAAATAACAAAAATAAAAAAATACAAGTATTGCCCGCCCCACTCTAGTTAACACTGACCACACACATTTTCTCAAATGGAAAGAAAGAAAGAAAGGAAAACAGGTTTATTTGTCACAGAAACACGTGCATACAAAAAGATAAGAATAATCAGAAAAATAAAACAAAATAGATTCACATTATAATTACGAAAATCAAATCGATTCGTTCTCCAATAAAAACTCAATTATTACTCCAATAAATGGTGAACTTGACATTTTGATACGTATGTGCATCAATTTATATTTATTACTATTAGACTTCCGTTAGTTTCAATATTTGTTTTGTATTTAATTAAATATCAGTGTAATTGATGTTGTTACTTGTAACATTTAGATCATAATATAGTTTACAGTGCTTAGCGCAGCCTGCGGTTTTGTTTGTAAAAAATTGTAGATGGTATTTTTAGAGTTACTTAAATGACAAAGTAAAAGAAAACGAAACTCTTACAAACACATTTTTTCGTTTTTCTGCTGAGCTGTCAAAAAAAAGGGAAAAGAGAACTCTTTTCCCTTTTTTCTTTACTTTTTAGGAGCTACATGTGTGGATAGGTGATGGACCTTATGTGGACATAAACATCACGCCTATTTTCGCCAAAGTGCTAGGCAGAGGTGTGCCTAATAGTACAGCCACATTTCGCTAGTTATGTTTAAGTCCCATGTAATACGGGGCGAGCCTATTGCCATCTACCGGGCACAAATCCAGACTCGGACCTGCTACTGAGAAATTCCAGATTTAAAATCCCATTAACCCTTTGCCCACCCTGGGAATTAAACCCAGGGCTTCATGGTTAGCTGTAGCGCTTGCGAGCACTAGACCAACGACATGTCTGTTGTTGCAGTACTTACTTGAAGATGTACCACTATCAACATTTTCAATCAATCCAAGCTATTCGAAGACTTCGTTACTTAGAATGAAAAACTATACATTTAACACTTAACAGACAGCTATGCTGCTGTGGGCTGCGCTACGTCTTCTTCCCAGCTAACGGCCGAACCCAATAACCTATTTTCAGTAAAAGACTGGAGCTAGACCACCACCTCTTAAAGCAGTATTATTGTAATCTTACTTGAGTGTGGGAAAGAGATGGAGCTAGACGTCCTGTATAGCTTCATCTCTTTCTCACACTGAAGTAACATTAAAATAATACTGCTTTAAGAGCTGGTGGTTGGCCCCCAGATCGTTATTGATGGTAGACAGTATAATTCTATCTGTCCTTATGTCAGGCTGGTAAGATTCCATAATTTCATATAGATTATTGGGACGTTAAATAGATAGGTTTTTCTATCTCCAGTATGACCAAACTGGTGATGGTTTATTGGGTTCGAACGTAAAGCACTAGGAAGTGGTGAAGGGCGGGCGTTTTGGGGGACTGTCTTATGTAATTTTGGTGTTCAAAGTGTGGTGGTTCTTAGCCTAATTTAATTCCTAAAAATTACATTTTCGTAAAAGCTAACTACGGTTGGCACCTTCAGACACACAGACTGACTTACTTTATAATCATGTATACTCATATTCCGGTACTTTAATTAGCAAATATTTATGTGCAATTCATTAGTATTGATTGCAAGGTTGTCAAGTGAACTGTAAAAGTTCTTGATAAAGGAGTATTATTGATAAGCCGTCATTAATCTACTGTGTAATTTTTAACAAAAATGTTAATAGCATGTCATCATAGTAATGTAATCCACGGTCTAAAGTAGAATTGATTGCTAGTCTTGTTGTGTGATTATTTTAAAATGCATGTAATGAAGGACGACCATATTATTATTCCGGAGAATTGTAAAGTTAATTACCATACAACATGGTTTGGTCATCAAAAAAGAGTCTGAGATTATAAATTCAAAGTTAAAAGCATTGTATTATCTTCATTAGACACGAATATGAAATTGTTAAAGTTACTTATTACCTAGAACGTACTTCTTACTTATCATTATAAAGATGACCTACTTAACGAACAGTTACAGCCCTAAATCTATACAAATAAAAAAAGTTGAAGTGTCTGTTTGTAACGTCAAAATAACAATTTTTCACAAACAAATAGTTTTTAAAATTTTTGTCTTTTTGTCTGTTTGTTCCGGTTAATCTCCGAAACGGCTGGACCGATTTTGACAGGACTCTCACTGGCAGATAGCCGATATTTTAAGGAGTAACTTAAGCTACTTTTATTTTAGAAGAAGAATTACCCACGGTTCTGTGCAAAAAAATTAAAACCCATGAAATTGTGAATAAAAAGTCGGATTTGAAAAATTATTTTTGCATTTGGTAGTCAAATTCTCGCGGATGGTTATAGGCTATTTAACATCATCACGCTAAGACCCATAGGAAAAAAAAAAAAAAAAAAAAAAATCAAAAAAAAAAAATGTCAACGCGGCGGGTCGCGGGATGAGGGAGTTATAGTAAAAATGTGACTGTTATTTTAGTATATTATGTATCTTACGACTTCTACGCGAACGAAGTCGCGGGGCACAGCTAGTACAAATATAAAACTGGCTCGAAGGTTTAAATTTGTACCAAATTTAGAGCTCGTTTTGTAATCTTCTTTATCGTGTGGTTAGTGACTAACCTGGAGAGTTTTTATGCCACCCATGGGTCTGACTTGGATTCACATGCCGTCGAGAAATATCTCTCAGACATTTCCTTTCGGTTTCCTTCACCGTTTTTTAAGCAAGTGATAATACGCACATGAATCCGAAAAGTCAGAGATGCGTGCCTCGTGCCTGGTTTTGTAATGAGACGGATAAAGGCTCCCGCAGACAGGCTCGACGCGACTCCGGTAGAACAATTTCCATGAAGTTTTCATAGAAATTGTTCCGCCAGAGTCGCATCGCGCCGTCGTGTCGCGCCTGTCTGCGGGAGCCTTAAGGATTTCCTTAAGAATAAAAGATTAAGGACAAAGGTACCTTTTGTACAAATACTTCAGAAGCCTTCGTTCATGTTTAAGAGCCTATACTACCTCCGCTGAAATTCACTCTTCATATCGCTCGCACGATACTGCACGCGGACTGAGTGAGAGCGGGACTGAGTGCGGTGCTGGGCGGCAGGGAGCGCCGATAGTTTAGGTAATTGCTTTTTACGGTGAAAATAATGGTTATTAAAAAAAAATTAAAAGCATAAGACCTGCTTTATAGTTAGTTCAGTTAGTATGCAAAGTTACATGATCTAATTTGAAGTATTTTTTGAATACCAGCGGTTTTTGCTCGGTTTGGAGGTAACTTTGGATTTTTTTTCCATCGAGAAAATTTTATGGAATCGTGTTTTCGGCAAACATAGTACTTAACATTTATCCTCAACTTTACCATATATTTATTTCAAAATTAATGCTGCAGTATTTTAGACATAACGGAGGATCATGCTAAGCCATTTGAGTTGGTATAGGCCTTTAAGTGCTTTTATCAAAATTCCGATGATCTATCATCTCTCATGAATACAATTCATCATGATCGACTTGCTAACATACTACTTATGATAGACTATCAATCACTACAATAAATGTTTGATTATGTGACGTAAGATTTCATATTGTAACGTGACGTACCATCGCGGACATTTGCGGTGAATTAGTGTTTCACCGCAAATGTCCGTGGTTGTACCTAATGTACAGTAGGCAACGTAAGTGGCTTAACTCATAGTAAGAACATCGGCGGTTCGTATACAAAACGTACGATATGCCAAGAAAGAAAAGATTTTCTTAAAATAATATTGATCAAACTTGAAGATCTTATGATTTGATGGCTCTTTTCTCTTTATTTGGTGTGCAATTAAGAGTATTATATCTGTCAAGACCACTTTTTATTTTAGTTTCATTGCTAAGTCTGCGAGGTTGAAATGGGACTGGGCGGGTCATACTTATAGGATGCATCCAGACAGATGGGCCAGGATCGTCACACAGTGGGTGCCTGAAGACGGGCGTCGTCACCGAGGTAGGCCTAAAAAACGCTGGCGTGATGATTTGGACTCGTTCCTTACTGATTGGACGGAAAAGGCACAACACAAAGAAAACTGGAAAAGTATGGGGGAGACCTTTGCCCAGCAGTGGGACAACATAGGTTGAACGAAAAAAAAGCAGCTTTATCAAAGTTAGTAATTAATCTAATTTCTGGGTACATTTGACCAAATTCCACAAACAAAATCGCAGTAAAATTGTGACCTGCCTTCTTCATTTTCTTAAGTCCAGTAACTTCTGTTGTCGACTGTAGCAGTAGCTGATAACTTATTACCTTTGTGCTGATCCATCATTGTCTTAAGCAAAGCTTGATAATACAAGATTGATTAATTTTCTAAGTTCATTATAGGGATAATGGTCACGAGGTCAGGGTGTGTGAGGTGATCTGTATGGTTCATTGGTGCACAAGACTAGGTTGTAATCCCTAAAGGCTCCTGCGAACAGGCGCGACACGCGACGCGACACAAAGGCACCGCTCGTCGCGCGACACGGGGTGCCTTTGTGTGGCGCCTGTTTGCAGGAGCCTTAAGATTCTGTATCAAAATATCTTATTTCTTCTTATTAATTTTTTCATGATGGCTAACTACATTAGAGATTAATAAATAAATCTACTACCTAATATCTATACATGTCGAATATTTTGTTTACCTACTTAGATAAAAAATCATAAGATTTGTGTTTAGAAGTAGATTTAGATTTTAAAATCCTGAATTCATAAGGGAAATATATAACTGATCCTCTAAACTTTCTAATCATGGACGCTTTAAGTGAACGAACCTCAATAAATTTTTTAGGCTCCTAATGATGCCCACTTTTTTATAAATAAATCATAAATAAATAAATAATAAATAATAATCTTTATTACGAAACACACAAGATTCATGATTCACAAAAAACAGATGTACAAAATAACACGGTATATCTACATAAATCTACACAGATTATGTAACCCTGTCTCCTAAACTAGGTAGTCCTGTATCTTAGGAGACAGTGTTAGGCCATACAGGGCGATCAGTCATGTAGGTATAGCAGCAGCCAGGGTATTTAGCGCAAGGGTGGTTAAGTAATCCATTTGTGTGCCGGTGTGTAAATGTGTTTGAAATGAACAAATGAACCTCTTTTTAACATTATGTCCTTTTCTCACAGTTGGTCGCAGTAACTAACCCAGGGCACCCCGACCAAATGGGTCAGGTTAGATTAGAGCTGTGACCATCCGTGTGCGAGCCACATCCAAGTTGGTCGCAGTTACCTGGCTATGTTGTATTTTTACGAAATCAAAATCAAAAGTAATTTATTCAAACTAGGATATCCCGACCAAACCGGTAAGGTTAGGTCAGAACAAAGACCAACAACGCGCGAGCCGAATTGGTCGCAGTTCTATTTAGTATTTTTAAGACCCCAAAGTAGGACCGCAAATTAGAGGTTTACAAAAAGAAGCACATTCATGTATGCATAATATTGTTTAGAAAATAAATAATGGAAATTTTTGAGGTTCAATAAAATACATGCCATTTCATAAGAACCTTTTGGTTTGCACGGTTATGCTGTTGAGAAACCTGTCATAGATCTGGTTCAGTCATGTAATGTAGTATTTAAAATTGAGAAAGACAATCACAAAAGCACATACTTTTTATGAGATCTCATTACGTTTTTACGAACCTTGCATCTTTGAACCAAATTGTTATTAAAACAATTATTTATGAAATTCTCTGAGCAAACTAATGTTTGGCCTTGGACAAGATAGAGTTGGCAGCATCAATCTTCATTTGTGACTGGTGCACGTATTACACGTGTTTTCTTTGTAAATAACTGTCTGTTTAGTTTAATTTACTTTGTGCTATTTTGGCGAGGCCATCAAAATATTGTGGGGGGGGGGGGGGGGTAAAAACAGGGGCAAATTAAATTAGCTAGCGAATCTCCGCAGACGTGATGGGTATATATCGATATTTAAACGACGTGATGGGTATACAGGCTGACTTTGAAAACATGCGACAAAATTGAAGGGGGTGTTCTACCCATCAATATGAACAACTTTGACTATGGGACCAATTTAGATTTCGCAAAAAAAAATTCGATCTAATACAAAATGGTCCAATTGGGTATGTACCTTTATACGGGGAGGTCGATTTTTTTCTTGCGATTTCTAAGTTGGTCCCAGAGTAAAAGTTGTTCATATTGATGGGTAAAACACTCCCTTCAATTTTGTCGCATGTTTTCAAAGTCAACCTGTATATGTATGTATTTATTGTATATGTAACTGGTACACCACTGACTACCTACAGTATAGTCTCTCCTTCTCCCTTTAATCCATCCGAAGGTTGTCTGTAAAAGATCGCTTTTACCGATAAGACTCCATTGTGTCACCATGTAAAATTTCAACATTTATACCTGTCATTTTCATTTAGGTGTTGCCTAGTTGTGGTGACAACAAGCATGACAGTTTAGCAAACAGAGTAGGTTAGACCCCACTATAATATGGAATGAACAAATGCAATACCAAAGGGACAGCCGATGCTTTGCTAACTTACGAGACTAGTGAAAGTTCTACTTGACTGCCACTCCATAGCTCGAGATCTATAAACGTTACTTAGCCTTACGTTGTATTGCCCTTGAAGTTTGACAGTTGTGCGACAGTGACAGGAATAACGCTAAGCCGTGCATAGTTACATAGTACCTCTGATTTAGCATAATTAAAAAAGAAAAAAAAAAAGAAAAAGTAAAAAAGAAAAGTGAAAAAAAAAGAAAAACCTGAAAAGTGTTGCTGAGGAAGTGCATGCACCTGTACGGAGGCATCTCGTGCGGGTGATGACTGAGATAGAGGATGGACACTCCGTGACACGTGGTCGTCCTCACGGTATGCTTCTCAGGTACATGCTGTACTAGTTGTGTGTGAGTCGTGTGTTGTTTTAGGATATATGTATGTACTAATATAATTTTAAGTGTGTTTTACTAACAGAGGGAATTATGCTGTCTGAAAAATAAATGATTTGATTTGATTTGATAATTGTCAAAATTACTGTCATCTTTATTATCGTTGCAATAATATTGCTGTTGGGTTGCTGCCATTAACAAGTCTGTCAAAATCACAGTGATCTTTAATTTCGTTACGTTATGGTTGATATTGGGTTGCTGCTGTCTGAAGTAAAATAATTGTGAATGGACTGTATGTGCTAAGTGACGTTTAAAGATCTCGGCCTGAAGCTCTCTTTCTTGGAGGCAAACAAAGGTATTTTCGACGGTTAAAAGGTAATAGGGTATGAATGCCTTCCTATTTAAAATTTTCCGCTTTGTAGGATGGCATTTATAACTCATTTTCGACCAATTTGTCACTTATGCCCTATTAGCTTTCAACCGTTGTTATATTATGGCGAAAGTACTTACCCATTTGAACTCACTTTTACAAGGAGATAACATACTACTAGTCTTGTCATGATGTAATCTTATTAACGAAATCATCAGAGGTCGTACGTAAGGTCACAGTGAGGTTCAAATCAAAACTTATTGGCATGAGCTATTGGCTACTTTATTAGAAACTAAATTATACGTCTTCTTATATCTTAATTGCAATGTTTATAATTATGCTGTAAATATTAGTACCCAACAAACTACGAATTTCCGCATGGTTATGTTGAAATCGTATGTTAATGGCTATCGTCACTATCTGAGAGGCAATTCTCGTAATTTTAAGAACATTCACAGTCCGTTCTCAGTCTCAATATGTCAAAAATACCTATAATTTCCCTACATTTTTGACATATGATTGTCGCTGAGATGAGATTGCGACTAGATTTTGAACGTTTTTAATTACGAGATTTGGGCTTTAGCTATCGGGTTAGAGCCGCGCCAAATACATCTTTGGGCAAATAAAAAGTTGAGGGTTATTTACTAACTAGCTTTTACCCGCGGCTTTGCCCACGTGAAGGTCGGAAATTATCCCTTGAGATTGTCTAAAATCGCTGTCCAGCAGTACCACCATATATTCCGTGATACTTTGTTTGCTCTCGATATCTTCGATAGTTCGATTTAGTGCATCGATTACACTTTTGTAGCATAAGTATCGTACATTCATTCCAAACTAACAGTTTGCTGCAACAATCATCCCCACTCGCTGTTTTTACTAATGTTACAAACTGGCATTTCCACATGAGCTTGTGCCGTTCGGTCACCATTTAGCAACATGGCGGCTATTCCAGGACTTATCATCAATCACTGACTAAATATTGAAAAATGTTTTTTACAGAAAAAAGGGCTAGGTACAAAATTTCAATATTACCTACATGTAAATTTTAAAATCATATTTATAATTTACCCGTAAAAGCGTTGAAACATGACCATGTAACCCTTTATTTCTTACCCAAAGATTAAATTTTCATATCCCTAACTTCAGAAATCATGGGTTTCCCATACAAACTTTCATCCCATATGTCATCCCCTGTAGGGTTATATTTAAGAAAAAAATGTAGCCTATGTTCGTCCCCGGGATGCTATCTACCTCCTTGCCAAATTTTATCGAAATCGGTTCAGCGGCTTAGGCGTGAAAATGTAACATACAGACAGACAGAGTTACTTTCGAATTTATAATATTAGTATGGATTAGTATGGATATGGATTGCAGCGGAGGCCGACTTAATTTTTTTTTCATGAAATGCAATGTTTTTCAGCGGTAGTTAGAGTGCTTATGGATTCACTCTGAAAATCCTATAATTATGTAGGCATTTAGATGCTTATCTGAAAGATCGGCCGGACATAACAATTAATAAAAATGTTTGGAAAATAATGGGGGGCTTGTGGTTAAGTAATAACAGCCGCACAGGTCAATCAGGTAAAGCTACGCTTGCCGCGGTTGGTCCGTGGATGGATGACCATCTTTACATACTATATAAGACCCCTCCGTGTATCGGAAATCACGTTAAGCCGTTGGCCCCGGCTGTCATCGTTGATCTTTGACAGTCGTTACGGGTCGTCAGAAGCCCGAAAGTCTGACAACAAGTCTTACCAAGGGGTATCGTATTACCCAGTAACTGGGTTGTGGAGGTCAGATAGGCAGTCGCTCCATGTAAAATACAGGTATTCAGCTGCATCCGGTTAGACTGGATGCCGACCCCAACATAGTTGGGAAAAAGCAGGCAAATTATGATGGTTGGAAAATAATGACGAAGAAGTCTCATAAAATACCGTCGGAGTTTTTATGCAAAAGTAACTCTGACCGTTTTATGAAAAGTAATTGCTTAACAGAGTATGATAAGCTCACCAACTTAAAACCAAATCGTCTGCATACTAGTATGCATGCTGTTGTGGTAGGTAGGTAGGTAGAGCTTCTAGTAGGTATAACATTTAGTCACGTCTAATTGGATGTTCCTAAACCATTGATTCCAGTGAGTAATATATTCTTGACAGACGCATCGAGAGCCGAATTTGCAACCGCCGTGATATGTGAAAGGTGACATAAGTTAAATAAATAAGATTTATCATTATACCTACGTTTATTGTTGCTTGAGGTATTTCGTAGTATCATCATAATAATCTTCACGCTTGTTTGGCGTGGGCAGAGATTCAAACGTGAAACGATGTGTGTTGAAATGATTATTTAGGGCTACAAGTATTGTCTGTCATTCTACAGCATACCAGGTTCACTTTCAATTAAAATTACGACCACAATGTTTTTTTAATTTGAGGCGACCGACATAAACGTCGACATGCTTTTGTATCGTGCGCGTTTTATATCGCGTGTCGCGCCTGTTTGCAACCTTTAACTGAACATGTTCGACACATTTAGGTGCCTACCTATACAATACTATTACAATGCTTACCATGGGGTTTTGTACAGACAAATAGATCACCCCCTTTCCGACCCTATTATGTGTCCTGACCTCCTAGGGCCTCGAGGGCCTAGACGAAGTGTCATTCTATCGGCTTACGATTAAGGGAAAGTCAATAATGTATAGGACTGACATAACGTAACATTTTGAAAGCTCCGCGGGACAATTGGGTAACACGCTTACAGTAGGAATCGGTTTCATTTTGACAGTTCAACAACATCCATTGCGTTATTGACGTTGTTGAGCGGACAAATTTTTCAAGCTTAAGAAGCAATGGATGAGCAATTTGCTTCAAAATAATTCAGATTGTGATTGATAGTATGCTACGCAATTAGGGTGCCGGCCTCAGAGATAGATAGATAGAATACTCTTTATTATGTATGTACACCATAAAAATTACAGATATAAATGTTGTTTACATAGGGTGATACAATGGGCGGTCTTATCGCTAAAAGCGATCTTTTACAGACAACCTTTGGATGGATTAAAGGGGGAAGGAGAGACAGTACTGTAGGTAGTCAGTGGTGTACCAGTTATTACAATAAATACATACAATATAATTATGGGTACAATAATATAAACATGAAACAAGAGCAAGGAACTTTATGTAATGATGGTGTCTAAGGAGAAAGGAAGTGCTTAAAGGGCCACTATAAACCAAAACTATCATCACCAATCTGTCAGTTAGCCGTTGCTGCGGCCATTGTGTTTTCGACCGTTCATTGAAGCAGTCTTCTGCAGCTCTTACGTCAATATTCCAGGCTTGCAGAAGCAGTGGTTCATTGTTTCAGCCATACGGATTAAAGGAACAACCGCTTCTCACAGAAATACTTAACTACCTTGATATGCTTTCCTACGATCAAAAATGTCACTGCACAATCATACGTAAATTACAACTTCGGCGGCAAAAAGCTCACGTTTTGCAGTTAAACAATTACTGCACGCGGTAAACCCTTTTACCAGAGACTGTACCGTTCTAAACCGAACCATAATATCCACAAACGAAAGTTTAAAACACCTTGTGATTACGTTCTAAAATTAAGTGGGTGATGAGGCTATGGAAGGAAATGGGAAAATAGATTTTAAAGTTACTAAGTGAAGGTTGGTTTTTGCATGTGCAGTAAGTAGATGAACTTTTGATAGGATATAGAGCACATGCCGTTCTAAGGTTGGTCTGGAACGACACGTTCTATCCGTCGAAAACTTTATTAAACCTTGGAATTAAATTATATTTTGTTAGAATGTGGTATTTGTATGATCTTGCTTGATGATGGTGCTGCTTGAGAAAGGCATTGCTGAGTGATAGGTATAAGTTCAATGGCATCAGTACCAGACGTTCACTGCTCAAAATGGGCTTCCCAATAACGGCGTCATTATAAAGTCATTGACACAAGATTGGGGAACGCAGTCTGGATCTATTTAGCAGAAATAAGCCCTCTCATAAAAACCTCCATTTTGGGACAGGCAAAAGGCCAGTCCAAAAAAAAAAATGGATGGATGGAGTTCATCTTATCCTGTGGATGCTTTAATAAAATAAGGGCTCCAGACAGGGCATACTTGACTAAATAGCAGAATCTCACAGCTTAATACTGAATGTGTTAGAGGATATCGGAAAACGAAAAATAGTGGCCACTAAGGTCCGTTGTAAGCATTTTAATAAAATCTAACAATGTAAAACTACTGTTTGTAATAATAATAATGTATAATCTTGTGGAGCACAATGTAACATGCTTATTTTCTGCATTTTTATTCTAAAATAAAAGAAATAACCAAACAAACGATGAGGGCGCCACTGCACGCGCGGTATCCAGTTAAGTAATTTTCACTTCGAACTACATGAAAAAGTGACAGAGTACGGCAAATTATGTTTTCTAATTATTGAAATCCTTATTTCAAAATTGATTTTAATTCCACTTAGAGAAATATCAGCCTTATTTTCATTTCAAATTAAGTTGATTTAGAATGACTAGTATTATTTGTAGAAAAAAATCATCAAAAAATTTTAAGTTGTAGTGCAAACCAAACTTTATGTGCTAGTATTTTTCCCTAAAACTCATTTTGATTGCATGTTTGGAAACTAAATTGCAAGCGTAGGATCCCAAAAAATAAAGAGTCAGAAAGCCAAAGCAGGAAACTGTTATAAAAGACCTACTGTTCTATTAATAAATCACAAGATTTAATTAATTTAATTTAGTTTCTCATCTTTGACAACCTTGCCCCATTACATAAACATTCATGGTTGCCGTAACTGTCTGTAAACGCTATACCGCTTAACCTATTACACCCATGGTAAAAGTTAATAAAAAAAAATATGGAATGTAACACACCAAGAGATATTATTAAAGTTGCCAAATGTTACAGAGATTAGAACAACCTGTTAATTGTAGGGTATTCACGGTTCAACTTTGAACTTTCGTTTGGTCCAAGTCATAATAGACGCGGACTAAAAAAAACATTTAATTTAAAAAATCTTACTGTGCTATTGAGTTGACATTCGGATTACAGAATGTTACACACCTGGAAAATGGAGAATACAGCTCTACTGCCTTAAGGCACGTAACTAACTCAAAAGATTTGTGTCGGTGATCTATGTCATAAGCATATGAAATTGCTTAATCTATGTCGAGTCTGAAAACTACAGAAAGCTATGTTTAAATCACTGGAAACACTGAGTTTCCCGTCGTTGTATATTTTGGAAGTTGTAATTTTTGTTAAAACGAATTTAAATCTACTTCCGTCATTAACCGATATTAGGACTCGTTAAGAGCGTTGTCACATTTTATCACCCCTCTCGCTCACACAGGATCAATTTTTTAAGAATGTTAAATGAAAAGATGATTTTTTGAAAAATGTGATCAATGGGCTCCCTACTAAATAATATTAATTTAATAGGTAATTATTAAAAACACATTTCTATTGTGTTATCTAATAAACTTAGCTCAATAAGTATTATGATCTGTTTTTGAGATGATTTAAATAAATGCTACAATAAAAATGTGTTTTTAATAATTACCTATTAAATTAATATTATTTAGTAGGGAGCCCATTGATCACATTTTTCAAAAAAGTATATTTTTATTTAACATTCTTAAAAATTTGGTCCCGTGTGAGCGAGAGAGGTGACAAAATGTGACAGCCCTCTTCAGGTCCTATGAGAGAACACAATGAGAAACAAATGTAAAAAGAAGATGAATGTGTTATTTGATATAAAAAGCAATTCAACAAAATTCAGAAAATTACTCAGATAAGAAATACAACAAAAAAAAATGACCAAGTGCGAGTCGGACTCGCATGGAAGGTTTCCGTAGCACTGTACACACTGTAACACTACATGTTTTTTCGTTTCTTGATCGTTTCGGTCCTCTTTAATTTTGGTTTCCCGTTGGCACCTTTTGGGTACGGAACCCTAAAAATTAAATAACTCACAACTTGGACCTCGCATATTCGTATAATATAACATAACATGCCAGTTAATTAGAACCACCTGCTGAATACTACGATTTGTTATCTGTGGCGTGTGGTCATAACAAACTTAGTTCACTCTTTTATTTTCAGATATTTTGTAATAATAGTCTTGTTACGTTTAGGGACAAGATTTACAGATAGCATTTTGACTTTTATGAGTAAAAAAGTAAGCGTTCAATAAGAATATGAACCATATTCTTATGCCAAATTCAAATTCAGAATATTTTATTTCACTTATACAAGCTACTATTCTTAATTCTTCTCTGTCAATGCTGTAAGATTGTGGAACTCACTTCCGCTTGGCATTCGAGATTTAAAATCTATTTCTCAATTCAAATATCGAGTAAAAGAGCATTCTCAGAACTGTGAGAATTTATATTATATTTATATATTTACAAGGTGTAACATAATTAACGCACAACCTCTTAAGGGGTCATTGTACTCATCACTATGAACAACTTTTACTATGAGACCAAACCTGAAATCACGAAAAAAAAATCACGCCTTAAGGCGTGATGCTTGTCCCATTAAAAAAATTAAAAAAATTTGCTGTTCCCTATATTTTGACGAGTTATGTGAACATAAATGTAGGGAGCAGTTGATTTTTTTTTCGCGATTTCAGGTTTGGTCCCATAGTAAAAGTTGTTCATAATGATGAGTAAAATGACCACTTAAGAGGTTGTGCGTTAATTATGTTACACCTTGTATACTGAAATTATACTACTTATTCTGGACCGCTTTTATCTGACACCGGACAATTGCAAACACGGCCAGGGCGGCAATCAAATTCTAATTCTAAAAATATTATTCTATAAAATTCTACTATTTTTAAGAACGGTCGCATTCTAGTCTCAGTCTCAATCTGTCAAAAAAATCCTCAGATTTCCCTACATTTTTGTCAAGTTTTTGACATTGATTGTCGCCGAGATGAGATTGCGACTTGAATTTGAACGTTTTTTAAGTACGAAAATTGGCCTTCAGGTTATAATAGATTTCACGAGATTGTTAACCGGCGTAAATTTTTTATTTATAAACAGGTACGGAGACTATGCGTTTTATTGTAAGATAAAATTGTCTGTTCACAATTTCGCGAGAGTTATTATAAACTACTGTACACTAGGTTACTCCCGACCTTAATCAGGTCACCTGTCCATCAAATCATGTCCATCGCCATTGCTGACTCTCAAAATACTTAGATAGAAATTAACGAACCATGAGGACACATCGTTGACCCACGTAATCATTTAATCCGTCTAATGTTGTAATACATAAGTAATGTCAATCTATAGAGATTTGAGTATTTTTGTTTACGTTATATGTAGGCACTTGACAAGATGGTTCATTTGTATGAGAAATATTTTTTTTTGTGAGTAGGCTTTGGTTGTGAAATTAAATAAATGGTGACTGAAGAGTGAATGTGCAGAAATCCGTGCATAACTCTGAACACGGTTCATTAAACTTAAATTTAGCTTATAAGATCCTAGATGTTCTTATAATTTCTTATAATAATATCGGATTGATTTTCTTGCAGTGACATAATAATGATAAAGTAGCTATTAATGGAGTATTTTGCTTGTTTCATAGAAATGTACCGCGTTTTGATCGCGGCAACTTTTGTTCCCCACTCAAAAGTGTATCTAAAATTGATTAGTTTGTAGTAAATTATTTATACAAGTTTTCCAGGCGGAGAAAACCTAACTAAAACTTTAAATTGTAAAATTCGGGAAAACTCAAAGTGTTTTTTTCTTTGGGATTTTTTTACAAGGCAACGTCTGTCAGATCGGTACGTTTTGCTTATTAGCCAAAGACAAAAGATTTTGCCTGCAGTAATATACTTTATTATAACCCTCATACAACAAGGTCAACTGTTTATAGACACTAATTTAAAACATTTAAGTCCAGTCTATCATTAAATAAATTGACTGTATTTCTCAAACAGTAGTTCAATTTATGTGCTCGTGAAGATGAATCGATTGAATTGTGCGTACTTGAACTATTTAATATAAGTATGATTTAACTTGTAAAAGTTATGGTTTATCTCCTATGAGGTCGATGTTAAGTGCTATTGATTCTATATTGTACCTATGTGCGAACAGAATCAATTATTTTGTTGGTTATACATGGTGTAGAAAAATGAAAGCAAATGCTTCAGCGTGCTTTTGAATAATTTTTGATCGATAAGCCCACGATCGTACGGAGGAAACAACGCGCGCGGTAAAATCGCGTGCCGCGCTAGGAATGGAACAAATAGAAAGCGGTACATTCTGTTCACACGGCCGCGATTTTTCCACGCCACGATTTAAATCGCGCGGTGTTCAATTTTGTACGCACGGCGTTGAGCGTTGAATGAATACGATATACGGAGTTCTGTACTTGTGTTCCCAAGGACGCGAAAAAATCGCGCGCGTTGGTCAGTTCGGCGCACTGGCTGCACTGTACACAGTGCAGACGTGCCGCAGGTGCGGGTGGACAAAATCGCATGTTCGTATCTTGGCGTATTATTGCTGGCTCTACATATTAAATTTAATAACTCGTCAAATGTGCGCATCGACAGTCTAAAATGCCTAAAACTTTTTTCAGGATATTGTCTTACATCATCATAGAGCGTCACAAATTGGCCTTTAAGATATCGATCATTGTTCACCCAAAATTTTTTCTGTTTTTTTTTGTCATCTCCTGACCACACAAATAGCTACCGCTAATAATTTCACGGAGTACATGATACGTCCGCACTGCACGACGAATCAGTTCGAAGTGATTTTTTAACGCTCGTTCGAACTCTCTGTTGGAGGCGCGAAAAAAAAGCGCCGGGCGATATTTCCACGCTGTGATTTTTACGCGTCCGTGGGAACGTGGGCTAAGTATTTCAGAACATTCTCAAAAAAAAAATATACCTACCAGTTACTTTTTTTTTTAAAGAAAATACTGCTATAGGTAATGTAATGATTATATAACCAGCCAGCAAGAACGGCTGGATGTTGCCCAGGGTGTGCAAGTAGATGTGTCGTCAATCATGAGAGATACAAGGTGGCAATTTAGTCACCTGCATCCGTCAAGGGGGTGATTCTACCCGTCTAAACGATTTCGCTATGAAAGTCATATCCGATTCTTTAAAAAAGTGTACGTTTGTCAGTTTCGACGCACAACTGGAGTTTACTCCGTGAAACGCGCGCAAGGCAAAAGCGTTACGTTTTTGTGTTAACGCTTGTATTAATTTCACTCCTCATAAAATTTCCATACCGGGGGCCTTACATGGAAATCTATTCTTAAGGAGTAAACTCAAAAAAAGAATCATATTTTAATCGAAATCTCTATCACTGTTTTTAGGAATTTGATTTTTTTTTCAGGAATCCGATATGAGTTTCATGGCGAAAGTCACCATCGCCGTCCTATATTTTATTCTATCTCTCATTCCTATCGCCGTCGTCATCCATCATCATCTGCCTGCCTTTTCCCAACTATGTTGGGGTCGGCTTCCAGTCTGACCGACGCAGCTGAATACCAGTATTTTACATGGAGCGACTACCTATCTGACCTCCCCAACTCAGTTACTGGGTAATACGATACCCCTTGGTACGAATATGACTGGTTGTCAGACTTTTGGACTTCTGACAACCCATAACAACTGTCAAAGATCCACGAATGACAGCCGGGGCCGACAGCTTAACGTGCTTTCCGAGAGAGGGAGGGGTCTTGATATGTAAAGATGGTCACCCATCCACGGACTTACCGCGGCAAGCGTAGCTTAACCTGATGGATCGACCCGTGCGGCTGTTATTACTTAGCCACGAGCTCCTCCTCGTCGTAGTCATCCATAAAGACATTTATTATATGCATCAAGATTGGTAACAGGACTCAGCCGGTTACTTACGCACTTAAATCGCAAGGCACTTACCTATACAAGATTCCGATGACATTTTCGGAACACCTTGTATCACATCGATAAGCTCGGAATGCGCTGCGCAGTCGCAACCGGAGACGTGTCCGTAGATCACGACAGAGGATCACGCGTCGATCTAGATCGCATCGATCTATCGGCCATCAATGTCGAATGTTATCATAATCAAGACGTGATTGGCGCTTGCACAGAAAGTTAATCAACAATTAGGAAATTGGTTAATGAAGTTATTGCTGATGACTTGTGTGTGGATAGTGAGTAATTGTAAGGGATTATAAGGTCGAAGATCATCACGATTTGCTGATGAATTACTGGTCGCAATTTATTATTTGTTAAAGCCACTTTTCATCATGTTAGGTAATGGCTGGTTTTATATTTACAGGGAACCACATCGAACGATAAATTATTGATAAAGACTATAGAGAATACCCTTAAAGTATAGACGGCTTTTAAAGTTTAGAGGGATTCTCAATAAAGTAACGTTAAAAAAAAAACAAAGTCGCCGTAAAATCTGGTGAAAATCGTTCAGCATAAACCATGTTATGAATGATTGATTTAAACCAGATTTGTCAGTGAGGTAAAAAGTCATCTAGAAAATTAAATACCTACACAGCATCAAAATGTCGTTCTAATTGACTTGAAATGTATGTATGTACGAGTATGTTGCACATTACCTGCCTCGTTGGTCTAGTGGTCGCAAGCGCTACTGCTGAGCATGAGGTCCTGGGTTCGATTCCCAGGTCGGGAAAAGAGTTATTGGGTTTTTCTATCTGGAATTTCTCAGTAGTAGCCCGGAGTCTGGATTTGTGCCCGGTTGATAGCATTAGGCTCGCCCCCTACTGCATGGGACTTAAACATAACTGGCGAAATGTGGGTATACTATAGGTACACCCCTGCCTAACCCTTCGGGGATTACAGGTGTGATGTTATGTGACATTACCTACTATACTAACCCCTCTCTCTAAACAAACTTCTAATAATAGTGGTATCATGTCAATAGATCAACAAGCAGGATCATTTGTCCGAAGTGTCGAATCGAACGATGACAATTGAAATAGTGACAGGTCATTAGCACAATGATGTGTGACAATGACCCGACTGTACTCGAGTGATGACAATCATTGTGACTTGATATCACGGCTCGTTACATAAGATTCAGTATCGTGTGAATTGGCTCGGCAAATAGAGAGGGAGTATTTCATGCCTTTGTTAGGAGAAAAAATTACTTGAAATTTACTGGCATAAAAGGCCTAAAAGTTGGGCAACCGAGAGTCCTGGGTGGGGTTCCATCCCCGGGTCGGGCAAAGAGTGTCCATGGAGTGTCTTGCCAGTTCATCTTCCTAAAGATCTTCGTTTTGGAACAGGCGACTAGTTTTAACTTTCTGACTAAATAACCGACTACTGGAAAATTCAAAAGAGAAAATGCTTTAATTGATATACATATTTTGGCTTTGAGTTTGGCAGCAGTGTAATTGGTATTTTTTTCGTTAGGAAATTCTTAGTAGCCGCCCCGAGACGTGTATTATATCCCCGGTCTTTGACTTGGCAGCAGGGGCAATATTTCATGGGATTCTTAACATGAGTGACGAAATGTGGGTGGACTATGGAATATCACCTCTGCCTACTACTTCGAGAACTAAAATCGTGATGTTTTTTAATTAAACGTGTTATCGATATCATTTCCAAAAACTTTCTGGGTCAAAAATATGATGATAATGCTGACCTAGGGTCGAAGTAGCAAAGTTAAACATCAAACTAAACTGTAGATTTTACTCACCTAAAAAAATGTCAACAGCGCCCTCTAGACACCGTAAAGGAAACTTCTACTAACGTCAATACTGATCTGATCGTGAACAGCCTGAAGGCTCTTTATGTACTCTGAATAATATTAGAATGTTGTTGCAGTGTCGATTCGCATAGATTGTAGATCTGATAGTTCGCTATGCGCTCATTAGATGGCGCTGTACATTCTTACGTTACTTGCGTCGGTATAGGCGATTAGTTGTATTTTGTAAGTGCCGAGGAATGTACATACATACATTTTGAACAGTGAGTGGCTGGAATCTTGTCGGATACCTCTTAGTTCAATCGTACACGAATAGATGGAGTAGGTTAATAAAATTGGTTTTTGGATCATCATCTTCCTGCCCTTGTCCCATGTTACTTGGGGCCGGCGCAACACGTTTTCTCTTTCCATTTTCCCATGTCAAAAGTCACGTTATCATTCACTCCCTTCTCTTTCATATCATTCCTCACACAATCTATCCATCTTTTCTTTGGCCTTCCTCTCCCTCTCCATCCATCAACATTTATATTCATCACTCTTCTAGTCACATGCGTTTCCTCCCTCCTCTTCACATGTCCATACCAAGCCAAACGATTTCCTTTCAACTTTTCTGTCACTGGTGCCACTTTCAAACTTCCCCTTATATACATATAGGTACTCATATTCTCCGCTGCTTGCAATCTTTTTTCATCCGTCTTCTTGACGGCCCAGCATTCCGATCCATACTGCTAAGTGAAAAATAAGTGTGTACCTATGATAGAAATTAGCACATTTTTTAAACTTCGAATAAAAAAAAAAAACGCTTTAAATGAAGAATACAAAAAATTATAAATTCCTCATAAGCTTCGCTGCAATCGGGTAAAAATCAGTCCGCTTATTTTAATTTTTGTCAAGGTAGCGTAAAAGCTCCGTAGAACTTGGGCTTAGTCAATAACTGCTGCAATCAATGAAAGATTACACTATTACTGGGATAATACAGTAGTGATAGTACCCTGGACATACGCTCGACAATCGCTGTATATAATTTTACTAGCTTCTACCCGCGACTTCGTTCGCGTGAAACTTGCTTCCTATAGCTGTGCTCTGTTACTTTGTTTTCGCTTAGCATTCTTTCTGGCTGTTTTCCTTTTTATTAGGCTCCTATGCTATGATTCGGAGCGTGATGTTAAATTGCCTATAATCTTCGTCAAGAATTGGGCTATGACATGCAAAACGTATTTTTCAAATCTGACAGTTCTGACAGGTCTACTCCCTAAGTCCGCCAACGAAGATACGGGCCCGTTCGAAAGTAATAAATCCGTCAAAACAAGTATAAAATTAAAATTTTCGGACGGCAAAAACATATCGGGTGTCTGTAAAATCGTATCGTCATTCATTCTTAATTCGGCAATCGAACTAATCTTATGTTCGTAAGTGATACGGAGTAGGAAATGCAACTTCGGCCGACACTACGGACTGGAGTAGACCCCAGATCCGAGAGTTCAAGAAATTAGTGCGTTCAAACAAACAAACAAACTTTTCAGATTTATTATTAGTAAATAGATTGTAATTAGCAGAACTAAGAACCTAACTGACTGCCGTCTACCGACTGCTGAAGCAAAATAGTGCCCTTTTAGATGTTGTAAAAGGCGACTACGAAATATTGCTTGTAGGCACAGGTGTTCAAATTACTAGAGTAGGTATCTACCAATGTGTTACAAAATGTAGGCAATTTAATTATCTGCCTAGCCTTTTCTCAACTATTTTGGAGTCGGCTTCCAGTCTAACCAGATGCAGCTGACTACCAGTATTTTACATGGAGCGACTACCTATCTGACCTCCACAACCCAGTTACTGTGTAACACGATACTCCTTGGTAAGACTGATTGTGAAACTTTCGGGCTACTGACGACCCGTAACGACTTCAAAGATCCACGAATGACAGCCGGGACCAACGGCTTATCGTACTTTCCGAGTCACGGAGAAGTCTCAGTATGTAAAGATGGTCACCCATCCACGGAGCAACCCCGGCAAGCGTAGCTTAAACTGATGGATCGACCCATGCGGCTGTTACTACTTAGCCAAGGAGTGTTATAGAACGGACGAGCATAATCGCGGAAACTGATTCATTCACTTGACTTTTAGCACTTTTGCATAATCAGAATAATTTGATCCACATTTTGATACTCCTTGAACATTGACATGTAACCACACCTAGTCGTAAAGCCTAATTCAAAACTTGATTTATTATTTTACGATACATCATTTGCAAGAAATGGTGCAAAAAAGCAGGATCTACACACACTACAAAATCTATCTATATCTAGTAAATACAATACTTTTCCTTGGGGCGGCCCAAGGGGACCCTTCCTTGGCCTGAGAGTTGTCGTAATTCCTGTGGCTATACCTTACAAGAATGCTTGTTTGCTATTTACAAGCATTCTTCCTGGTAATGGGGATAAACTTTTTGGAAAAGGTTTTTACTTGCAGTTGTTATGCGTTCGTGTTCGCGTTATTTTATCTTATGTTCAACCCTTTGTAGGTAAGGCCTGAATGCTTGAAGGGTTGCATATTTACTTACAGGAATAATGAACGATCGTAAAGAAATAATAATTATAAACATCGGCTAAAAGGATTACCGATGTGGACTAAAAGATAAGTTTTAAAGGTCTCTTATGCCTTTATCAGTAACATATTATTAATAACCTTTCAAATTAGAACACTCATGAACTGGAAATCCTGGTGGACTCCTTTAGATTTTCTGTTCCTAGGGAAAACGGGGAGTTATACATGTCTCCTTGAAAAATTCTAACTAAATCGTCGTCAGCAACTTGAAATCAGAGTTTTCGTAATTCCTGTGGGTATAGGAACAGGAATTACGAAAACTCTCGGGCCAAGGAGGGGTCTCCTTGGCTCGCCCCAAGGGAAAGCACTGTAGTTCCTTCACAGAAAATAATTCTGTACGTTTTTTCCTACACCCATTACATCAACATTTATGTACTCGACTCGTGAGTATAATATAATTAGTAAATTATCTTTAATTTTTACATGTCTTGGAAACCCCACAATTCATAAATCGATCGATTTCAATACCAACTCGATTGACTGATGAAATCAATAATGACGAATTATTCAACACTTCAATAACTTATAGGAAATCGATTAGTATTTTAATTGAAATAACTCAAGACATCAGTCATTAATTTGAATGTTCTAATTTGTCTAGTATCAATGTTAGATTTATTTATAACCGTTACAAGCTATTTACGAATTGTAATCATCTTCTCATTTCCGGTAGATATCGTACGCCACTCTTCTTAGCGTGTCGATGGAAAATATCAGGCCTTGTTTCCCCAAATGGTTAGACAGAGATGTACCTATAGTACACCCACATTTTGCCAGTTATGTTTAAGTACGATGTAATAGGGGACGAGTCTATTGCCACAACCGGGTACAGACTCCGGGCTACTACTGAGAAATTCCAGATGGAAAAACACAATAACACTTTGCCTGACCCGGGAATTGAACCCAGACCCTCATGTTCAGCAGTAGCACTTGCGATATCGTTCGATGCAAATATGTTAATTTTATTAACCCTATTATCTACTAAGCTGCCCATCGTCTGTTTGTCCTCGGGCTGTATCTCATGAACCGTAATCGGTAGATAGTTGAAATTTTCACAGATTGCGTATTACTATTGCCGCTATAACAAGGAATAATAAAAAAAATAAGTTAAAAATTGAAGGGGGGGGGGGGTCCCCATACAAGAAACTTTTTTTTTAATAAAGTGAGAAACGTAGCGTTAAATTAATATTCTACCGTGGTATGGAAGCCTTCGTGTGCAAGTCCGACTCGCACTTGACCCATTTTTTTAGTTTAGACCAGTACTCAGCAACGGTGACACCATTCGCTGACGCAGATATGAGAAGACAGGGCATGCGGCACAAAATGAAAGGTGGGCCATGGTTGCGAAAAGACGCCGCATATGCATTGAAGAAACCAACCGTCCGAGAAACCTGCAGTGTGGAGACATAAGGTAAAATGACGATACGAATGAATGAATGAGATGCACCGACCCCAGCGTGGTTTGACAAGACTAGATTACTCGAATGAACCCGAAGATTTACACTAGCCCCTGGAGCCTCATGTTTTATTGGGCTACAGAGACCATTACCTAGCAAGGAGTAGACCGGGGGCGCGATAATGGTAAGGAAGACGTGCCCTTAGGATATGGAAGGATTATTAGAGCCGGTAAACTGGCGAGACATGTAAAAATTTAAGCAGCGAAAACTCCCGTAATAAGCAAACATCATCTCCATCGCTCTTATCCCATTTTATTTAGTCCACGTTGGAACGGACGTAAAAAAAACCCGCGGCGGGAAAAAAATCGCCCGTGCGTACCCTGGGCTAGGGGTCTGCGCATTATGCCTTCTTCTGCGTATAATTTCAATGCCCTTCTGAAATAAATGAAGCTGACAACTCGTTATTTTGTATTGCGAACTAGAGTTCCAATTATAAACATAAATACACCATAAATAAACTGTCAAGATGCTAGAAATTTTTGTGAATCAAAAGACAGTTATCCTGACTGTCCTCGCTACTTTTCATGCCAGTTCGTAAACGGTTTGATCACACACAGCATTAGCGATTTTCAGAATCTTGCATTGATACAAGAGTGCATTTTTTTTGTAGGCTACTGTTCTTATCTAGCCTCATACAAAACTAATTAAGCCATCATCACAATAACCATTCACTTCCTGAACCATGACTCACTACAATACACCTACCTGGAACCCTGCTGACATCCGAAACAAGCGTGGGACGTACACACATGCATCTAGCGGCAGATCTCACGAAGGTACTCTAAAAACTGCATTGTTGTGCTATGTTGTAACTTGTTACAGACCGACTATTATATTCTTGACGTGTTTTTAGTTATGAGAGGGCAAAGATTAAGTTGTGTGAGAGGGACAGTTAATCTTTGGGGGTCAAATGCCTATGATGTTGTTGACTCTGTGAGGCAAAGGAAACTCAGAAAAGAACTCTTTAGATATAACGTGCGTTGTATGTACAGACGGCTGCATATCAAGCTATACATTTCCAGTATAAGCTGACCTCTCATTGTACGTAAATCATATACAATGCGATATTAGCTTAAACTAGAAATATAGCCTGATATGTAGCCGTGTGTACAATAACTAAGATCAGTCATCATCATTCTGCTCTTGTTACAATTTATTTCGGCGCTGCATGTCTACTTCTTCAACACATTTCAATGACATACATAAAGTTAGTAGGTATCTAAATAAATAAAAACGGGCCAAGTGCGTGTCGGACCACGCACAATGATGGGTTCCGTAATGGGCATGAATTTATCCCAAAAACAAACTTAACATTGAAGTTGACATGTTCTCCCACACATTGATATATGTCACGATTACTTCTCCAACTGCAAATGTAAGTTTGTAATAACAAAAAAAAAAATGATAACATTACAAATTAACGATTTTCGGACTTTTTTCTTTACTTGTGCTGTGGGACCTTACTTCTTGCCAAATTTCATGATTCTATGTCAACGGGAAGTACCCTATAGGTTTTGATTTATTTGCGAGTATCAAAATATGTCGCATAAATGACCGTATTTTTTATTGCGTTGATTTCGAAACTTGATTTTTAGAGCTCCAAGGGACCCTAAACCTATGTATTTGATATTAATTTCAACTTGATACCTCCACGCGTTCCTGAGAAAAAGGTTCTTGAGAGACTGACAGACAGATAGACGGACAACGAAGTGATCCTATAAGGGTTCCGTTTTTATCTTTTTGAGGTACGGAACCCTAAAAAAGATATCATCATTTATAAATCGTATCTGAACTGAACTAGTGAAACTGTTCTAAGTTTAAAATTACATCAAAACAAAATTGCTCTGGTATTATCTTTGTCATTCGTGGATCTTTGACAGTCGTTACGGATCATTAGAAGCCCGAAAGTCTAACAACCAGTCTTACCAAGGGGTATCGTGTTACCCAGTACCTGGGTTGTGGAGGTCAGATAGGCAGTCGCTCCATGTAAAATATTAGTATTCAGCTGCATCCGGTTAGACTGGAAGCCGACCCCAACATAGTTGGGAAAAGGCTAGGTAGATGAGAATGATATCTTTGTTATTATTTTTGGGATAACACTGTAAAAAAAAAACATTTTATGCAGCACACCATAAGTACTTAAGTCCATAATTTCCAGCGTATTTACAAATTAGGTACACTCTCAAGCTTTTTGTGCCTCAGTCTTGCGCCAAGTTATTGTACGTTAAGAAATATTCTAAACTCCTTATAACAAAATGCCACCGCATCACCTTTCGTTCGATCAATCAATGTGGATCTCGATTAATCTAATCTAATCACAATAATGTCAGTTTGTTGTCTGTCCAGTCATTATGAGTACATTATGGAAATACGGAACCTTTAATGAACTGTGCTTTCGTAAATGTCACTTTAGAGTCTATCAAATTATTATGGTGGTTAACCACTATAATACACTATAATAGATGTTTTTTAGTTACTTAGTGAAATGTCAAGTACGGGCCTTTTTAGATTTTTCGCCCGTCTCGCTGGATTTAGAGTATAAAAGAATTTTATCATTAAAGGTTGATTTGATGTATAATTTAATTTACGTAGACTCGTCACGTGGGAAATTGATAACATGTTTCCACACATAATTTTCTCATCTTTTCACGTCCATTTTTATAAAACGTGGAACTTAAAAAAAATCATCGTCATTGTTTAGCGGTGGCTCTGGAAAACGATTATAGGAAAGGACAGTAAAGGTTTATTAATAAAAAAGTGTTATGTAGTTTTTTAAGAGTGGTTTATACGGATAAAACAGATACGAAACTTCTTTTTTTATATTAACTAAAAGCGCAGTCCCACAAATAGGCAGAAACCATATAATACGCAAAAAAAGTCACATCTGCTCAAAAAAAAATTACTCTTTGCCAGGGTGAAGGCCACCTATTCATTTTTGTGAGGTCACCCGCAATATGTCTGCCGATACCATCTCAGTAACCAGGGAAATGTTATGATCAGAAAACAATTGAGATGTTAAGACATTGTCTGATATTTATGTATCGAGGTTTGAACCGAGATTGTAATGACGATAGCCTTGCGTTGTAAAGCGGTAATTATGTGGATAGCTCGTGAAATCTGTTTCTAAGTATTTCTTAATTTTGAAGCAGTTATTAATCAAAGTGTTTTACTTAAAAATTAATATTCCTTCAGTGTGTGTGCGTTTATGTCTTTTATTCACATAACTTTTTGTGACCCGATGTAATAGTTGTTTATCGCTTTGGGTCAGCTCGTTGTTGACCCAAAGCTGTTCTTGCGGTAATCATTCAGCTCATCATCATCTGCTCATAATCATCAGCTCATCATCATCTGCTCATCTGGGTTCTATATGTTGCAGATGTTCAGCAGTCTATTTCTCTGAGGAATACGCTCCCCCTGGAAATCAGGATGGCAACCAACCCATTATTCTTTAAAATAAAAGTCCGCGAGCACATTCGTAAGAAGCTGGCAGCATCATCACAACCTTTTAATGATTTCCCATTGTTTTTTCTTATTTGTTTTAGTATATTCGTGTATTCACGTACCTATATTTATCTGCCAGTGAAAATCCTGTCAAAATCGGTCCAGCCGTTTTGGAGATTAGCCGGAACAAAAATTCAGAGACAGACAAAAATTTTTAAAATTGCTTTTTGGTTATAAGTATTATATATACTTTCTTATACATTTAGTAAAATGATGTTATTTTGACATTACAAACAGACACTTCAATTTTATTTATTTGTATAGATGTATAGAAGATCATTCATTCATCATTCAGGTCAGATAGGCAGTCGCTCCATGTAAAATACTGGTATTCAGCTGCGTCCGGTTAGACTGGAAGCCGACCCCAACATAGTTGGGAAAAGGCTCGGCAGATGATGATGATAGAAGATCATTCTGTAAGCGAGTGAAAGACGTCAAGTGCCGAAATCCAACATCGTTGGATCGGTTCACAAGAAAAAAATCATTGTTCACTTTCACTTGAAGTGAAAGATGGCGAAAGAAAGACAAAAATGCACAAAGAGCTCATCATCTGCCTAGCCTTTTACCAACTATATTGGGGTCGGCTTCCAGTCTAACCGGATGCAGCTGAATACCAGTATTTTACATGGAGCGACTGCCTATCTGACCTCCACAACCCAGTTACTGGGTAATACGATACCCCTTGGTAAGACTGGTTGTCAGACTTTCGGGCTTCTGACGACCCGTAACGACTGTCAAAGATCCACGAATGACAGCCGGGACCAACGGCTTAACGTGCTTTCCGAGGCACTGAGGAGTCTCGGTATGTAAAGATGGTCACCCATCCACGGACCAACCCCGGCAAGCGTAGCTTAACCTGATGGATCGACCCATGCGGCTGTTATTACTTAGCCACGAGCTCCTCAAAGAATGAAATGAAAATGAAAAATGCACAAAGAGCTAAGCGTCTGATATCTGCTCTACTGCAGTCTGCAAGAGACTGCATCACCACCACATTTTATCATCATCACTATAAATAAATAGGCTTCATACCAGAATAGCATTAAAAACCAATTAATATCAGGATCTACAGACGTTCATTATAACCACAATATAATCTATCTATCTATATGTCTTGTTTATAATCCATTGAAGACCATTAGTTCCGGATTGAAGACGCATTGAGGCTTGTCGACCTCTGTATAATAACTTTAGAATAATAATTACAATATAATTGCGATTCTACGTAATTTAATTAAAGTATTGAAATTATGGGTGCCCCGGGCTTGATTGTAGGTGTTGATTTGATGAGGTTAGTGATAGACCGAGCGGGGAGCGATTAGGGTTGGGAGATCGCTTCTCACGGGTGCTAGAATTGATGACACAATTTTCTCACATTCCACTTTCAGCAATTTTGTTTTTAAATATAGAATGAAAGAAATAGTTATTTATGCAACAAGTGCGGAAAGTAGGTGATTTCTGGCGAGTGGCATTTTTATTCATGAGAGAACGAAGCGAGCGAGTGTATAAGTCGACGCGAGTCGGAAATCATCTTAATCTTAATGTTTTGACTATGTATTGTGCGAGGAAGTAAAAATATATAAAAGGTGTAACATAAATAACGCACAACCTCTTAAGGGGTCATTGTACTCATCATTATGAACATCTTTTACTATGGGACCAAACCTGAAATCGCGAAAAAAAAAATCTGCTGTTTCCTACATTTTGACGAGTTGTGCGAACATAAATGTACTGAACAGCAGATTGTTTTTTCGCGATTTCAGGTTTGGTCCCATAGTAAAAGTTGTTCATAATGATGAGTACAATGATTACTTACTGGTTGTATCATTGTTCACACTATTTCATACCGTTATTAAATTACACATAAGCTTGCGATATATACCTATTAGATCATAGAACCTACCCTAGCAGAGACTTATTTCTATCTCTTTCCTTTTCGGAAATATGTCGAGCAGCACGGGGCAAAGGAGTGATGAAGAGATATCGGCTTCGAATCCTAACTAATTGAACACCTTCCGCTCCGCCTATCACCATGCTCCATACCCCTCTTTATCACAAACAACTAGATCAGTTGAAATTCATTTTCCAAATGTCACAGCCTCGCAGCTAATTCCTTATGACTGACAAGACATAAATATGTCATTACTAGTTAAATGTCACATAAATCATTGCACATGAAAACAGGAATATCTGAAGAATTTCAAACAATTAATATCTTAAGAATTTTAATACTTACAGCTCTGTGTTATAATTGTTTGTGACATTGTTGCATTTTTGTATTTCATAGATAATTATGTGAAATAATTGTATTGTATACAATGGTAATTGCATTGTATTAATATAGTTATTAATTGGTGCTATTTTGATGTGTTGTTTTAGATTTATCACACAGTTCAGAATAATGCATATTATTGTTTCACTTGGTTTTTTGTTGTTGTTGAGTATTTATTGATACCGGGTAATAAGATCCGTATTTTTCTTAGCACAGATGATAAATTAGACTACACACCTATTAGAGTAAGACTGCCTCGTTGGTCTAGTGGTCGCAAGCGCTATTACTGAGCCTGGGTTCGATTCCCAGGTCGGACAAAGTGTTATTGGCCTTTTTCATCAGTAATTTCTCAGTAGCAGTTTAAATTTGTGTCCGGTTGATGGCAATTGGCTCATCCCCTATTACACGAGACTTAAACAAACTGGCGAAATGTGGTACTAAGGTACACCTCTGCCTAACCCTTCGAGGATTACAGGAGTGATGTTATGTTGTTATGTCTGTTAGAGTAGAAAGCAAGATCACCCAGGCGCATCCGGATGGCAAATGTTCTTCAAAAACTTTAGTTCCAATTTAGTTAATGCGATCACAAACATGACAAGCGCTACCGAGTTCCATAGTACCCGAAAGTGCAAGTTTTTAATTCGAGTAATTACCTGTCAAATCTTGAATAATGAGGCCCAATTAGGACTGTCTGCTTTGTTGTTACGTTACGCCTGGGAGGCTTTCAACGACATCTTTTGGACAACTGGACCACAAATGCGGCTGTCAGCGCAAAAGTGGCCTAACCCTCAGTTTTTCATATTCTGACTCATCTACTACAAATTATTTAAAACATGCTAAACTTTAATGCAAAACAGGCCTATCTCTTGTTTCACCTTTCGTCTACAGATGGCGTTGCAAATTTGCATCGGGACTAAAATCAACTTTAATATAATTAATTGATGTGCATTCATTTCAAATTCATAAAAACAAAAGCCCCATTATTTTCATACTGCCTATCTCAAGCTTATCAGGCCACTTTTGTGCTGACGGCCTCTAAACAGCTCTTCCTTTTGTCGCCCTGTGCCGACTAGAACCCAGAACCTGCACTAAAGACTAAAGAACCAAGCTTTAGTGTGCAACAAGAATCAATTTCAAGAATTTTGAACTCAAAATGGTCACTATAACGAAAATAGTATGGTATTAAAATATTACAAAGCTAATAGATTTAAATTGCAGCTCCATATTTAAAATCCATTAGTTTATGTTCCTCATACATATCTATGCCTTTGTAGTTTAAAGTTAAACCGATTACCTCGTATTCCGCTTTAGACTTGGAGCTAGACCACCACCTCTTAAGGCAGTATTATTGTAATCTTACTTCAGTGTGGGAAAGAGATGGAGCTAGACGTCATGTATAGCTCCATCTCTTTCTCAAACTGAAGTAACATTATAATAATACTGCTTTAAGAGGTGTTGGTTGGCCCCCTGATGGTTTTATTATAATATCTAATACATTTCAAACACGAACAAATACGGATGCAATATTTATTTTACAACAAAACAAAACCTCATTTTCAAATCCCCAAATCTTATTATCCTTATAACCAAGTGATAAGGTTGAAAGTGGCATAGCAAAATGGAAAGTTCAAGGAAATGATGGTAGAGTGACTTATAAGATGAGATGATCTTTATTGTTTTTTTGACTGACAGCAATATGAATATGTTATGTTTCTGACGGTTAATAAACTTTTTTTGTAAGAGAAGTTCGGATTTTATTTTTTAAGGTGAAAGCGCCAGGGTAGCCCGTGAAATTCAAATTTTCTTACGTTTTTTTGTAATTTGCAGGTCAATATTAAGTTGTATGTTGATTAAAATATAATTCGCGGCCGTAACAAATATGTATTTATAGAATTATAATCATTAAAGTCATCATTACAACTCTCTAAGACCAAATAATTCTATTGAATGACTATTTCATGAAATCTTAACATTTCAGGATTATACTAACTCAAGGAATTGTATTACGGATTTTAATTTTATACTTCTGTAAATACATATTTGTTACGGTCGCGAATCATACTTTGATCAACATACACCCAGACACTGAGCTGCAAATTGCAAAAATCGTAAGAAAATTTAAATTTCGCGGGCTACCTTAGCGCTTCGCCCTTAATAATTTATTTTTAGAAGCTTTTTGTAAAGAGATGATTGACCACTTTACGGATTTGGTTTTTCTTGATATGTGTAGGAAAACATGCGAACACAGCACCTAGTGCTTACGCAGATATCACCTTTTAAGGGTTATCATTAGCAATGAGGAACAATTTATTTAGTTTAAGGATGACCATAATTTCATCTGCAAAACATATTTAAGAGCAACATCCATCTGTATCTCAAGCTGTAGACATTATTCGGTAAAATATGGTTGTTCGAACATTTACACATAGTTTTAACCGGTCATAATTATTTTCCCTGCCATATTATGAAAGGTCTTCAAACCAGTAATTTTGAAGAGCTTTGTAAACGGTAACTCTTACAAATCCCTTCAAAATATGGACCTATCAAGTATGTATCTTATGCATTCCAATTACCGTAATTTTAGCCGGAGATTAGCTAAAGCATAACATTTGGGTACGACAACATAGGCGCCGCCGATGACAAACAGCGAGCGTCCCATCATATTAGGGACCGCGCGATTTACTTACAAATTGGATTAGTATGTTGTAATCGGTGTTGCCATAGTGAGCTTTAGCCTATCGCAATTAATTGCACTGATGTGTCATAATGCGACGGCTACATTGTTGCGATAATGTGAACTACACTTCGCGCGCTCTCTCTCACACACCACTCGACGTCTCGTTGTACAATAGAGAGCGCACGAAATGTAGTTCGCGTCATCGCGACAATTTAGCCGTAGCATAATTTTACGGTTACATTATCGCGATAACGCGAACTACACTTCGCGCGTTTTCTTTCGCACACTGCTCGACATCTCGCTGTATAACAGAGAGCGCGAGAAGTGTAGTTCACGACAATGTAGCCGTAGCATTCGAGTCAGTCAAAGAAATTTACTAACTTGCTTGATTTCTATCTGTGTGAGCGTTTTTGAATATCTTTGTAAGTACCTATGCAGCATTTGCGTCTCCTCATTGGTCCCTTTTCAACTTATTTCTCTAGCTTGAATAGATATAGCAACATCCTAATTGCGTAATACACTATCAATCATAATCTGAATGATTTTAAAACATATTCCTAATCCATTGCTTCTTAAGTTCGAACAATTTGCCTGCTCAACAACGTAAATAACGGAATGAATGTTGTTGTGTCTCTTTACGGTAGCGGATCGGTTTAGCTGGTCTCCCAGAAGCGGGTTGCCCCAGTTAGATCGAGAAGTCGCATAATATCGTAACCGAGGCGCAAGAGTGCTGAGTTCCACTGATCATTTCAAATCAAGGAAGATAACGATTGCAAGATTTGAAACGGAGAAGACTACAAGCAACGCAGTAGCCTTCGCAACACAACGCAACGCTCTCCTGTCACCGTCAACGACGTGCCAGGTCACTTGAGTTATCTAACAACGATAACAATAAGACGCATTAATATGGATCAACTAGAACTGCAGTCAACGTGCTTCGAGAACATCAAAACATTATGTGTTAACTATCGTAAGGATTCCTTACCACAAAAAACTGTGGAATACTTGAAGAAACGCTTGTTGCGCTCCAACCTGAACAACAACCTCAACAACAACTCTGCAAGTGTACGCACCGTACAAATGTTGTTGAACTGTCAAAATGAAACCGATTCCTACTTAACTGTAAGCGTGTTACGCAATTAAGGTGTAGGTGGCGTTTGTTACTGTTATGTAATACTTATATATTAAGAATTCTCTTGACTGATCAGTTTAACTCGACCATGATGGATGGTTGTGTAGAAATATCTATTCAATCGCAACGCTAAGTGTCCCAGGTTATAGCTGTCGGGAAGCAGACTCCAGCAAGAAGTTCCACAGCAGTAGGTATCGTTTAGGTAACCAAGAACATCATTCTCCTGTCCTTATCCGGGCGCAACATGTCTTTTTCTTCCCTACTTCTCCATTAGTCGTCATCTCGATAGCCACCACCTTTGTAGCCATATCATCTTTCACACAGTCCATTCATCGTTTCTTTGGTCTTCCCCTACTCTTATAGCCATGCAGATGTACAGGTAGACAAGATAATAACTGTAAATCAGAAGACTACAACAACACAGGGAAGCTATGACGTCTGTACTCAATACCAGGCACCAGACATATTAAGTAGAATCATTTATAATCTGTCACAGTTTGTAAAGAAAAGATTTATATGACATCATTAACTTGTGAGCTCTGTGCTACTGGTGTATTTGTCCAACGTCGTTATTTAAACGATTTATCACTGGCTGTGAAGGTATGGGAAGATATGGAGATGACACTTCAGTAGAATATTATGGTATCTTCATCCTGGACGACTAGATGACTGTCCATGGAGTTTCTCGTCCGTTTTTTACTGTAGAGATTTTCCATATCTTCTAAATAAATTATTTGAGTTTGATTTCATGTTCAGAGCTGGAACTTATAATTTGTGGGGTAATCTTGATCTAAGTATTTTTTCCTATTTACAAAAACATGTGATTTCACAGTCTCTTCTCACAGTCCCTGGGTCTGTGGGTACCGTGAAAGGTGACAATAGGTTTATGCCAAAAGTATCCAGCGTTAAACTTAGCTGTTGTGTCCACTAAGGCAGGACAAAACTAAATGTTTGAAACAGCACAGTACATCCAAACAAGCCTGTCAAAAGTATTCTTTTTTAACATGCATTTCATTTGTCAAATACTTTTTGACCATTCATTTCAATTATCATAATTATACTGCAGAGATATGAGGCTCATTGGGGACGTAAAACTGGTGGAAGCCAAGCTGCATAGCTTGGCTCTTCGCCGCAAGGTTGCCTGCTTGTCGGTCTTCTACAGAATACTTCGTTGAGTCTGCTCAAGAACTCCACGACCTCATTCCACCGGCCCCCTTCTACCATCGGACATCTAGACGCACTGCAGATTTCCATCCCTACCTAGTTGCTATTCCACCAATTCGCACTAAGCGTTTCCAAATGTCTTTTGTGATGCGCACAGCAAAGGAGTGGAACTCTCTGCCTGCGTCTGTGTTTCCGAAAGCATACAACCCCGATCTCTTCAAAGTGAGACTGAACAGGCTTCTTCAGGGTAAGCTCGCTCCATCGTCGACTTTGTCTCTGTCATCTCTGAACTAGACTAAATTCAAGAGCAAACCTATCTCTAATTAAAAAAAAACTTTTTGACCATTCATTTCTGGGGTCATCATGCATTGGTTCAGCAGTAGCTATTTAGTGTCTGTTCATGATGTGGTGTACAGAAATCATTATCTAATAAGCCAGTAGCCACATACAACAATTAGAAACAATTACAACGCCACTGTAAATCCAATCCCATGTAGGACAGAACCTTTACTCTTCATACGCTTTACAAAGTCAAGCTGACCAAACAGGTTGCACAGCTCTTCGATCTCACATTAGATATCATAAATTATTCGAGCCATCGCTTCCTTAGCTCCGCCATATATTACTGCCATTAACTGTTTGGTAATTCGCAGTATATAGGCAAGCCTTTTGAACGAATTCTAAGCGATTTGATTTCATGGTGAATTATTCATTAATGTTATATATGAAGTGGCATTAAATTAAGTTTGAGCGTTATGATGATATTAATCATCATTGGCTTTTGTGATTAGATTATGGGATTTGAAATAAATGTTAGTAAGTATGCAACCTCATTAAGGGTGTGGGATATTGAAGATGGTCGTTTGTTACTACGCCTGTCGTAAGTAATAAGTATGACTATTTAGAACATGATTTATTGTGTGCGAAGCATCATTCTGTGATTACATGATTGGCATTCAAACAATAAGTTTTAAAAATGCTAAGCACTAAAATTTGTTAAAATCTCATAATAAAAGAGAAAGGGATTCTTGTAGACGAATACAATAATAATAATACTCGTACGTTTTTTATGCAACCATATATGCTTTACACAAAATAATATCAGCATCAAGTTAAATTAATTAACCATGGGCGTCAAGATAATATTAATTACGCTGCTCATTATAATCTCATGATAAAGATACTCAATCATTTAAAACAAGAAAACCTACGAGATAAAACAATGTATTACTCGTAATAAACAATAGATACGTAGGCAGACGCGCGCTTGAACAAAAATGGCGCATTTTGAACACCTGCTGCATTACGCACAGTGACTCTCAACCTGTTTGTAATAAACGTAAATGTAAAATGTAAACAGAAAATCAATTTAAAATAGGAATCTATTTACATCAGTAACAACGGTCTACATAAGTTATAGGTCGCTAAGAAGACACAAAACTCCTGCCCATAGAGTTGATTCTCTAAGTTCAACACTTTTGTTGCTACATATAATTAGTTTAAAAGATTCTGTAAATAAATAGATAATCCTTCAAACATGCTTTTGTATTAGATTCAAATTATGGATACCGATGTATTTTTTGCAATTAAGTAAGTATGTAGCTTTTATGATGCTCTAATTTAAAACATCCAATTATTGTTCAGATTGAAATTCAGTGTTAATGAGAAGTTTATCCCAAATAAAATAAAATAATTAAGTTTATCCATCTTGGGGCTTGTGGCTAAGTAATAACAGCCGCACGGGTCGATCGATCGGGTTAAGCTACGCTTGCCGCGGTTGATCCGTGGATGGGTGACCATCTTTACATACCGAGACCCCTCCGTGCCTCGGAAAGCACGTTAAGCCGTTGGTCCCGGCTGTCATTCGTGGATCTTTGACAGTCGTTACAGGTCGTCAGACGCCCGAAAGTCTGACAACCAGTCTTACCAAGGGGTATCGTATTACCCAGTAACTGGGTTGTGGAGGTCAGATAGGCACTCACTCCATGTAAAATACTGGTAGTCAGCTGCATCCGGTTAGACTGGAAGCCGACCCCAACATAGTTGGGAAAAGGCTGGGCAGATGAATTACGTTTATCCATCGTGATTTTCAAGGTCAAATCTTTTACAACCACTGACAGTCCCTCCATTTTGGGACCTCGAGGACGCTAGTGAGCACAAATTAAATTATTTTAATGAATCTGAAGGAACCTCAGTATGCTTCAGTTTAATCAATTAGCTGACTATTTTAGGATTCATGCTAAGGCTGATGTAATTGTAAGGTTAGTAATGCCTGCATTTAATTTTGTTAGGTGTCTTTTGTACGTGGTTTGTGTTTTGCTTTGTAGGTCTAGATTTTGTGAAGGTATTCGGGATCCTGTGCATCACCCAAGGATAGATGCAAATCGTAAGGGAATTGTTCCAGTATTCCATTTTCAATTATAACAGAATTAAGTAGATCGGCTTTAGCATATTTATAAACGAACTGCAGGGTTGGATCATTCGGCTCCCTTTAAAATGGCTGAGCTAAATGGTGCTAATCCATGCGTCTTGTTCGTGAACGGGCGCCGTCAGTTGGGGCTGGTCATCTGACCTAAGGGTCATACCTTATTTTTTAATTGTTTTTTTGTGTGTTTCTGTTTGCAACTCTGGACGCTTTTAACGTGTACGTTTTTTTTTACATCATTCTCACATTTAATTATAATTTCAACATAATGATGTAACTAATATTTTTGCAACAATATAACTTAAAAGAGTGTCCATGGAGATTCTTGCCCGTTCTTCTTTGTAGGTATCTACTACGCTTTGGAATGGACAACTAGCTTCATATTTCTGACTGACCGACTCCTTGACAATTCATTTGGTTTAATTGAAATAAATGCTTAGTTTACCATCCGCACTTGGTTGATATCCCGACCAGTCGTACTCAGCGCTTCTCCTCCTCATTTATTATGCGCACGGCCAAAGTGTGGAACTCTCTGCCAGCGTCTGTGTTCCCTTCCACATATAACCCGCCAGTCTTCAAAGCGTGAGTGACAGGTATCTTCTGGGCTCGTAGACCTCCTCCATCGCTTCCCATCAGGCGAGATCAAAGTCAAGAACAGGCCCCTTTCGCGTTAAAAAAAAAGGAAATGGTTATCCTCTATTTTAAAATTTCAAATAAATATTATGTAGCTGGATGTAGACCACCACCACTTAACGCAGTATTATTGTAATCTTACTTGAGTGTGGGAAAGAGATGGAGCTAGACGTCCTGTATAGCTTCATCTCTTTCACACATTGAAGTAATAAGCATTAAGTCCGCCTCTGTACTTTTCAGTGCATGAAGTATTAAATAAATAAGTAACATTAAAATAATACTGCTTTAAGAGGTGGTGATTGACCCCCTGATCAGAAATAGTCTTTTGTTTTTTTTTTTCAAAAACCATGTATTGTTGAGACGCTCCTCTCAACACAGACATTATATAATCTTTATTTAGGTATATATTATATGCATTGCAAACAAGCACTCGTAAAATTAAAATAAAAGTTTCACTAAAATAAAATCCTTACCATTTTAAAAATCATTTCCAAAAAACTAGGTAGTAATTTTTACCTTATCTACAATTGTTATGGATTCCAATGCAAAATGTAATTATAAAAATCTACATTCACAATAATTACTTTATTTAAACAATGCTGGCTTTCTACTCAGCCTCAAATAGGCCTAGCGTGACGGTTGTGTAACAGTAGTAAGAGTTAAATGTTATATTAAATTATAACTACCTATTATATTATAATTTGGCTGTATGCGTTTGCGCTCGGTAAAGGCCCGCAGATTTTGGTTTCGTGATGTTACCATTAGGCACCAATATTCCTGATGCATTGGATCCAGTTCAATCAATCTGTTTAGCCTTTTTCCAACTATGTTCGAGTCGGCTTCCAGTCTAATCGGATGCAGCTGAATACCAGTATTTTACACGGAGCGACTGCCTATTTGAGCCCCAAAACCCATTTCTAAACCTATTTCTTCAGTTACCAACCCATCCCAACCCAGGGTTCCCAGGGTTATCTTTATGTTTGTTCTCCAGTTACGGTAGGAACACAATACAAGTGAAGCGTTGAAAAAAATGGTGCTACAGAAGAAAAATGTGTCTAAAATGATAAAGATTGCTTAAAAATTAAGAAAAACAAATGCCTTTCAATAATTTAAATCATAGGTCTTAGTTTTATTACAATGCTATACCTATCTTTATTTCAGTTATTAAAAGAAAGTTATCGAATATGATCTGTTGTGTCAATCCTAAAAGATTCCCCAAGTAGGTTCACATAAGCATTATAATGGAAAAAATAGGCTCTAGACATACCTAGGAAACCTACCAAAAGACCTACCTACCTTGTAGGATTCTTGCAGTTTTGTACCTACTCCGTTTTTCACCAAGTTCATTAGTGCTTATTGTTCTCTATTAAATCTCGGGACATATTTATTTGAACCTGAAAAAGCTTATGGAATGATGTATGATTTTTTAAATAAATGAACCTCTAAAAAGTTTTAGGGCTTCTAATGATTTTTAAATAAATGAGCCTCTTTTTAACTTTCTGGCCTTTTCTCACAGTTGGTCGCAGTAACTAAGCCAGGGCACCCCGACCAAATGGGTCAGGTTAGGTTAGAACTGTGACCAACTGCGTTGTACATCCAAGCTGTTACTTGGCTATTTAGTAGTTTTAAGACACCAAAATAGGAATTATTTGAAGTTCACAAAAAGAGACGCATTTATTATTTTAGAGTGTTCAATCATAAGTATTTTTAGGAAAGCGTAATCCTGTCGCGCAGGGTGCGGGCCAGCCCTGACATTGTACTGGAGCGTGTCGAGAGCACTGGACTGTTTGTGTGTGAACCGCTGCTGCAAGCTTCCCGCATCGGTGTTGAGCTTGTGGCAGGGATTCTCATAACTATAGGGCGGTGTTAGGTTATGTGTGTAGTCAATTTTACTAACATAGTTGTTAATAAATATTGTTACTAACATAATAATGAGCCCATTGTTACTTGTAAATTAAATATATAAATCATCATCTGCCTAGCCTTTTCCCAACTATGCTAGGGTCGGCTTCCAGTTTAACCGGACGCAGCTGAATACCAGTATTTTACATGGAGCGACTGCCTATCTGACCTTCACAACCCAGTTACTGGGTAATACGATACCCCTTGGTAAGACTGGTTGTCAGACTTTCGGGCTTCTGACGACCCGTAACGACTGTCAAAGATCCACGAATGACAGCCGGGATCAACGGCTTAACGTGCTTTCCGAGGCATGGAGGAGTCTCGGTATGTAAAGATGGTCACCCATCCACGAACCAACCGGTTGGATTTATAAAAAATAAATAAATTAAATATATAAATAAAAAATGGAAATTATTTAAGGTCCCATTAAATATATGCCTTGAATCTCCTTCTTGGCCTACAAACCACTCATCAGTAGTCAAACAAACACTTAGGTCACCAAGTGGGCTGCAACAAATTAATGATATTACACTAATAGTATTTTACTAACATTTCCAGCAGGTACATTATTAATAACAGATGCAAATCATCTCCTATTGTAACTTGCATCAATGTTATTCCTACTAAGATTGCAATACGAAAGTTTATATTTCTGTGTGTCTGTTTCGTTCGTTGATACTGCTAAAATGCTGAACAGATTTTGTTCAAAATTGGCAGATAGGTAGCTTGTAGGGGGCTTGTGTCTAAATAATCACAGCGTTGCGTAGCAACGCTTGCCGAGGTCGATTCGTCGATGGGTGACCACGCATTACATACCGAGATCCCTCCGTGTTTCGGAAAGCACGTCAAGCAGTTGGTCCCGGCTGTAATTCGTTGACCTTTGAATGGGTAGTCAGAAGGCCGAAAGTCTGACAACCAGTCTTAACAAGGAGTATCGTGTTGCACAGTAACTGGGTGGTGGAGGTCAGATAGGCAGTCGCTCCATGTAAAATACTAGTATTCAGCTGTATCCGGTTAGACTGGTGGCTGACCTCAACATAGTTGGGAAAAGGCTAGGCAAACTTGATAGCTTGAAAATGTTTCAGGGCAAATATTATCATGGAATTTTCAGAACAGTACTCACGAGTAGATCTGGGATACAATGTCCGTTTATGTATTTACATAGCAATCACGTTCTAGAATTTATGGAATCACATAATAGATTTTTATGTCTTTCACATGATAATCAGGTGCCAATTGCCATTGGTGTGGTATTACCCATTATAGTATCTTTAATTAAACGCTATGTAATACATGCTCGTAATTACCAAGAAAATAATTATAATAGCTAAACTACTCAGACAGGACGCGCGGAACTTATCTATGTTCATGTAGAAGTGTAAAAGTCACTTTTGAGATTTTGTGAAAACTCAGCCTGGTCTTTTCAACCAGATTAAGCTTTGGGGTTGTGATATCTGACAAAGGATATGATATCCTTTTAACTTTTCTCTCTTCAATTTCTTCGGATATTTTATAAAGATGATAGTTGTTCAAATCTTCCAGAAAGCGATACCAAATCGCACAATTCACAACCTTTGCAACTCCTGTAAGCCTGACTCTGCAGTGTCGTTCCACCAGAAGAGCGCAGAGAAAACGTAGCTCGACGTGACTCAGCCAAACTGGTAATTTTACTGTGTAAGAATTCGCATTGAAATTAATCACAAAAGAAATTAAAGGACTAGGAAAAAACCATGGATTCTACTTCCCTCCATTAACACAGAGGAGAACAAAAAGGTCTGGGCCATATGCAACACGAACCTGTTTCTGATGTCACAAATTTCCAAACCAATTACTGTATCTAGGGCAATACCTGTTTCATGACTGTTTATTGCAGGTTCCGCCAACGCAAGCGCATCCACGAATAATGTATTACAAAATAATGACGTCACCCACCATACAATCATAGGAACATGGAAAATGCGTACAATATTGAATTAATTATCGTTCATATTGTAAGATAAGACAGTTTAATCACAGTATCAATCACAATGAGATACAGATGCGATTTGTCTGTCTGTCTGCTTTGTACATTATGGGAGTTGTGACCAAGAGTTAATGTTTTAGAGGATTTTCTGCAATTTATAATCTAGTTGGCCTGAGTGTCCGAGGATTTCTGGTTTGAACTTTTGTGATAATTATAGGATAATTATTATAGGTTGTGAAATACATAGTAACGGTTGTGGATTAGTTCTTTAGTAAAGTTTATCTTCTATAAAAACTGTTGTCCTAACTAAATGAATAATTGATCCTCGAAAATATTCTTTTCGTTTCGCTTATTAGGTTGCTGGAATCCACTGATGCGGAAAGCACAGAACCGGTCGTTAGTGATGCTTTGGAGAGAACGAAGTCCAACAGTGGATGTGTTTAAAATACTGATGAGAAACGATTGCATGTAGAGATGAGTGAATAAAGTTAGATATGAGTAGGAATGTAGAAGACGTTTGAAAATGGCGCCATCTGTAAGTTTAAAGGGAATTGTTTGTCTTGGTATGGGCATGTGATAAGGAGGGATGAAACGCACTTAAACAAAAGAGTAATGAATACAGTGGTTCCGAACGTCATAGAGCGAGATCGGTAGAGTTGCCAGCTAAAATGAAGAATGAATCAAGGAGTTGAAGTCTCTACCTGCGTCTGTGTTTCCGAACGTATACAACCCCGATCTCTTCAACAGGCTTCTTATGGGTAAGCTCGCACCATCGTCGACTTTGTCTCTGTCATCTCTGACCTAGACTAGAGTCAAGAGCAAACCTATCTCAAATAAAAAAAAAATCGGTATTTTTGTACCCAAAATCGGTATTTGACAAAAAATACAATATTATCGATTTAAAAAAAAAAACTTACAGACTAATTTATAACGAGAGCCCATATCGGTAGAAATACCGAAAAATCGGTAGGTTCGAGACCACTGAATGAATATAAAGCGGAAACTATGCCAGAAAGCATTTTATACTGTTAAAGACTATATTGAGGACAAAAAGGCTTGGGATTGAGCTCCTCCTGCTTTACACAGTGTACGTTGATTTTATTTTATTTTTCCTAACTGTATATATATTTTTTTCGATGTATTTTACATATACAATGACATGAATATTTGATGAATAAACTTTGTAATATTAAATATTATTTTAATTATTGCGAATCAGAAGACTATGTGGGTCATTGTTTTATTTTCTCTGTTAGTTTTGATCATAGTCTGGCCTGGCAAATATCCTTTCTTTGGTATTGTTCGTCGAATCGTCGAGCTCCTTAAGTTCTGAGTTGAGCTGCACGATTTCTGACAAATGCGTGCACTGACTTGACAGGTCCACTCAATCTGTGTGGTTCTTTCCTCAAAATACCGTTTCAGACAACAATCTACATGGTCTTCACACGATCTGACCAAGATTATGTCTGAACTTTAAAAGATACTGTGACATCTGTGTTTGTTTCGGCCTTTCTTCTCAGAGTAGTCAGATAGAAAACTAGCCTCAGCTAGTTTTTAAAATGTGACTGACGTGTAAAAGTATTTGTACAAACCTACTTACAGAAATAAAATCATTTATCATTTAAAATATATATGCTAATGGATGAAGACGGAGATGAAGACCAAAGAAAATATGGCTGGATTGTTTGCGGGATGAAATGAAATAAAAAGGCGCGAACGGTAGAGTGACGGCTGACAGTGACAATGGCGTCAATAAACGTGTTGTGCCGACCGTGAGAGACTCGGGACAAGGGCAAGAAGATTAAGAAGGATGTTGATTACTATTAACATGTCGGACCACGCACAATGAAGGGTTCCGTAGTTGGGACGAATAAAATTTATCCCAAGAACAAACTTAACACTGTAGTTGAAAAATGTTATCTCATACAATCCAACTGCAAATTTAAGTTGGCCGACTATTACTCGTTAACTTGTAAAGCCTACTTAGCTGTGATAGTTTTCCTTGTAACTTCGTTATATACACTACTGTCGTGAATTTTTTGACATATTCAAAACTAACCGTTTAGCTGGCAAGGGAGGGGGGGGGGGGGGAGGGACACTGGACTGTAACAAAAATTTGCACTTTAAAGCTTAATATTTCCAAAACGGATGCCTTAATCGAAAAATTATTTTCAAAAACCTGCAATATTTTTGAAATACCAATCCAATGACAACCCAAACTATGGGGAAGACGAGAAAAAAAAACATCCCCACTTTACGTGCACAGGAGGTACCCTCAATAAAAATGTTTTATGATTTTATTTTACCACTTTATCGGCGTGATTAATATGTGTATCCATGCCAAATTATAGCTTTCTAGTATTAAGAGTCTCTGAGCTATGCTGCGGACGGACGGACATGGCGAAACTATAAGGGTTCCTTGTTGACTATAGAAGCCTAAAAATGACTAACACCCATATGATAGCTCTAATACATTTTATTTTTCATCATGAAAGTAGTGCGACAACGTTTGCAATCCTTTTTTTTTTGTGGATGGGATATCATCAAATGACTTCTCCCGCTCTGGGTGGAGCGTGAGGGCGTGTCAGACTTTTACTGACTAAAATCCACCCGTGTTCCTTCTGTTGCCTGTGCCGGGGCCACGGTAACTCTTTCGAACATCCCGCAACCCTGGCTGGAACGTATGCAATCCTATGAAGTTTTGTACCAATTTTGATCACTTTAGAATTACCAATTTTCAACATCCTTCAAAAATCGTCCTCCATTGTTCCACAGACCTGGTGATCTTAACAACATCAAGACAGGAAGGTGTAGTTACAAGCTGTTGCGCCCACGCACACCGTATTTACATAGAGTTGTATTAATTACATTAATCAAAGTATTATGAGGATGAAAGTGAACATTTTGGAAAGTCGTTACGGTAGGTAGCTTGTTAGTAAGTTAATTGCTGGTTAAATTGATGAGACCATATGATGTTATGATTAAAAAAATAGTTCTTATACCTTTGTATTACGTGTAAAAGTTATAGTTAATATAAATGAGTTTGATACCCTCCCGCTCCGCCCAGAGCGGGAGAAGTCATTTGATGATTTCCCATCCACAAAGTGCATACCACTTGTTTCATTTGACATTAGCCTTGTTCGATCTGTACCTAAATATATCCAATGACTAAACTCAAATAATAACAACTGTCAAAGATCAACGAATGACAGCCGGGAGCAACTGTTGGACGTGCTTTCCGAGGCACGGAGAGATCTCGGTATGGAATGGGTGGTTACGCATCCACGGATCGACCTCGGCAAGCGTTGTTTAACCTGCATGGTCGACCCGTGCGGCTGTTATTATTTAACCACGGGTCCGCCCACCTATCTGGCAATTTTCCACAAAATCTGTATAGCAAGTGTATCTACTTGCCTATCTAGGTAGATAGATAGAATACTCTTTATGATGTACCTACATAATAAAAATTACGGATATAAATGTATACATTTTATACATAGTGTGACACAATGGGCGGTCGTATCGCTAAAAGCTATCTTTTACAGACCACTATACGACTAAACGCCGACAGACTGAACACCGACAAGACTTTACTTCGACGGGACTCTTCGCCGCCAGGGCATCCTTAGGTGCTTCTGATTATTCCAAACCTGACCCGAAAATCCTAACTCTAGACGGTCGACGTCAGGGGCACCTCGAGGTTCGGTTTGGTTAGGTTCCTTTTAGCCCTGCAGACAGAAATAGGAGCCCCGCTACGCGGGGCTCCGTCGACCTGCTGTCAGCCTGTCGGCGAAGAGTCCCGCGAAGTAAAGTCTTGTCGGTTTTCAGTCTGTCGGCGTTTAGTCGTACGCCCTTTACAGACAACCTTTGGATGGATTAAAGGCATACGGAGAGACGATACTGTAGGTAGTCAGTGGTGTACCAGTTACATATACAATAAATACATACACATATATAAATATGCAACAAACATAAACAAACAAGATAATAAACATAAAACAAGAGCAAGGAACTAAAATATATAATGATGGTTTTTAACCTATATAGAACGGCTCATACAAAGTGGCGAGTAACCTGGACAGTCAGTTTCAAGGTCGTTATCTCATTCAAAGATTGCGATTTATTTGTAGGACTGTCCAGCGGGGCAATTGCGTAACACACATACAGTTGGAAACAGTTTCATTTTGACGGTTCGACAACATTCATTGCATTATTTACGTTGTTGAGCAGACAAATTTTTCGAACATATGAAGCAATGGATTAGCAATTTGCTTTAAAATCATTCAGATTGTGGCTGATAGTGTGTTACGCAATTAGGGTGCAGTTTACTGACCACTTTGTATGAGCCGTCTTATAAAGGGTAGAGAGGACACGTTTTGCGTTGCAAGTTAGCAGAAACAACGAAATAAACAGACACACAGAAAGATAAACTTTCGGATTACAATCTTATCTACTAGAAAACTTAAAGATTACTATCAAAGTAGCCACTAAACACAAAGCTACGCCCTTCTAAACCATCCACAGCCATTTCCCACACACCGATCAAAACGAGGAAACAATAAAATGTTCTACCAAAACAGCGATACATAATAACATCGAAACATTAGCTAAATAACGCTATTTACATACTAATACACGTGTCTGATTGTTCGCCAGTGAATCATGGCACCTTGACACGTGCGTGGGAGTCACAATGGGTGGAACGCGCGAATCGAAGCCTGGGAGAAGGATTTTTGAGTTTTTTGGGTAGGCTGTAATGTAAGTAGGCTAATTAATGATGATGTCGAGGTTTTGGGAAGTAGCTTTCGGTTGAATTATGATGGAGTAAAATTTTTGAATAAGTAATGGGTGCTAGTGAAACAAAAAATGATTTGACAGCTTTTTCAGGCCGAAGCAGTAATGCTCGTGAAGGAGGAGGCGGGACGCGTGAGGGAGAGGCAAGCTTTGCACCCTCACGCCCCTAGTCGCCGCAGGAGACGCCCTGGGCGTCGGGAATTGGCAGCTGATTCCCGGCCACCGTAGGCGCGGGCTTGCGGACGGCGAGCAATGGGTAGCTCGCCGTCCGGTAAGGACCAAGCCCGAGTCGACGGCGCGTCGTGTTCCACGCGCGCCTCAAAGAGATGTCAGCACTATTGACGGGGTCCGCTAGGGCCGATGCCAGCTAGGGTTGCGGGATGTTCGAAAGAGTTACCGTGGCCCCGGCACAGGCAACAGAAGGAACACGGGTGGGTTTTAGTCAGTAAAAGTCTGACACGCCCTCCCGCTCCGCCCAGAGCGGGAGAAGTCATTTGATGATTTCCCATCCACAAAAAAAAAAAAAAAGCTTTTTCAGGCAGCTTCCTGCTATTATTTTTAGCTGCATTTTAATTTTGTCTTTGTTGGTTAAAGGTATCCACACCAAAGTGTAACATAGTGAAGGCAATTAATAGATGCTGGTATTTGGAATGTTACCAATCATGAAAAACAACGCCTTTAATTTTTTATTTATTTAAAGAAACTCAACAAATAATCCTGAAATACAACGGTAGGCTGACTCACGAAGCAAACAAAAAGTAAAAAAATGTCGAATATGCTTACCCCACATGGCTAAGATACTTCAGACAAGAAAATTGAAAAGTTAAAATATGTGCATATCAACACGATTGGTTCAAGTCCGGGATCGAACTCACGACGACCTCACGATATCGCGGTTTTAGTGATGACTATCTCCGTTTCTAAGGCAAATAAAACAATGTATTTTAAAATTCCCAATCGTGAACTACTGATTTAGATCAAAATAAGACAAGCAAACGATTCATGTGAAATTCTAGGTGTGAATTAACTGGAATAAGTCGTGTCCGTCTGTCTGTTCGTGTGTGTAGTAGTGCCGGCCGGATGAGGGACGCATGGAACCGGGCTGTATGCTAGAAGAAAGGGGTCGCCTACACAAAGTGTAATTTAAATAACGCACAACCACTTAAGGGGTCATTGTACTCATCATTATGAACCACATTTCCTATGGGACCAAACCTGAAATCGCGGGAAAAAAAATCTGCTGTTCCCTACATGTTCGCATAACTCGTCAAAATGTTAATAATAATTGTATGTTACTATTTAGCTGACTTAACATTCATAAGATATTTACATGACATCACTGCATGGCGGAATGTGTCACATCACTGAATTTTATAAATTACAATATATATTCTGTGACAATTTCACAAATGTTTATCAACAACCCCGATCAATCAATCAAAATATCCAAGATCACTTCAATTATTATCAATTTGGTCATAATGAAAATACAAGATGGCGGCTGCGAAAATGTTCAAATTTTTCGTCATGGAAGACGTTTTCATAGTTTTCGAGGGTGCTAAACCCGATAGTGAGGTAACAATGTAAATCCAAGATGGCGACTGCGAAAATGTTGTTTTTTTTAAGAAGAAGGAACTTCGTTCCTGACGGGGGTCCCTCGACCGCACATGTTTTTTTTTTAAATTTAAACTGTACTGTACTATCTATTTGAAATATGTTGTGTTAAATATTGTACGGTGGTACGGAATCCTTTGTGTGCGAGTCCGACTCGCACTTGGCCGGGTTCTATTTTTGTTTTGATCAACCTTTCAGAAACCGGATGTTCTCCTGGCAACGTTTCTTATTCATTTGTTTCTGTAATAACGATTCCCTTCCTGGAAATAACCTTTCGTTCTTAGACTCACACGATACAATTTCTTTCTAGAAGATATTATTATAACTAGATAGATTAGACAATTCAATCAAGCTTCTTGCTCTTGACTTTAAAACATCTTTTCTCGGTCTATGCGCTAGAGCATACGGAGCGCACATAGCTTTGAAATGAGACGCCTGCCAGCTTTGACTGACATACCTACTTATTCAATGTACCTGTCAGTTACATAAGGATCCTTTTGTTCTTTTATTTTTAGTTTCAAATAGGTATAGATAAATTCCTGAGACAGCCTTGATTATTATTAAATACGCTGCAGAGTATTTGTGAAAAATATCGTTAACAAGTTAATTGCTATTATTTTAAAACTGATACCTTTTTTGTTTTCTGGAATCAGCACGAGACAGACGAAAATACGACTTAATATTTTATTTACATTGAGTTTGATCTGTGAATTGGTATGTGGCAATTGACGATTTACTGATTTAATGATTCCTAGATGCGTATTTTTCCTGTAAATGAAGTTTTATTACTGATGATCAACATTATTTTGAGTTAAAAGCTTCCGGAAAAAGATATCAATTGACTGAAATCAATAAAACGTAAAATATTTGGGTGTCATTAACATTTAAAAATTTCAAAAAAATCATCTATTTACTTTAATTACACCAATATTTGAGAAATCGTCTGATATTAATCTGGATTTTATTTTGTGCGAAATAGATAATTAAGAAAATTGCTTCATTAATTCTCACGATGCAGGTAATTAGGTATAATAATATTATGACACTGATTTTAATCATTTTCATAACCAAGTTCTTTTTTCAGTTAAACCTACTAAGGTAACAAGGTTACTTACAATTTGGTTATTTATGTCCAATTCGTCCTTAATATTTTTTTAATTTTTTATTTAAGATAGGTTTGCTCTTGACTCTAGTCTAGGTCAGAGATGACAGAGACAAAGTCGACGATGGAGCGAGCTTACCCAGAAGAAGCCTGTTAACTCTCACTTTGAAGAGATCGGGGTTGTATACGTTCGGAAACACAGACGCAGGCAGAGAGTTCCACAAAAGACATTTGGAAACGCTTAGTGCGAATTGGTGGAATAGCAACTAGGTAGGGATGGTAACCTGCAGTGCGTCTAGATGTCCGATGGTAGAAGGGGGCAGGCGGAATGAGGTCGTGGAGTTCTCGAGTTCACCGAAGTACAATCTGTAGAAGACCGACAAGCAGGCAACCTTGCGGCGATGAGCCAAGCTGTGAAGCTTGGCATCCACCAGTCTTACTTCGCCAATGAGCCTCTTAGCTCTGCGTTCCACCGAATCAAGCGCGGCAAGTTGGTATTTAGCTGAGCCATCCCAAAGGTGGCTGCAATACTCCATGCAAATGCACAAGCATTTCAATAATTACATGGCACAAAGCCAGTTCGGAGCTATAATTATTAAACAATTGCTGCTCATAAAACGGTAATTACTATTAATTTGAAATCAGTAACTTTGGAGTCACTTTGCTGTGATTGTATTTCAAAAAACACACATAAAGCAAATTACGTAGGTATTATGTTAATCTCTGAATTAGGTGTTTTCCAAGGTTCTAATATTCATCTTTCTTTCTTTCTTTCTTTCTTTCTTTCTTTCTTTCTTTCTTTCTTTCTTTCATTGCAAGGTCATGGAGTTAAAAGGCTGTTTGATTGTGTGATTAGGCGGAACAGTCGAAGAATATACCATGAAACGTCGAATTGTCGTTGTCGCAGTTGTTTAGATCTTCGCCTCTGATGCACGAGGTTGTGGGTTCAAATCCGTGACTTTTTCAGTTCATATGTACTTTCTGAGTTTATCTTGAACATTATACTGACATCGGTGATGGAAGCATCGTGAGGAAACCTGAACTTCAAAGTTAATATAAGTTTGGTATCGACAACCGCCCTGCCCTGCGCCGCCCCGTTATCATATCAAGAAGTGTAAGGATTCCCAACAACCAGTCTTGAACAAGCGTGCCTTCTCTGTATGAGAAGAGACCTTTGCCCTGCAGTGGGACCATAATAGGTTGGTATTATTTTTATACCATAAAACGTGCCTTACTTTTTTAAGAAGACTAGTAAACTTGCTGATGACCCATCTGATTGTATAATGCCATCATTTTCAGCTTCTAGCATTTCAAATGATTAATTCATGCAAACGTTTTAATGTCTTCGCGCAAGGTTTGAAATGATTTTATTTTCTATGCATATTAAGATGCTAAATAATAACAGCCGCACGGGTCAATCGATAAGGTTAAGCTACGCTTTCTGCGGTCGGTCCATGGATGGGTGACCATTTTTACATACCGAGAGCCGTCTATAGTGCCTCTGTGAACATCTCTGATGCGCTACAGTGTCTTGGCAACCCCAACAGCGCCCTGATTTATTTGATCATATATTACTTACAGTTTTATCAGTCGGAACCGGAAGGAACCGGGTTACCCGGTTCCGAGTCCTCCCAGAACCGGGTATCAAAAATCTGGATCCGTAACCTGTTCTGCATGCCCTAGTTGTCAGACGTTCGGGCTTTTGACGATCCGTACGGCACGGCGGTGCGTGCCTCGGAAAGCACGTTAAGCCGTTGGTCCCGGCTGTCATTCGTGGATCTTTGACAGTCGGTACGGGTCGTTAGAAGCCCGAAAACCAATTTTATCAAGGGGTAATACCCAGTAACTGGGTTGTGGGGGTCAGATATGCAGTCGCTCCATGTATGTATTCAGCTGCATCTGGTTAGACTGGAAGCCGACACCAACATAGTTGGGAAAATCTAGGAAGATGATTTAGATGTATCTAAGTATTTAATTATACAATGAAAGTATACTATCAAAGTAGTTAATTTCTAGTGACCTCACGTACCAATAACAATTAACATCGTCCTTATGTCGTATTTACATACAAATACCTAATTAACGATACAATTAAAAAGTCTGTACCTTCAGGTTAACATTGAAAATAAGATAATGACTCCCTTTAATGGAAGAAAAGCTAGGTGTTAGCTTTTACAATTAGTATAGGCTCCTTTACACGACTAGAGTTTTTTGCCTTCGACAGGCGGAGAATGTCCATGAGAGTCTCGGAGGCGAGACTAGCCAGGCGATTATAGCACTCATGGTGTTTACACTCGTGTAAGGAAAAAAACTTGATATTTTCCATCGGTAATATCAGGATTTCTCGTATGACATAATATCATATGAGCCTCGTTAGGTGGTTTTCTACAACTGCGATTTGAAAACTTTATATACAGATAGGCGAGGAGAATATTATTCTCACCTGTTTACATACCGTTTACACGAGTCAACTTTTTTCGATTCTTATTCAAGGTGAGAAACTTTCCTCGTGTAAATGAGCCATAATGACATTATGTCCGTCTTTGCACATGTGTGTGCTTAAAGTATTAAATAAGTAATTGTTCAGAAGGCGGAGACTCTTTTCAATAGGGCTTAAATATTAAGCCATAACCGTTACTGAAATGTCAACCTTTAATTGACTTTTATTGGGAATCTATTTCATCAGTGAACTTTACAAGTTAATACATTGGTCCTAATGATGCATTTTCTCATACTCATTGTAATCGTCATTGAATTTGCTAAAATATGTCTCTCATTGCGTTTAATACCTTAAGGGTCTTTAATAGTTGCTTTATAAATGCCGTTGATGTGATTAAATATGTCAAGTAATATAATTAATCGTAATAAAAAAAATATTTAGCTATTTTAACATGATGGAATTATAAATTATCTTTGGCAAGGTGATAACCATAAACGTTACAGAAAAGGTATAGAAGCATTTTGCCATAACGCTTAAGGCGACAATAACCGACTTTTAATGATTTTAATTAAACTGAAGATCACGTCTAAACGAGTAGTGTTAATAGTTTAGAAAAAAAAATAGATATTATATTAAATTAGAGCAATTTATTAATAACTTAATATGTAAATATAATATTTTAGATTATGTTTATTATACAGTGTAATTAATTAGTAAAGTTATGTCTAACGCGGATAAAAAACTCAGAATCACGCAAAAACTATCAAGCGTCTGTTTAAGAAATCTTCACCATTTTTAACATAATTTAATTATTTATCTTTTAGTATACGTGTTTTAATATAATATCGTTAGTTTCATGTATAATAAATTAATAATGCGTCTAATTTAGGACAGCGCTCCTTGATAGGCGAGTCCTATTACTGGGTGGACGTACTACGCGTTTCGTGAGCTCAGCACAGAACACGCAAGCTATGCACTCAAGGTTGTTGGCATATATCTGCGTCTTAATTATCATAGTGATGGAACGCTCCCAACTAGATAGACCGACAACCCCAAAATTATGGCTAGGACAGACTGGATGCGGAAGGTGGAGAACTTGTTGTTATGGTGTGAGAGGCATATAGGTCCAGCAGAAGACTGGGATATGTTTCATTAATAGTTGTTTTAATCCAAGCACACTAACATGGTTTCGTAACCTACAACAATGAAATAAAGCATGCCAAGTTCATGACAGTCATCATTATTTTTAACAGACTTCAAAAAAGTTTCTTTGGAATCTTTTTTTTTATGTATGTTCCCCGATTACTTGAAGACGGCTGGACCGATTTGGAAAAATCTATTTTTGTTTTAAAGAGTATACTTTCAGGTAGTTCCTTTGTCATCAGGTCAGGATCTGATGATAGGATCCTCGAGAAATCGAGGGAACTCTTCAAATATTATAGGCACACCTATAGCAATTTGGGTATTTTTTTATGGTGACTTGTGCATTTACTCTCGGAAAGCACCATTTGGTGAAATAGAACTGATGATGAAGACCACAGATGGCCACCGGAACTAATCAATAACAACTATATCACGGGTTGCGATTCGATTACTTTAAAATGGTTGCTAAGCAATTTATGCTCGTCGCAATGCATATGGTGAAGTGGCGCTGATGGTGAAGTACCAGGAGAACTCCTCAACAATTAACGTCCCTGCATCAGGAAAAGCAATATTTTGTAAAAAGTGATGAGCAGTTGTCATTAGGCTATTGTAACTTAGATAAATTACAATACCGACCCACTAAAAAATTAAAAATTAAAAACTTTTTTGCAAAAACCGGACTCAAAAAAAATACTACCTACAAAGTGAAAAACAACTTTAATTTCTTAAGTCGGTGGCAAAAACCTAAAATACAGATCAAAAGACAGACTTAAGAAATTAAAGTTGTTTTTCACTTTGTAGTGTTTTTTTTTGGAAAGTTTTTTTAGTTTCTCATTTCAATAAATAACATCGAAACACTACTATAAAAGCTTATTACATACTTATACTAAGATATTTCAACTACGCATTGTGTAAAACGTAGTAAAGAAAAACTTGGCCCCATTTATTAGAGCAAACGATTCCATTTGACATATTCGGAGTAGATCGAAATTCGAAACGTATCTCAATGATTTACGAGTTTAACGATACTTTTTTATCGATTATTACGTAATATGTGAACTAAAACTTGTATTTTTTTATACACTTACGCACATTTGTATGATAATTTGTTTTGTTATTTTAATTTTGGTATCTGATGTTAGAGTTTTATGCTGATCTTGGCAACATGTGTATATTAACGAGCAGTTCTGACTAGAGACCACCTGCTAAGGTAGTTTGTAGGCTTTGGGATCTGCCAAGTTATTCGTTATAGCGATTTTAGGCTTTTGAAAGTACCTATGTTCATTTTGCTAATTGTTTTTGTTTTTGGGAAAAGGCATCTCGCAGGTCAACTTAAGAGGTGGTCGGCTGCTTAGCCGGACTTTCCTGTGGGTGCCTCAATAAATTAAGCCTCAAGCCAGGGTATAAAACTAAAAAACTAAGGGCACTCCCTGTGGGGTACGGACCTCGGCTTAGGGCGTCACTGGGGGAGAACAGCGAGGGATAAGCTGGATCGAATTGATCCATTTTAGTTAATATTGTGTAATAGTTTTGTCGTCTTAAAGGGGAAGCGCTAAGGTAGCCCGCGAAATTCAAATTTTCTTAAGATTTTTGCAATGTGCAGCTCAGTGTCTGGGTGTGTATTAATAGTATTACAATTTCTTAAGTTAGTATAATCCTGAAATGTTAAGATTTAATTAAATATAATTACTTGGTTTTGGAGAGCAGTTTTGATGACTTTAATGATTATAATTCTGTAAATACATATTTGTTACGGTCGTGAATCATATTTTGATCCACATACAACTTAATATTGACCTGCAATTGCAAAAAAACGTAATACAATTTGAATTTCGCTGGCTACTGTTGCGGTTGACTGCCTCGTTGGTCTAGTGGTTCCAAGCACTACTGCTGAGTATGAGGTCCTGGGTTCGATTCCCAGGTAAGGCAAAGTGTTATTGGGTTTTCTATCTGGAATTTCTCAGTAGCAGCCTGGAGTCTGGATGTGTGCCCGGTAGATGGCAATAGGCTCGCCCCCTATTACATGGGACTTAAACATAACTGGCGAATTGTGGGTGTAGATACTATAGGTATACCTCTGCCTAACCCTTCGGGGAAACAAGGCGTGATGTTATGTTATTTCGCGGGCTACCCTGGCTCTTTCACTTTAACAAAGCTAGCTAGCAAACGTGACATTTGTAATTATAATTAAATCAAAAATAATAATAATCAGGTGTTATAATTGGAATCTTTAAAACATTACTAATGATATTATCGACCATCAACATTGTTATAATAATTTAGAATGTTTTACAATAAGAAGTTATGGTCTATTCAAGGAAAGGCTTACGAAAATTGTTTGGTTGAATATCAAATTTTTACTGTGACTCTGTCTGTTAACTTCAATTTAAAAAAAGACACAATAAATCAGAAGAAAGCTTCGAGAGATCTTTATCAGCTGACTCTTTCCAAGAACAACTCATTAAGATAACAATTTTACCAAATAAACATGGAAATGTTATCATCTAGTCTAGGCAATCGTACTTCATCGTCGACTACATGAGAAATCTACCTTGGAAAAAGAAACTCGTCTACAAACAGACTAACAATTTTACCTTCGTATAACATAAACTCCATAAAATATCAATGATGATAGATTACACGAGTTCAAAGCTCGCCTGATGAATATAACTAATTAAAGACAATAAAAATCTCGTAAACACGTCTTTTGTATATAAAAAGATAATATCAAAAGTTATGGATATAAAATAATCCTGCAGCTTTATTTTTACATAATATTTTGTAGGATATGGCTGTGCCAATCAATCAAATGGACCAGGATGTTGGAGCCGTGACGAGATTTTATCTTAGTAATCTTAATTTTGATGACAATAGTTATAAAGTTGATGATCATTATACGGTTCATATTTTGAAATTTAGATTTTGAGACATACTAGGGTAAGATGTGGCGGCATCACGCCACATAGGAACCACGCATCAAAGTCAGTATTATAGTAGCTATACAAGGTGAAACTTAAATAACGCACAACCTCTTAAGGGGTCATTGTACTCATTATTATGAACAACTTTTACTATGGGACCAAACCTGTAATCGCGAAAAAAAATCTGCTGTTCTCTACAGTTTGACGAGTTATGCGAAAATAAATGTCCACATACATAGGCAAGTTACACTACCGCCGCGCCTGCCCCAGGCCAGGCCTATATGGCGCACTAACGAACGTGCCCGTATTGACGGGTACCGTATGAGACCGCGGGGCTTTAAGGGCCATGCCCGTAACCCGCCTGCCGCGCCCCCTGACGGGGAAGTAGCGACTACCCACAGTGCAACCGTCGGGCAGCAGCCCACCAGACACAACACTCGTCTGGTCGGACGATCTTCCCTTTTCTATAGAGGATGACGTTATAACAACAAAGCCTGTATTTTACAAATAGGTTGGTAGAGATGGTTACGCACACATTTCGCCTGTTGTAATCTCATGTAGGTGTTAAAGGGGGTCTAACTTATCAGGCACTAATCTTGACTTCGAGCCAGACCAGAATAATAAATAAAAAAAATTGATAAAACCCCCTCTTATCTTAAAGAACGTTTCAAGTTCCTCCATGACACACACATATCAGATATCTAAGAACATCGGAAAATGTGAGACTAGAGATGTCAATGCATTCCACCAGTTTCTATGGTAAATCTTTTACAGTTCAAGCAGTACGGTTATAGAATGCCTTGCCCGTGTCGATAAGACGTGTCCAATCTTTTACAGGTTTTAATTAAACCTAGATCAGGCAGAATACTACATTAAGAAAAATTGTACCTCGCTTGTTATTTTGTAAACCTTTATTTTGACTTAATTCTTGAATAAAAATGACTAATTATTAAAATAATTATTAATCTTTGTCCATTTATAAAATTATGTTTAAAAAACACTATCTCTCTCCTTAAACGTAATTTTTATGTCCTTTGCGCTTGTTTTACGATTATTATTTTTTAAATATATTTATATAGATAAGTAAATGTTTTAATGTAATATATTTTTGTTTATATGGAAATGGTACACTACAGACTACCTGCAGTACTGTCTCTCCTTTCTCCCTTAATCCATCTAAAAGTTCTCTTTAAAATATCACTCTTAACGATAAAACCGCTCATTGTGTCACCCCTTATAAAATTTCGTCTATTTATGGTGTAGGTACATAATGAAGAGTATTCTATCTATCTATAAATTTCTAAAGGATACACCCAAATTACTTAATCCAACCTGAGGATCGATCGAAAACAGAATCGCATGCTTAGCAATCGCCCAAGCACCACTGGACTAAAACGAGGTAGACGATGGTTTAATAACAATGGTTTTAAGCTGACATTCATTACAAGATAAGATTTATGATATGACATTTGATTTTAAGAAATAGGTGACCCAAGAGGTGTTTAGATATACAGAGTCGGTGTTGGCACAAAGAATCGTGCACTCTTCAAAAGCGCAACTAATCTATGCAGGTCTAAAATGTCAATTCAAATGCAATCTTTGCCACAACCTGTAATTACCATAAGTTATCAGTGCAAGATATTATCATTGATAATAACAGCCTATTGCAGAACATTGCTCGATATAGGCCACAAGTCCAATATTGGGTGCCCTCAAAAGGAATGCAGAAACTTTTAAATGAGAAATGTAACGAAATTCTCGTATGAGGTAAAATTCTGTGTAAATGGTCCCAGTAAAGACAAGTGTCAGAATGGGTTTAATAAGTAATTATGTAGTTTCATAATTTTAAAGATATCCACTGCTGGCCATCGCAACAACGCCCCGGGGGCAACTCCCGTATTTTCTAAAACATTCGCATTCTAAAACTCCATTTACACGGTGCAAGTTTCTGGACCGTTCTAGAGCAACAATCGAGCACGTACGATTTCCATAAAATGGCATACAATAACCGAATGCAAGTTTTGCCATTCAATAAAATTGCATGCGACTTACAGCAAGGCAATAAAATTGCAAGGCGATTATTGCATGCAAGTTTTGCCTCATCTAAACGCAGAATTGCACCTCCTTGTACAATTGATTCCAGTATTGCCCGTATTTACGCTGCCAAATTTTATTGAACGTCTGTTCAAGATTTTTTTAAATTGATTCATTCGTTCGTACTTGTAGAGTTGAATGCGATTTTAATATAAAGTAACATCACGCCTCGTTTCCCCGAAGGGTTGGGCAGAGGTGTACCTATAGTACACCCACATTTCGCCAGTTATGTTTAAGCCCCATGAAATAGGGGCGAGCCTATCAGCATCAACTGGGCTCAAATCCAGACTCCGGGCTGCTACTGAGTAAATGCGATTTTATTTAATTCTCGTGTAATTTTATTGTTTACACCTGTACCAGTTTTGAACGGCAACTAACTTGCACGTATCGTGCAACCATATTGTACGTGTTGTTTAGACTGCCAGTTAATTGCTCTTTAATTTTATGGTATGCCACAGGCAACTCGCACCGTGGAAATGGAGCTTTATTTCAGTCTCAATCTGTCAACATACCTCTAATTTCCCTACATTTTTGACAAGTTTTTGACATTGATTGTCGCTGAGATGAGATTTGGACTAGATTTTAAAGTTCACCTTATGTAGGGGCCAAGCCCTAGAGGGGCTTTAAAACTGAGAATAAAAAATATCTATTTTTGGAACAAGGTATATCTAAACGGTGCCTCCAAACATCTCGTTTGAATCAAAGAAGTGCTCTACAAAACTGTTAAGAATAATTTTGACAACTGGAACTATAAATATTACGTACAAGGATGTCATACCTTGCGACTACCGGTTTACAGCCGCAGAAATAAATTGTTTTTATTACATAGTACACGGTGAATATTTTAGGCTCACTCAACGCTGTAATGGTGATATTAAATCTTGCTCTCATTAAATGTAATTTATTAAGAACGTATCGTTGGAGTTATAAAGAGTTATTGTTATATTTTCAATTTAGGCCAACAAGTCTACTCCAAAGAGTATATGCTGCTTGGGAAGCTTATTTTATGGAAGATGAACTGGTGGAACTTGACCAATGTATTGGTCAAGTTCCACCAAGCTAATTTGTAACCATGAGTAATTTTTATTATCTGTTATTAGAGCTGATTTTTCCAGTGCTAGATATCTTTGTCCAAGCAAAGGAACAATTTTGAACGCTTGGCAGTAATGTTCTATACAAAAACGGTCAGACGTCAAGTTTATAATACGGACAAAAGGTTATGTAGAAAATCCCTATGAAACAGAAGTCACTTTACTCAAATTAAATGATAGCGTAAGTATATTACAATGACTGTAGTTGCAAGTTTAATTATAGTAAAGCGATTTAAAAACTATTTGATGATCAGAAACTAAAAGCTTTGTGTTATTTGTTTTAAATTACTCATGATTGGTTATTGATTATATTCCAATCTCATCACACAAAAGACGGATATTAAAAATTAAATAATAATTGATTTAAATGAATTATTTGACAGGCAAACCATCGCACATATTGGCTGAACCAATAAAAAATTAAATTGAATATCAGATTTTTCTGCACAATAAATTAAATTGAAATTAGTTTTAATTGGTTTGTAACCTTTATTATACCTACGTGTAAGTTCAAAAGTATTCAAAAATCGAACTCGCGTATGAATTCCCCTTTCAAATTCCGAAGAGACCTAATTAAAATCATCATCTTCGTGTAATAGTGAATCAGATCTTCTAATGCAACTTTGCTTGACCATGACCTTGGCTCAGGATATCAGGTCGACACCTATATATATAGTGGGACTAGGACCAACACCAGCATTCTTCTGCCAACCTCAGACCAGATAACAACATGAAGTTGGTAGGTGTATCAAAAGCTTTAGACGAATCGAAAAAGTCACGAGAATTTGTGTCAAAAGAGTTTGCTATCGAATTCAATACTCTTTTGTGGTGTCAATTGTTTTTTTTTTCATCGTGACGTTTGGTGTAGTTTTCGTGATTTGTGCAACGGTTTCGTTATGGGGTTCCTTTGTGTTTTCTTTGATAATACTGTTGTTAATTATACGGTTATAACACTTCGGTAACGGTTATCATAATAGTTTGGGAAGTGTTCTTGTTATGGTGTTTGATGGGTATTGTTTTGTATTTTGTAACTACAGAACATTAAAAAGTAGGTTTACTAAAGTACCCGCATAGTTTAAATCAATCAATTACGGTACCTACTTTTATATTTAATTGTGAATAATTTACTGCGAAATGTGGTAGTGAAAAGCTCAACCATTTAAAGGCATCATGTCAGGCTAGAATTATTAAAATTCTACTTAAATTTTAAATTCCACTAAAACCGTAAACAGAATTGAAAAAATCTTACAGAATAGTCAAGACAATAAAATAATGATTTCAATCCAGTTTTTTTTATTTCAATTTTCTTTTGTTTTGTAACTTGAGTCTGGATTTTTGCTCCGTTTATGGCAAGGGACTCACCTCCTGTGACATAAGACTTAATTAACCTTTCACGTTCATTACTCTTCTGTTCATTTCTTCGAGGAATCCAAGATGTTACCCATATTATGTTTGCACTGGCACCACAACTTTTTCACCCTCATTCCCATTTCCCACCTCCAGATCATCCTCGTCAGCATCATCGGCGCTTGCGCCGCCGCCGTCCTCCCCGGCTACGTCGGCCCCGCCAGCTACGTGGCCCCCCAGTACCGCTACCCCTACAACTACCAGGACTCCAGAGCCAGGGCCTCACTCGACAGGAGCGCCGCCATCTTGAGGTCCGATTCTGAGGTCAACGAGCAGGGATTCCGTTATGCTTTTGATACGGAGAATGGTGAGTTTTCATGTGTTTTCTTTATGTGAAAATGGCTGTTATTACGGCTTTTGTCGGGTTTCAATTTACCATGGTGTACTAAAAACCTGGTTTCAAATCTTGCTCATGTGTCAAGTTCGGCTGGTGCACCAGTTTAGTCTAATCACCAACCTTGCTGATTGCTTAATCTTTTCTTATAGTGTTATTTTTGCATAGTTCCTATCCTCAATTTTAAGAAGCAATTTGGTTCCATTATAATCTCGGAAAATGCTACTAAACTCGAGAATATAAATCAGAATTTTGCAAGAGAAAAACCACTCTGTAGCATGAGGATGCCAAATATGGATCCTTTTAATAATTATGAATCACAATAGACACCAACATTATGCTACCTTAAACTAAAACCCAAAGAGTTGTGTGTATGTATCAGGCAAGCTTTGATGATATAAGTATCTCTTCTAACTCGTTCTACATACAATTAATATAAACAGTGACACATCAAAATCTACTTAGGTACTACACAAGTTTGAAAGCGAGATCATACGCATTCACATTATTAACCTAATCAAGCCGAACGTGGGTGCGACCGTACTTTACGCAACTTTACGTAATAGACCTAATTTGAAATCTATAGTTTAAGGTTTGGTGCACATCATAAGCAAAGAGCGTGTATTTTATTCGCGTATCTTAATAGCTTTAATTTTCTTTCTTTTTATTTGGTTCAGGATTTGGTATTATGGACTGTCAGCGTAACAAACCTCCCTTATGTGTGAGGAGGATATTGAAAAAAAAAACTCTTAAGAAAAACCTTGTTTTATGCTCAGTGATTTGAGTTTCTTGGTTGTTTTACAATAACAAGGCTCATATGCACATACTCCAAGACCACGAAACAAAGAATAACATAATCCCCCTTAAATAAAATCGTTGTGTGAAGAAAAAAAAATTTTTTTTTAAGAATGTTAAATATAAGCAATAAAAATGTAAGCAATTGGCGAATTAATAGGTAATTATTAAAAACACATTTTGGTTGTGGCAATTATTTAACTCATCTCAAAAACAGGTCATAATATTTATTGAGCATAGTTTCTTAGATAACACAATAGAAATGTGTTTTTAATAATTACCAATTAAATTAATATTATTTAGTAGTTCGCCAATGAATTAGATTTTTAATAAAAAGCATGTTTTCAGTTAACATTCTTAAAAATTTTGTCGCGTGTGAGCGAGAGAGGTGACAGAAAAAATGCGTGGTGACACTGACGTAAATCATGACTTAACTTTATAGTATACAGCGATTATATAAGCAAGGAGGAATTTGTTCCATCGAAGAGCTCGTGGCTAAGTAATAACAGCCGCACGGGTCGATCCATCAGGTTAAGCTACGCTTGCCGGGGTTGTCCGTGGATGGGTGACCATCTTTACATACCGAGACTCCTCCGTGCCTCGGAAAGCACGTTAAGCCGTTGGTCCCGGCTGTCATTCGTGGATCTTTGACAGTCGTTACGGGTCGTCAGAAGCCCGAAAGTCTGACAGCCAGTCTTACAAAGGGGTATCGTATTACCCAGTTACTGGGTTGTGGAGGTCAGATAGGCAGTCGCTCCATGTAAAATACTGGTATTCAGCTGCATCCCGTTAGACTGGAAGCCGACCCCAACATAGTTGGGAAAAGGCTAGGCATATTGATTGAGTATCAATCTACAATATATATACAACATAACAAACCTTATCATAGAAACTGCGAAAATCGTGCAATTTAAATTAAATGCACACTCAGATGCATTAGATTCTGTTTCAGATAACATTTCAGACAGCGAGTGATTATTTATGGAAACAGCAAACTATTATATTTTCGTGGTTTTAACTATATATAGCAGTGGCGAGGCTTGCCATTTCATAGGAGGGAAGCCGAAGAAGAAATTGTTTAGTTATAAATAGTCATACAAATATGATTATCACGTTGTGGCGCTGGCTTATTTAGAACAATTTGTGTTATTGTTGTTGGAATACCTATTACTTGGCAATCGTAGACATTACTGAATGTGCTATTTTTCTATGACGGTAGGTGAAGTTACTCTTCCGATCCTCCAAAGGGAAGCCGGTAGGAACGGAGTTGTTAGCGCACTTCGCCTCTGATGTATAGCCTGATTAAGAGTCAAAAGGGTCTAAGAATTACAAAAAATCGTTCAGAAATAAGATGAAATTGAACACATTTATATTATAGTAACGATCCATATATTAGCTTGTTGCACATAATTGCAGACAACACTTAAGTGGGTAGATCTTATCTAGCACATATTACTTGCCATTTTCACAATGAACTCGAGTTTAGGCAAACATGTGTTACAATTTGTAACAATATTTGTGTTAACATTTGTAACAGCTAGTCTCCAAAAATTGGTGCAAATTATATGACGCAGTGCAATTTGTGCACTTTTAAAATCTGAGATAAAACGGTCCTGGATAAATTATGTTAGGTAAAATATTAATGTTGATTTCCTATCTACTAATAGGAAACAATAAACTGCAATCACCAATTCATCCGTCAAGTTTAAAAATCATAGCAGTACTATAATCGATTATTTTAACAGTTATCAGGACGCCGGTTTCAGCAATAGAAAGAAAGAAAAGAAAGAAAGAAAGAAAAAACGTTTATTGGCACATGCCACAAGTGCACACAGTATCATGAAAGGAAACAAAGAAAAAGAACTTAAAACTAACAATATTTAAAAAGTACAATTACCTACATCAATGCCAAAAAAAAAAGCATGTAGGTAAATACTGTGCGACTCACAGCTGCGCCAAATATACCCATATAGGCCCATTTCAGCATAATGTCGGACAACAATGGTGCCCGACTACCTACCTCTACCAATACCTAGACTTTAATTTAGATTATACTGGATGTTTTTTTTTACCGTCTCGAAATTTTTACAGGGTGTTCTAACCATGAATATGAACAACTTTCACTATGGGACCAACTCTGAAATCACGAAAAAAAATCTGCTGATTCATACAAAAGTTCAATACCTACTCGACTAAAATGTATGAATCAGCAGATTTTTTTTTTCGTGATTTCACAGTTGGGCCCATAGTGAAAGTTGTTCAATTCATGGTTAGAACACCCTGTAAAAATTTCGAGACGGTAAAAAAAATCATCCAGTATAAATAAATATCACGGCTAAAAGTGATTTCTATTGTGATTTTTATGTGTGCTTTGTCGATTCTCACTCCATTTATAACCAAAACATTTCTTACAAAAAATCTACAACTACTTACAACTATCCACTAATACTATCTTTCCAGGCATTCACGCCGATGAAACCGGCGTCGAAGCCAACGGCATCCAGGCGGCTGGTAGTTACTCCTACACCGGCGACGACGGCCAGGTCTACAGCGTGACCTACACCGCTGACGCCAACGGCTTCCAGCCCCAGGGTTCCCATCTGCCGACCCCACCCCCCATTCCTGAGGCCATCGTCAGGTCGCTCCAGGAGAACGCGAGGGATGAGGCTGCTGGGATTTTTGATGATGGTGAGGATACAATTTACCTACTCCCGATTTCTGCTGGCTATTGGGATTGTTTGCCCAATTCAATGGGCTGTCAGAATATCAGGAATTGGTACTTTCTGTTTTTTATGAGAAAATTAAATTAATTTTTGGGTTACAATAATTATTTTATCAAGTTCTAAAAAAAAATAATATTGATATTGGTGTTAAACGAGGTTCCTTTATTGTAATGAAAGTATTTATGCTTTGTAAATAACGTTATTTATTCCCCTACATGTACTGTACCGATATTTATTAAAGAGGATAAAAATTTATACCATAATATATAAATTCTTATAGTATATTAACTAACAAACTATTAAAATAACAAGCTAAATAAAATCGTCTAAAAATACAAATCGGAATTTCTCCGTAGCAGCCCAGAGTCTGGATTTGTGCCCGGTAGATGGCAATAGGCTCGCCCCCTATTACATGGGACTTAAACATAACTGGCGAAATGTGGGTGTACTATAGGTACACCTCTGCCTAACCCTTCGGGGAAACAAGGCGTGATGTTATGTTATGTTACCTACATGTTGTCCAAATTGGAGATAATCCAGGTAATAAAATATTTGATTGCACTTAGGAGTGCAAGTTAGTAAGACTTGTAATTATATATAGTTCTAATTGGGTTACCAATTCTGTCTAATTGAGACTCTGTTGCCACCGTAATAAAATTAATAGTCCCTACGTGACAGCTCCTACAAATCAGCTAATCCCACATAACACTGTGATATCAACACACATGTTGGACGTTAATCAACATATTATCGTGTCCGATGTAATATCCACATATCCATTAATCTAAATATCTTGTTAATAATGCGATAATTATCGCGCTGACTATCGCCATAGTGGACGGGCTGACACGCCCCATAAGCCATCACTATTAATTGAATAATAGCAGGCTTTCCACATGTTATGGTAGTTTTTTTTCACAGCGTGTTAATGTCATAATCATTAGACATTTAATGAATTTTAAGCTGAAGAAGTAATGTTTTGTAAGATTATCCTGAGTTTTCACTGTATCTATGTCATTGGTAAATAGTCTGTTTTGGCCTTATATGACCAAATGAGACTTTATTACTCATACAAACAATGGTATTAAAATTGTAGTGTTAGAAATCCAGGTTTTTTCAATAGCTCCATGTAAAATAATGGTATATTCAGCTGCATTTGGTTAGACTGGAAGCCGACCCCAAAATTGTTAGAAAAAGGCATGATTTAAAACGCAGTAACTTAACGCCAATCAATATGGCTATAAACTAGGAATTCACCATCGAAACCACAATTAGGCAAATATTACTTTTCATACTAAAATTAATGTCTACCTTGTGGAATGAACGAGCCGTTCATATGGTGATGATCAGTATGATATTTTACTGTTTAATTTTGGAATCACTTGGCAGTTTCATACTGCATCTGTACCAGAAGGGTTTTCGAGCAGTGGTAACCCAGTGGTAACGGCCGCGACTTACGAGGTAGGTTTAAACCCAGGCGCTTTACTTTGTGAAAATTATTTCATCACCCCTGCTCTCAAAACGGTGAAAGAAAATATTGTGAGGAAACTGGTTTGTCCTAAAACCAAAAATTCGAAGACGTGACATCTACCAACCAGCACTGGGCCCGCGTGGTAGATTACAGCCCACTCCCTCTCGAAGACAGGAGGCCGTGTCCCAGCAGTGGGAACATTATAGGCTGATTATGCATAAGCTGTTTTACCTGTATGAACAGTTTAATGTTCACTTGTGATCCCAAGATTTACCGTAAAATATCGTAGGTACTGGTGAACGAGTCCATTCGGTACACCTAATCGTCACATTTTATCTTAATTTTTAGAGTTTCGTACGTCTGAATGAAACAACGAAACCGTTAAAAGATCATTCGTGTATCTATCTGTCTGACATGGCCAATTTCCTCCGAATCTACTGAACGGATTAAATTAAAATTTGCTACACGTATGAATTTTTCTTTTTCTATTTTCCAGGTAGCTACCATGATGCCAGATACACCCCTGGTGTGGTCATAGCCCGCAACCAGTACCCCACGAGATACAACCCCTACCACCCCTACCGTCGCTACTGAGACAGCAACACAGCGAGACAAGACAGCAACATTGTACAGTGCCATTTGATATTAGACATTAAGGATTATATTTACAATGAAAAGAAAATGAATAGTAGATCTGCGATATACAACGCATGATGATAAAGTCGCAAATGCTTTGGCTTCGAAAGTGTCAAATGATCGTCAGTTGTTTGTTCGAGTGTGCTTTGTGCGTTTCTCATCGTATGTTGTAAGGAGTTGGTCTTTACGTTATTTTGTACATTGAAGCAATAAAGTTGCAATGATATTTTTAATTATTGTTTTATTTTGACGTGTTCATAACCTTCATGGTTGAGTTCCACAAGATGCATATTTACTTGTATGTTGAAAAGATAGCCGTTGCCTTTAGGACAAGTCAAAATCATAAAGCAAATTATTAGTTAGTAGGACTCCAATATTCTTCTCCGTTTTTACCAAATATTGGGTATGGCAGTAAGAAGTTTCCTTGGCGATTGTGTAGGTACATAAAAAGACATGGGTCATGAGATCAATTACAGCCAGTTTTAGAATCCTAACAAAAGCAAGCCTTCTGCTTTTTTTTAGGTTAAATTGGGTTGGTAATTAAAAAAGCACAAACTATCTCATTTATCCCTAAGACTTCAAGTTTTGCAACAAAACCTTTGAAGGCACACAAAAAAACAAATCCTAGAACAAGATTCTATTCTTAGACTGATGCAATAAAGTCATAACGTTTGATGAACTTCTTTAATTTTTGTACAATTTGAACGCGGCTATAAAATTAACTTTATTACTGTTTTTATACTGTGATGGGCTAACCGTTAAGCAGTTACTACATTGTATTATTGTGGGCTATAATTTGAACGTGTTAAATCTAGTTTAAATGGCAATTAATTTGTGTTGCTATATTTTTAGGTGATTAACCTTGAATTATAAAGAATAGTTACAAGTCTTCAAAGCATTTGAAGAACAGAAACAAAAAATTATCAACTGTCCCATAAAAATACTTCAAAATCTACTCGACTCAAATGTATGGGACGACTGATTATTTTTTCGTGATTACGATGTTAGTCCCATGGTGAAAGTTGTTCAGTTTGATGGTCTGTACCATACCCTTTAATTTGACTACACCTTTCTGGTACATGCTGTATAACAAATTTTTTTTCAAGCAGCTTCAGTAAGTTAGTCATTAGAAGTACCTAAAACTCACTGAAACAAAGTTAATCTGAAAAGAACATAAGCCTATTTATCTATAAGCAATCATCTACACAGTCACTCAGTTCCTTCACACAAAAACCCACACTCTTACAACTCACACACACACACTCACACTATGAAATTATTTAGATTTATTTTACTTTTTTCAATTTATTATTTCAATTCATTTTTATTTTATCTTAATAGATTTCTACCCTCATTTAATTAAGTATTCTGTCCATTATCAAACATCCTGAAATAAAATTTAAGATAACGCAACTCAGGCCCCCAAGATACAGGCGCTGCCTAGTTTGGGGACCCCTGTTCAAATAACTATGTTAAAAAAAATATTTTGTAACAATGGACCAATAAAATAATTCATATTCTTATCAATCAGAAAGCGGCATTTTCCCTGCTTACTTGCAGAAGTAGGCAATTTGAAAATCCTTATGAAACCTCATTTTCACATTCATGTAGTTGCAAGTAGTCGGGTATTTTCCAGCATCCATACCTACACTTCAAATATTTACATTTTTTTACATATTTGTAGGTTCACTAACAGTTTACAATAAATACGGGTGAAGTACTGTTCTCGTAGCTAGGTTAAAATTTAGCCTGTGTTTAGGAGAGACAGTGCCGGTCCCCTGATTGGCGGATTTTATAAAATAGTGAGCGCTTAATATAAAATTTTAAAATTTTAAACAGCATCTGTGACTGTAGTTACTATACAATAGTTATTTTACAATTATTTATACAAGACATCTAGAGTGTGTGGGTGGGTGTGTGTGTGTGTGTGTACGGGTGTGTGATGGTGTGCGTGCGTGTGTATATGTGTTATAATATAAACATAGTAATGATACTTAGTAACACAAATCGTAAGTTGCAAATCCTATATTAAATACCTCCTTGTATTAGAGCTAACTAACACACCATTCAGGCTAGACAGCTATGCACCCAAGCACATTAATCATTCCAACAATCCTCCGACATCTTACAATTCCTACTCTCCTAGTAACCCTAAAGGGGAATCTTGCGTCATTTCGTCACATATCATCCTCATTTTCAAATCTAATTCAACACTAATCAAGATCTATTCATCTTAGTCTGTATAATCATGTGCGATTATTAACATCTGCCTCCATCCTAGTCCACATTAGTGCATTAATCATGCTTTGATAATGTCATACGTGGTGGTCTTTATAAATCGTACATTTTGAAGGATCAGGGTTTCCTAAGGACTAAAGGATTTTGATGTTGTGTTTGTGTTAGGAGTGACATGTTGTAGTTTCGGGTCAATGAACCTTGTATGTGCTTGGGAGGTGTTGTCATTAATCATTTGGATGTCATATTATAGCTTGATAATGCTAATTTATTGGTGACTGTATTGCTAATAGAATGTTTAATAGTTAAATATTATGATACGGATACATTTTGAGCTTCGCTACCATATTTGTTTATTGGCCACTATGTTTCACGACGGATCATGGCTGAGGAGCTCGTGGCTAAGTAATAACAGCCGCACGGGTCGATCCATCAGGTTAAGCTACGCTTGCCGGGGTTGTCCGTGGATGGGTGACCATCTTTACATACCGAGACTCCTCCGTGCCTCGGAAAGCACGTTAATCCGTTGGTCCCGGCTGTCATTCGTAGATCTTTGACAGCCGTTACGGGTCGTCAGAAGCCCGAAAGTCTGACAACCAGTCTTACCAAGGGGTATCGTATTACCCAGTTACTGGGTTGTGGAAGTCAGATAGGCAGTCGCTCCATGTAAAATACTGGTATTTAGCTGCATCCGGTTAGACTGGAAGCCGACCCCAACATAGTTGGGAAAAGGCTAGGCAGATTGATATTGTTTCACGACGGAGCATATAACATTGTTTATACTCAATGCCACAGTTTTCCGAAATCCGAAAATATTATTTTTTACCTTGTGTATCATTACCTAGTTGGTTAATGAACCGCACCCTAATTGCGTAACACACTATCAATCACGATCTGAATGATTTTGAAGCAAATTGCTAATCCATTGCTTCATATGTTCGAAAAATTTGTCTGCTCAACAACGTAAATAACGCAATGAATGTTGTTGAACTGTCATAATGAAACCAATTCCCACTGTAAGTGTGTTACGCAATAGCCCCGCTGTTCTGACAAAATAATTAACTACATAGATGCCAGTCCATCTTCTTTATTGCATCTCTTTGAACATTCCTGTACTTTCCGTAAACCAACAAACAAAGTACCAACTTTAAAAGGCTACACAATAATACAAGTAAGTACTCATATAACAAATAAACTAGCTTCTTCCCGCGACTTCGTCCACGTGATTGTTTTAAGAGGGTTGTCACATTTTGCACCTCTCTCGCTCACACGGGACCAAATTTTTAATAATGTTAAATGAAAAGATGCATTCTGAAAAATGTAACCAATGGGCGGTCCACAAAATAATATTAATTTAATAGGTAATTATTAAAAACACATTATTATTGTGGCATTTATTTACATCATCTCAAAAACAGATCATAATACTTAATTACCTAAGTTTATTAAATAACACAATAGAAATGTGTTTTTGATAACTACCTATTAAATTAATATTATTTTGTAGACCGCCCATTGATTACATTTTTCAAAAAAGCATTTTTTCATTTAACATTCTTAAAAATTTTGTTCTGTGTGAGCGAGAGAGGTGTAAAATGTGACAACGCTCTTCACTTAAAACATTTGGCAATATTTTCGGCTTCCCATTTAACAATTTTCGGAATCGGATCAGGTGGATCCAAAGATTACCCTCCACTTATAAACTCACAAATATACCTCTTAATATATCATAGATATTGCAGTAATTGTTGGTTTTACTTTAGACTAATCTTTAAATCCATTATTTATTACAATAATTCGAAGTCTGGTTTTGTGCCCGGTAGATGGCAATAGGCTTGTCCCTATTACATGGGACTTAAACATAACTGGCGAAATGTGGGTGTACAACCTATAGGTATACCTCTGCCTAACCCTTCGGGGAAACAAGGCGTGATGTTATGTTATGTAATCCGAAGTCATCCTCCAAAAGCAGTTAGTGGGTAGGTAGAATTATGTACCTATATGTAGAATGGAACAGTAAATCACGACAATAATAGGCCTCCATCTTCGAGGCCTTGAAAACCTATTTAGACTATAAAGGAGAGCTTCCATTAGAAGCTAGGCTAGTTTAATGTTACTGATAACGCTAAGTATACAGGATTCATGAATTAACTAAGTATATGATCCCTGAATTACATGCAATTCAAAATGACATTCGTAGAATTCATTCCTACATTTATACCTAACGTGAGCTTGTTGCTAAATAATAACAGCCGCACGGGGCGAAAGATCAGGTTAAGCTACGCTTGCCGCGGTTGGTCCGAGGATGGGTGACCATCTTTACATGCCAAGACCCCATCGTGCCTCAGAAAGCACGTTAAGCCGTTAGTTCCGGCTGTCATTCATGGATCTTTGACAGTCGTTACTGGTCGTCAGAAGCCCGAAAGTCTGACAAGCAATCTTATCAAGGGGTATCGTATTACCCAGTAACTGGGTTGTGGAGGTCAGATAGGCAGTCGCTCCTTGTAAAATACTAGTATTCAGCTGCATCTGGGTAGACTGGAAGCCGATCTTAACATCGTTGGGAAAAGGCTAGGCAGATGATGATTTATTCCTTACGTTTTTGTATACCTATTAAATGATAAATGATTTTATTTCTGTAAGTAGGTTTATACAAACACTTTTACATGTCAAACATTTTTTTTAAACTAGATGAGGCCGGCGTTTCCTATCTGACTACTCTGAGAAGAAAGGCCGAAACAAACTCAGAGGTCACAGTCTCTTTTAAAGTCCAGATATAATCTTGGTCAGATCATGTGAAGACCATGTAGGTTGGTGTCTGAAATGGTCTTTTGAGGAAAGAACCACACAGATTGAGTGGACCTGTCCAGTCAGTGCCAGCATCTGTCAGTAATATTTCAAAAGCATAGCGTAATGTGTTAAAGAATTCATGATAGTTTCACTTGAAACCATGAGAACATCACTGCATCAATCAATTCTTCTCTAATACCGACTAACCAATTAACTAAGCTAATTGCACTCCACAGAAAATAAGCCAAAATAATGTATTTACTAGGGCATTTAATCTGAGAGAAACTATGTCTCAAAAGAGTGGCGGTGGTATATTTAGAATTAGTCGCTTGTAATAAAGTAGAGCATCATCTTTTCTCTCACATGATAAACACTACATTCTGACACAAAGGTTACAATTTGAAGCATTGAATAACTTAAAATAATACTATAACTCAACACCAGCAATAGATTCTGACATTTCTAATAGGATTCTGTCTAAAACTGTAGTTAAATTTAAATAACAAGGATGTTATTAGATATTTATTAGATTTTTTGTGAATTTTAAAAACTGTATCAAATGTAAATTGATTGAAATGAATATTAATGTTTTCCTTTTACTGTTTCGAACCAATTATATTAACATTGTGTTTTTAAAGTTTGAAAGATGCTGAGCACATATATTTATGTTTTAATTTAATTTTTTAATTATATTTATTTAATAAGGCACCAAGTCCCAATATGTAACACGGACATCAAAATTCATTCAGCACGATAAATAATTAAAATTAGCTACATTAATATTCTTTAAATCATTAAAATAAAATATAATCACAAAATAAAATATATTAAATCTGAATACTTAGTCATTTAAATAAAATAAAATAAAATTTCATTAAAGTACATTCATCATCTGCCTAGCCTTTTCCGTAAAATTAACATTAAAAACAAAAAAAATATATAAATTACACAAAAGCTTTATCGTCGGTTGGCACTCCGATGGACTTCGAGCATAAAAAGATTCGATGATTGGAACAGTCCGATCTGCGGATCGGACTGTTCCAATCCTCACCAACGAGCCTCAACAGTTGATTGGTCGATTTTCTCAAACGGCTGGAAAACAATGCTATGCGCGATCGAATAACGGCATAAAAATCCTGCACTCTCGCTTCAGCGAACATGCTCGACGCACTATAGTACCGCGGAAATTTCATTATGATGCGATAGGCGTCATTGTTTTAATATGATAACGAACGTTCAATAATAAAGCCACAAGCCAGAAATATTTATTTCATACTTTACTATGCAGAGTAGATAAATATTAATGGGACACATAAGTGAGTCCACTGTAACTCACGATTTACTTTTCAACTTCAATCGTTTTTAAGTTTTTTTTTTTAATAAACACCATTTACATAAAAATAACTACACTTTCTTTCACATAAATTCATAAAACGCAATATTGCAAAGTAATCCTATAACTACAAATAATAACCCCCCCGCCTTTTTTTAATAAATAATTATAAACCGTTTACTTTTGACACACTAAGTAGTTACTTATTTTATTCAAAATCGTTATTTCTCGAAACTGTCATTGTGTGGGTTGGTCTACTTTTGCATAAGTACGTCTGATCAAACTGCCTACCTTCTTCCCAGCTATGTTGGGGTCGGCTTCCAGTTTACTCGGATGCAGCTGAATACCAGTATTTTACATGGAGAGACTGCTTATCTGATTTCCACAACCCAGCTACTGGGTAATACGATACCCCTTGGTAAGACTGGTTGTCAGACTTTTGGGCTTCTGACGACCCGTAACGACTGTCAAATATCTACGAATGACAGCCAGGACCAACGGGTTAACGTGCTTTCCGAGGAGGGGTTTCGATATTGCAATAAATATATAGTCACCCATGTACGAACCGACCGCGGCAAGCGTAGCCCCCCCTCCCCCCCGCCCCGTGCGGCTGGTATCATGCCTTACTTTCCAACTTATAGTCATTAAATAGTCCGGGTTTGACCCAATTCAGTATGCATCCCATTGCAAAAGAACATAAGTACTTAGAGAATATAGGCAACTAACAAAAGAAGAGTTCAATAAACTTCATGTGTGAACAAAAACAGAAAAAGTAACAGATAATGCTAACAATCAAAAAAAGACATCGGAATGTCTGTCAGATAAAATGAATCTATTATTATCTCGCTTCTTGATGGATGCTGTTGTTAATTGCCCAAATCACATAATAAACAAATTGATGAATATGCATGAATTGGTCTAGAGTTGCTAACTGTGGGCTAGAATTCTACAGACATTTCGTTATGTTTTGGCATTTGTTTCTGTTGTGTACCATCGTTAAGGTGGATCCACACTTGCGCACGCGCACGAACAGTGCGGTTCGCGTGCAAGTTATAATTACCTCTCGCGGACACGAACATTAGGTTCGCGTGCATCTTAGTAACAATATGGACACTTTTGGACATGCTGGCGAGCCGTTAGCAAATGGTTCGCGAGCAAGGGACAGTCAAAACAGTCGATCAATTGCGCAAGTATGGAACCTTGCTCGCGAACTGTACGCAACATGCGCGCGCGCGTAGAACGTGACGCGTCCCATAGCCATTCGAGACACCTAGCGTGCACAGTTCGCGCGCGTGCGCTGGTGTGGACCCACCTTTAGAGGTAGCTGTACCGGGATCTTTTAGCTCGGCTAAAATCAGAACTAACGCCGCCATCTTGTTTTTCAATTCCAGTTCATAAAACAATTTCACCTATATTTACCGACAACGCCCCCCTGTCAATGTTATTCGTTAACGTCAAAGTATCCTTGAAGCACTGTATCCTGCTAGATCTAGCCTATTGGATTGTATTTTAAGCATAACAGTCTTCTAATCTAACCAGAGCGGACCGGAGATATAAGAAGCAGACTTACCATAGTTTTAAACATTTTTCGATCTCTTGTGTGCTGTGTAATTTTCGTGTTAATATTTGACACACTGTTTTAATTTTAAAGAATACCAACATAACGGCACCAAGCTGTCAGATATCGCAAACATAACAAGAGAGCCTGAAGTCCAATTCCCGTAATTAAAAACGTCAAAATCTAGTCACAATCTTATTTCAGCGACAATTAAATGACAAAAATGTAGGGAAATTATAGGTATTTTTGACATATGGAGACTGAGATCAGACTGTGAATGTTCTTAAAATTACGAGAATTGCCACTCAGAAGGCCAATTCTCGTCGCAGGATCAGTGTAAAAAACTTGACAAAAATGTAGGGAAATGAGAGGTTTTTTTGACAGATTGAGACTGAGATTAGAATGAGACCTTTCTTAAAAACACGAGAATAGTCCCACAGACTGTGAACGTTCTTAAAATGACGGGAATTGCCCCTCTGGTCATCAATACTGGTTCATTCTTTGCATAAAAAGGGCCAAATGCCCATATTAATCAGACTACTATCAATGAGATATGTATTGCAAACTCGCTGATTATATCCACCTATTGGCGTAACATCTTTAAGTACATAATGATTAGTTATAAAGCAATCAATCACTTGTCTCGATTCGTTTCAAATCGTTACATAAAAAAACCGGCCAAGTGTTTGTCCGACCACGCACGGGTTCTGTAGTTGGGATGAATTTACCCCAAAAACAAACTTAACATTGTAGTTGAAAAACATGTTCTCCCATACATCGATATACGTCACGGTCAATTCTCCAACTGCAAATGTAAGTTTATAATCGCATTTTTTGTTTAATGTGATAAAACTACGAATTATAAGTTTTCGGACTTTTGCCTTTACTTGTGCTGTGAGACTTTGCTTCTTGCCAAATTACATGATTCTAGGTCAACGGGAAGTACCCTATAGGTTTTGATTTATTTGCTAGTATCAAAATATGTCGCTTAAATGGCCGTATTTTTTTTTTGTTAACCCAGAAGCTTATTTTTTTTAGAGCTCCAAGGGACCGTAGACCTACGTATTTGATATTAATTTCAACTTGATACCTCCACGCGTTCCTGAGAAAAAGGGTCTTGACAGACAGATAGACAGACGGAAAACGAAGTGATCCTATAAGGGTTCCGTTTTTTCCTTTTGAGGAACGGAACCCTAAAAACGAATCTTAACCCTGATTCATGTACCATTATTGTCTATGAGACTGTTACATAAGATATTAGGTACAATTGTATCATTATATTAGCTAATAATTATAAAGAGTAATTAGTATTGCAGTAACTATGTATCGAACGATAGGTAATAGTTCTTTTTTTAAAGATATATATTTTTTATCAAAAGCTGAATTCCTTAGTGAGAAAGTTGAAACTGTGTAGCAGTTTCTGATGATCAAAGGGTGCATCATCAGAGTATGTCACCAGCATCAGTATAAATAAATCAATCACCATCATCAATTTTGGGGTCAAAGACTATATACCCTGGACATTTCCAGGGTACGCTGAGCGTGCTACTGTAAGGAGACCAATTTAGTTGGATGGGAGATAAGCATAGACATAATCAGCCTATTGCTATAGTGTTCCCACTGCTGGGACACAGATCTGTGAGAGGGAGTTTGGTGGAGCTTTTTCATTAAATACCAGGAGCCTATCAAATAAAACCGACAGGCGACAATCTGACAATTTTTTTTTTTACAATTTTCTGCTTTATTAAACATTAGCTTTTACCCGCGATTTCGCCCACGTGGATGTCGGAAAATATTCCACGGGAACGTACTACTTAATCCAGGTTATAAACTATCTGTGCACCAAATTTCATCCAAATCCGTTCAGCCGTTTTTGCGCCAATCTGGAACATACATCTAGACAAACAGACTAACGGACAAAAATTAAAAAAAAAAAAACTATATTCTCGGCATCAGACACCCACACCTCGTAGCAATTACTTTTTGTCAAAAATATTCAGTGTACAGTTTTGACTTCCTTACTGTTTAATTATAGATGTATAGATCAATTGTCGTGAAAATGTGTAGTTTCAGTTATATTAAATAGATCCCTGCTCATTTAAAATTAGAGATGGGTAATAACAGCTAATTTTGCGTAGCTATTATCCAAACTATGGTTGGCGATATAGCGTCGAAAGTGGGTAATTAGGCACACAACAAAGTACATAATAAATAATTGGGTGTGACTTATTAATATGACAATCATCCCAAGACATATTGTATCACTCTTGTGAGTTAGTGGAAGTGTGTTAGCACCTGAAGCCCAATGCCCGTAACAAAAAACGTTCGAAATCTATATATTTATATAAAATTATATATATCCATCTGCTCCCTACATTTATGTTCGCATAATTCGTCAAAATGAACCGATGATTTTTTTTTCGCGATTTCAGGTTTGGTCCCATAGTAAAAGTTATTCATAATGATGAGTACAATGACCCCTCAAGAGGTTGGCAGTTATTTAAATTACACCTTATATATACAATATATACGTATAGGTTTATAGCATATTTATTTATTTATCTATTTGTTAATTTTTGCTTAATATATGTGTATGTATATATATTTTAGTTCAAGACGTCACAAATCATATCTATTATCTATTGTCTACATTTCTTTTTTAATTTCTCCTTTCGCAGGTCTGTTGGAAGAAATTACTTCAGAAATTAGCAGTACCTTTGTACTCAATGCACATAATGTCCTAAAAGTATAATGTTTTATTGTGTATACATAAACAGTAAAATAAAATAAATAAATAAAATAAAATCTAGTCGCAACCTCATCTCAGCGACATTCAAATGTCAAAAATGTAGGGAAGTTATAGGTATTTTTGACATATTGAGACTGTGATCAGACTGTGAATGTTCTTAAAAATTACGAGAATTGCCGCTCTGAGCAAGTTTGCAAGATGAATTATACAGTGTGTATCAGAAATGCGTATCAAGGTTCGGAAACGTTATTAAAAATAACGTTTTTAAAACGTTTCTAACAGTTCTTTGTACAATATTTTGTTCGGAACCAAAACGAAATGAGAACGTTTTCAAAAACCGGTTTATTAAGTTACATTTGTTCTCTTTAAGTTTGATCTCGGAAATCATAACATAACATAGCATCACGCCTTGTTTCCCCGAAGGGTTAGGCAGAGGTGTACCTATAGTACACCCACATTTCGCCAGATATGTTTAAGTCCCATGTATTAGGGGGCGAGCCTATTGCCATCAACCGGGCACAAATCCAGACTCTGGGCTGCTACTGAGAAATTCCATAAAGAAAAACCCAATAACACTCTGCCAGACCCGGGAATCGAACCCAGGACCTCATGCTCAGCAGTAGCGCTTGCGACCACTAGACCAACGAGGCAGTCTAAGTCATCACATCATCATCAAAATCATGACATTTTAGAACAAATCTAACTAAGAGAGATGTGTTGATGATTCTTATGGCTATAATTATGTAAATACATATTTGTTAAAGTCGCGAATCATATATTGATCAACATACAACCTGACACTGATCTGCAAATTGCAAAAAAAACGCAAGAAAAACGGGTAAAAATGTTTTATTAATCGAAAACGATTTAACTTTTGTCCTTCTTCAAAAACGTTTTTTATAACGTTCCGTTCGAACGTAACCGAAGCAAATCGTTTCTTGGGTATATAGGACGAAACCGTTTCGAAAAATATACCAGTATCCGAGCCCTGGTCATCATCATCATCACCATCTCCCTAGCCTTTTCCCAACTATGTTGGGGTCGGCTTCCAGTCTAACCTGACGCAGCTGGATACCAGTATTTTACATGGAGCTTCTGCCTATCTGACCTCCGCAATCCAGTCATCATCATATAATGTCCAAATGTTATATGCTTGCTATACTGTTCCCACTGCTGGGACACAGGCCTCGTCTCCTCGAGAGGGAGTGGGCTGTAATCTACAACACGGGCCCAGGCGGGTTGGTAGATGTAACATGTCATCGAATTTTTGGTTCTAGGATATGCCGGTTTCCTCACGATGTTTTCCTTCACCGTTTTATTTATTTATTATTAGGCTCTTCAACATTGAGTGCACTATTACCATACAATTAGTACATTGCAAACTTAAGTCTAAGCGCCTCATTACTTATAGAAAAGCACAGCATGCACTACATTATACGCAGATAGTAAAACAATTAATTAATTAAAACAAGTAACACATAGTTCAGGTAAAAATTAAAAAAAAATGTTAAAAGCTAAGCAATTTGATTACAATAAATTAAGTACATAAATTGAATTAGATTAGATGTCATTTTCGGTATTTCTTATATATATGATTAGGTTAATATTTGATTTTAGACTACAGATACCCATTAGATAGTAAGCGCGGCTTTTTTTAAAGCAGGTACTGATGAGTGAAAGAAGTCAACGTCCACTTCATGCTCTTTGTATGCAGCATACATTCTAGACAGTGGACAGTATTGCCTTAAGTTAGTATGACATCTTGGCATGCAGAAAAGCTTCCTATTAGAACTTCTTGGCAGATTACGTGGCACATTGAATAATACCCTACTAAGCAAATCGGGACAGTTCAGAGAGCCTGTTACTAATTTCTTAAGGAAAACCAAATCCAACATATTCCTGCGTTTCTCCAGCGACACCATCTTAAAATACTTCAGCCTTTCTTGGTACGAGTTGAGCTTTTTTCCCATATTGCTTTTACACGTTAGATGCCATAAGAACCGTTTTTGCAGCCGTTCGATACGCTTGATGTGGACCTTATACTCAGGTGACCAGACCACACTGCAATACTCGAGATGGCTTCTAACTAGCGAGTTGTACATAATTTTTTTAATATTAGGTTTTTTGAAGTTTTTACACTGTCTCATAACGAAGCCAAGCATCTTTGATGTTTTTAATATAATTTTGTTATTATTTTCGACGAAACTTAGCTTTTTATCGAACTGAACGCCTAGGTCTCGTATAGTTTCGACTTCCTCAAGCCGCTCACCATTCAGTTTATAAACTGACTGCATGATATTCTTTTTTTTTGTGAATTTGATATGATGGCATTTTTTTACATTCAAAGACATTTTGTTGTGCTCACACCACTCAGTCAGCCGGTCTAAGTCGCTTTGGAATAGTGCCGAGTCCGCAGGATTTCTTATAATCTTTATAGCTTATAAATATATTCTTATTCGCTGATGACCTCAAAAGGTCATCAGCGAATAAAAATATATTCGAGTTCGGGAAGCATTTGTAAATATCATTAATAAAAAGAATGAATACATGCGGACCCAAATGAGATCCCTGGGGGATTCCCGACGCTGCAATGTACGAATCTGAAGAGCAGCCATTTATCACAACCTTGAGCATCCGTCCAGACAGATATGATTGGAACCAACTTAAGAGGGGCTCCGAAACGCCATATATTTTAAGTTTCTTGACGAGTATTCCATGGTCTACCGTATCAAAAGCCTTGCTGAAGTCGGTGTAGACTGTATTAACCTGCACACGTGCATCAACCGCCTCAGCAATGCTTTCAACATAAGTAACCAAATTGGTAGCTGTCGATTTCCCCTTCGTAAATCCATATTGGCTATCTATTCTTAGTTGTGATAAATGTCTAGTTAGCACAGGGCATATGAGGGCTTCAAATACCTTTGCAAGTATGGATAGAATAGCGATGGGCCTGTAATTACTCACATCGGACTGATCCCCGTTCTTAAAAATAGGCACAATTTTGGTTTCCTTCCAAATGGTCGGAAAAGTACCCCGAAGCACAGAATCATTAAATATAATACTCAATGGTAGTGAGATAACATCCGCCAGCCTATTTAAAAGCAAAGCAGGTAGGTATATTATCAGGGCCGGCCCCTTTGTGAACGTCTAATTTCTTTAATTCTTTGCGGATCTAATCTTGTGATATTGTTTTTGAGAGCAGTGGTGATCAAATTATTTATACAAAGTAAAGCGTCTGCCTGGGTTCGAACCCACGACCTACAACTCGTAAGTCGCGGCCGATACCACTGGGCCACCACTGCTCTTGCGTGCGAAATGCGTGGTCATATTAATAAGCGAGTGGTGCAGACTATCATCGGCTGGTCCCTACATTACACACGCTCTAATACACGTTGTAAATTATGTAATGTAATATCTCATTAATAGCTATTGTGTTCGCTTGGTCATTATCTGATATTAATATCTGAATCTTTAATATGTATCACACTAAAACGAATCTAAATTATCATCAGACAGAAATAATGAGAGATACATTAATTGCTACAGTGGACGCCTGACTTATAGCACAAGCGTAATGAACTTAGTTGCAAGCTTAAACACCACTAATGCTAGTAATACGTGAAATCTTTATTACAAGTACATACATAGCATCACGCCTGTATTCCCCAAAGGGTTAGGCAGAGGCCTATCTATAGTACACCCACATTTCGCTAGTTATATTAAAGTCCCATGTTATAGGGGGCGAGTCATATTACAAGTAATCATTTCAAATAAAAAAAAACCGAGGAACGACGTTTCATTTACAGTTCGTGCAAAAACGAGGTATTTTGGTAAAACACCAACTTAAAAAATAGAGCACTTAAAACATGTCTAAATTTTCAAAATTAGTTGGTTTGCTGATTGGTCAAAATTATAATCATAACCGACTACCGACCTATCAATCTAGCCCAGCACGCGCCATTATAAAAAGGTATCATTTCAAAAGCGTAGCTACAGTTACCTACTTAAAATAATAGCATGTAATCATACCAAATGAAACAAACCAAACTTCCAATAGAATCTAAGTGTACTGACCCAGTGATCCAATTGTCAATCATTACCGCCCGAAGTGCGAACATGTCACACTTAAGTTATAGTAACAGTTACCCAACGTAACTATTGTATATCAGTTATTAACTGATACTAATAATATCGACTGTTTGGACACTGCGCTACGGAGTAATTTAGTTACTTATTATACATAGAGTTGGGAATGTTTAGATAGTACGCGCTTTGAGAACTTGTTATAGTAACGATTATGTGGATGGTTTTTGTTGAAAATAGAGAAGTTCTGAAGGCCTAGATAAAGTGACATTCTGTCAGGGCAAACCATGATGGAAAAGTCAAAAATGTACTGAATTGAGATAAGCTTCCGAAAAGCTTGTCATTCCTGTTGAAAGTCGTTGTAGAAATACGAAACGCTTCGAAAGCGATTGCTGCTTGGAGCGGTTTAAAAATAATTAAAAGGGTTTTCTATCCCGTGACAATAAAAAAAAAAAAAAAAACTCCAAGTTTAGTAGTTTGATGTTTGAAAAAGAATGATTAAAATAAGAAAACAAAATTTTAAATTATTTGGTGATTTCATTCTAAAATTATTCTGAGTCGATAACATTAATTTATCATTTCGCCAATCTTGCTACTCTACCTACCCCACAACCTACAGCCTGCGTGAGCGCCTGTCAGCACCACGTGACACAGACACCTCTATCCATTCCTAACTACACAAGTGCTCCAAATGTTCAGCCGGCGCGCGCATCTCGTTACTGCTGTTACCTAACAATGATCTCGGACTTGAATCACATGCCGATGTGAGTACCGTAGCTGTGGAGTTCGGAACTTTGTAGTAGTTGCTGGGGAGATGAAAAATTGGTGTGTTATGTGTTTGTCAAAAATAAATAAAAGTTGAGAGGGACATCTATTCTGACTGATATTGAGAAAAGAAAGAGTAAATCATCTGTATCGTTTAATTTTTTTCGATAATATTGTGAGAATTAAGTTAAATTTTCTAATATTGCAATTTGAGCTATATTTTAATAGAGAAACATATTATAATTATGTTTACTGCTGAACATGAGGTCCTGGGTTCGATTTACGGGTCGGATAAAGTGTTATTGGGTTTTTCCATCAGGAATTTCTCAGTAGTAGCCCGGAGTCTGGATTTGTGCCCGGTTGATGGCAATAGGTTCGCCCCTTTTTACATGGGACTTAAACATAACTGGCGATATGTGGGTGTACTATGTCCACCTATGCTTAACCCTTCGGGGATTACAGACGTCATGTTATGTTATTACTCGGATTTTAATTATTTGGTTAGATTTTTTTTAATGACAAATTTGAGACTTGTTTCTCTAAAACTAGACCTACCTACCTACAAAACATCATTACAAGTGAAGTCGAATCAAATGAGCAACGATAAAGCTTCAGCTTACGTTCCCACCGACGTAATAATATCACGGCGGGATTTTATCGCGCACTGGACTTTCAACTCTCGGTGTTGAGCCGAGCACTGAGACTCCAACAGAGTGCATTCCAGTGCGTCGACAAACCATATTGTTGGATTTTCAACTCTCGGCACTAAGCAGAGCGTTGAAAATCCAGTGCGCGAAAAAAAATCGCCGCGATATTTTTACGTCCCTGCGAACGTCGACTAAGAGTGGTGGTGCAAAATTGTAATCTTGGGCCAAGTCCACAGTTAACAGAGTCACTTCTATCCCAAGTGTGAGTTCATACATCTATGCGTATTCGGAAATTTCTCGGTATATAAACGTAAGAAAGAAATTACAAACTCATTCGCTACCCAAGTGCCTCATACTCAAGTGCTTATTACTTACCATCATGAAGCTGGTAAGCGTCAGTGCTTATAATTATTTAGGATCTAATTAGATCTGTGATAAAGATCTCATAATTAGATGTCTAGATTTTCAGTCTAGGTTTAAAGTTAGGAGTGGTTTCAGTGAAAGTTTTTGGAATGGTTCAACTGGTTGGAGAGAAAGTTGAAGTTGTATCATCCAGGGTTGAAATGCTTGAAGAGGAACTTTTTGGGGCTGAGATAAAAAGCTCTGGTGGCATAATAACTTGCAGCATCCTTTTTGACTACCTTATGTTAAGTTGAATCCGTAGCATCATTTTTTACTACCTTAAATAAAATTTATAAAACAATCATCCGAAAGGGCCCATCTAATAGTATATTCTCTGGATATCATTTATTGATATAGAAGGAACTTTCTTTGTGCAATTCATTGATTTTCCTAATTCAATTTCAAGTCAATGAAAGAGTTTTTCGACCGACCCCAAACTGTAATTTTCCAGCTCGCCCCAATTGCTGCCTTCATCGCTGCTGCATCAGCTGGCCAGATCTACACAAGCCAATCAGCGGAGGGCTACGCGCAGTCAGCAGAGCAGTACCAATCAGCGCTCGAACACCAACAGCGTGGATTGTATTCTGAGCAATCACAGGCACCTCAGACGTTCTCGGGGCATGAAGCAGTTGGACATGAAGACGTAAGCTATAACAGCAGACCGACTGGGGAGAAGACCGCAAGGATCCTGGCTTTCAACAATGAGAACAATGGGCATCAGTACAAGTATTCCTATGAGACAGAAAATGGTGAGTGATTATAAAATAATAAATAAATTTATTCTCAGGTAAAGAGCACCCATTGCCAAAACAATAACACATCAATTATGAATCATATAAAATTAATCAAATAAAACTATGACCAAATAAAATAAAATCATATCAAATCAAATTAAATATAAAAAAAAATCTTCTAATAAAATAATATTATTAATACCTTCTCTCCGGCACTGGTACAACATGTCTGCAGGAACATTGTCGGATGAAGGGGCGGTCCAGCCTCCCCGCAATTAGCGCCAGTACGATATTGGGGCTAACCCTTACCCTGCGCACCAAGAACGCGGCGTATACAGCCTAATTTTTTTACATTAGTCTATAAATCCCTAAGGCGAAAGCGCCAGGGTAGCGCGAAATTCAAATTTTCTCACGTTATTTGCAATTTGCAGGTCAGTATTAGTTTGTATGCTTTAAAATATGACTCGCGACCGTAACAAATATGTTTTTACAGAATTATAATTATTAAAGTCTCTAAGACCTAGTAATCCTACTGAAAGACTATTTCATAAAATCTTGACATTTGAGGATTATACTAACTTAAGGAGTTGTATTACTGATTCTAATGATTATAATTCTGTGAATACACATTTGTTACGGTCGCGAATCATACTTTAATCAATATGCACCCAGACACTGAGATGCAAATTGCAAAAATCGTAAGAAAATTTGAATTTCGCGGGCTACCTTAGCGCTTCCCCCTTAAGTGCACAGACTGATAGAGTATTAACTAAGGTTATAGACAACCCAACGGCATACCAAAGCAAAACATTCCACTGTTGACGATTGCAATGACGTTTACTATAATATAGCACGGGATGAGTCCACCCATCACCTAGCAATTCTCACAGTAAAGTTCACTATCTAAATAACAACTTAAAACATAACATCACGCCTTGTTTCCCTTAAGGGTTGGGCTGAGGTGTACCTATAGTACACCCACATTTTGCCAGTTATGTTTAAGTCCCATGTAGGGGGTGAGCCTATTGCCATCAAACGGGCACAGGTCCATACTCCAGGCTACTACTATACTGAGAAATAACATCCAATAAAAAACAATTCTAACCAAAACTTTCATGAACCTGAATACAGGGTAAATGTTTTTATGTTCATTGAAGTTAGGACTTTCTAACTATGAATTTTCCAAGAAACTAGAAACTATGAAACTCATTCATTATTATCTGCTTAGTTTTGTATCTTAACACCATTATTTCCCACCTTCCAGGGATAAAAGCTGAGGAGGCAGGCCAGACGTCCGAACACGGTGGCACGGTCGCCCACGGTGCCTACTCCTACAAGGGGGATGATGGCCAGACCTACACTGTGACCTACACAGCTGATGAGCATGGCTTCCACCCCCAAGGTGCTCATCTACCCACACCCCCACCTGTACCTGAGGCCATCGCGAAGAGCTTAGAGCAGAACGCTAAGGATGAAGCTGCTGGTATTTTTGATGATGGTGAGTTGTTTTTGAATGTTTAATTACCTTAGATAAAAAAAAAAAACGCCCAAGTGGGTGTCCGACCACGGGTTCACTAAAGTTTCACCAAAACTCCATTGACAAATTTTAATTTTACAACCAACGTTTCGTATACTATTTATTTCGCAAACAACTTGTTCTGCAAATGTTTCATTTTATAAACACTCGTTTTATAAACATTAATTTGGCAAACACTTCTTTTATTAAATGCATCATTCATTTAATCAAAAGTCAAGGTCAATAAACCAAAATATTATTGTGATCAAATCTAAAAATATTATCTTGTGACAAGCTTTGGGGTCAAGAGCATTTTCAAGGTCAATGACAGACGTCTCGAAGTAAGGCGTGACCGAAGGAGCCCCGCTTTGCGGGGCTCCTATTCCTGGATGGTTTAAAAAAATAACCACGAAGGGGATGGCGGGGTCAGGGGATGGATCCCCTTCGTGGCTTTCCAGCTAACATACGTTAAGATTGACAGATTGGCCTTTCTGAAAACGTGTGTTACTGTTACTACGTCCGGTGCACTCTGAAAAGGTTGCTCACTCGCTAGTCATCTTTAATATATTGAGTTATTTTTTATGGTAACATTCCCTACGCGAAAAACCTGATATCAACAAAAATAATTTAACTTTTTGACTTTGCAGAAACTTTAAAATATTCATAGTAGCAGCGACATCTATGATATTCAGACTGAACTGTCGACACTACGTTGTTAAGGTCAATAGCAAACTTCTGTTCAAACGCGATCACAAGCTGTTTGTGTGGAATAAACAAATAAATCTTAATAGTACTTCTGATGCCACTTACTGACACTGAGCAGCACTGTGTTCTGCGTGATTCGGGGATCTATACCTAATAATAAAATCGATAATACGAATAGTGATATATGTAATATGATTGTGATAGATCACATACATCACCAATCGTATTATCGATTTGTAGAAATGCGTATCATTTTACCGACTACCATATATTATTTTATTATTATAAGTAGATTCCCTCAAACCACGCAGAACCCATGACAGTGCTGCTCAGTGTCAGTACCACTTTTTATCAGTTGGTGTTCCATTTTACCTACATGCTCTAAATAAAAAGTGTACTCCTTTAATGTATTTTCTTATCTTGTTACCAGGAAAATACAAGGAACAATCTGGCCAAGGCATGGCTCATGGCTACCAGCAGTATGATGCCAGTTACCAGACCGTCGGCTACCAAGTACCGTCAGGACATTCTTCTGGTGCCGAATTGGCGTATCATGTCCCCTCGGGTATTGCCTCTGGTGCCGACTTAGCGTATCATGCTCATTCGGGTCATGCTCTCTCAGGAATCTCGGGTCATTCGTCTGGTGCCCAATCGGCGTATCATGCTTCCTCGGGACCTGGTTCTAGCGCTCAATTGGCGTATCATGCCCCATCGGGTCATGGTTCCAGTGCCCAATTGGCGTATCATGCCCCATCGGGTCATGGTTCCAGTGCCCAATTGGCGTATCATGCACCCTCGGGTCATTCTTCTGGCGCCCAAATAGCGTATCATGTTCCCTCGGGTCATGGTTCTAGTGCCCAAACAGCGTATCACGTTCCTTCCAGTCATTCATCTGGAGCCCAAATAGCGTACAACGCTCATTCTGGCTATGCTCACTCAGGCCAGGCTTCTGGCCCTGAATTGGCGTACCAAGTTCATTATTAAGTACAAGTGAAAATTATTAGTGAATTATAAGTGAAATGAATGTTGCAAAGTGAAATGAGTGTGTGAATTGTAAATGCATTAAAGTAAATGACGGAACAATTAAACAGTGCAGTGTAAAACATCTACCAATTAACAACGCATCTCAAAGTTCATAAGCTGGTGGTTAACCTGTAGCCTGATGGCAATAATAACACTTTAGGCCGAAGGCCTATTCATAACACTAGACTACGGTAGACTTGTCTTATGGATCTATTGAACGTAATATTGAATCTCAATCTCATAGAACATATTATAGGTAATAGAAATCAAGATGTGATAATATTAAAAGCATGCAATCAAAGCTCTCGGTTGCGGTTTGAATGCGATATGTAAAGGTGACTAGCAAAAACTGCATGACATAGTAACAAATGCACTGAAATGTATACTAATCAAAAGATTACCAAAGTAAATGATTCATCAAACAAACGTCAATCAGAACTGCCAAAATGGCGGCTTGACACACGTCAATGTCAAACTGTCATGTCAATGAAGAGATCATGTTACATAATTGATACTTTAGAATCCATCGACGGCTTTATTACTGCCCAAGCAAACATTATTGATACAAATGAAGCAATGGATGTATACAATATTTTAATATGTAGAATTTATAAAGAACCTAAGTATGTATATATTTCAAAATTGTTTCACAAAAACCTAGTCAATGGATTGCAATATTGATGCTAGAACTTTTTGTAGTAAAATGGCTGGCATATGAATCCGTGACTAATATTTAAAACCTAGTTTAATAGTCAATTTGATGTTTTTAGGTAGACATGTTTATTGTTGTTTTTGTGTTATTGTGCAATAAATGTTTTTATTGATATTGAATACGTTTTTGACTAAGCATCGTTATCAATAAGTTTGACAGGAAAATCCGTGAGCTCAACATTTTGCAGATGGGACTTATCCAAATATAGAGACAGTATGGCTTCATATTGAAACGTGGGCTTTCTAATAATTACGGATAGTCAAAGTTAATTGTTGTTAATAGGCCCGAAGGAGCTGCTGCTGCTGCAGCTGTTGTGACAAATGTTGGAGTGTCCAAAGTGTCCATACACCTGCACTTCCGAGGACCTAAAACACTACTGATACCGTGACTGGCGTGGCCACCTACAGCGCCCAACTCATCTAACATAATATATTATTTTTACCTTTACCATCGACTCTAAAAGATGAAGAAGCTGATCTCATATACCACTCATTCTTCCAATATGAAGCTATTGAAGTAACCATAGCAACTATGCCTGTCGCCTGACCTTCATAACTAGAGAGAATACACTTACCCCACTACACTACATAATATTACATTCAAACATTGCTAAAACCAATAAAATTAGCGCCTCACAGTCACTAATCAGACGCACCCTTTGAAACAGAAACTCATGATGTAACATTAGACTCCGTAGGTAGGTACAATCACTTTCAGTTTGATTCTGAGAATAACACAGAACATAACATCACTGCTGTGATCGCCGAAGAGTTAGGCAGAGCCTTTAGTACACCCACATTTCGACAGTAATTGTAATATGGGGCAGCGGCGAGGTGTGAATTTTTGCAAGAGAGAAGCCAAAGTGAAGCCGGTTTTAACTTACTTACCTACTTATCAATAAAGTAAAAATTTATTTAATAACTTAAAAAGAGGCGTTTCTGTTGTTTGAACGTTATGGTGAATTAAATACCCGTAGTGTAACTATATTTTTTGCCAATAGTAGACACTATTGACTGTGCCATTTTTCAATAGGGGTTGAGTTGCTGATGCGACCGCTTTCGCCACTGATAGGGGGCGAGCCAATTGTCATCAACCGGGCACACATCCTGACTCCGGGCTGCTACTGAGAAATTCCAGATGGAAAAACCCAATAACACTGCCTGACCCGGGAATCGAACCCAGGACCTCATGCTCAGCAGTAGCGCTTGCGACCACTAGACCAACGAGGCGGTCATTCTTGGAATAAAGCCTACTAACAGTTTCTTTTGCCTTCCTATTATAACCTTGGGTATAGAAAGGTGTAAAGTGATAGTACGGTCTGTGTTCCAGCTGAGAGTGACTTTTCCTCATAGAAGTGTAGAAGGTCTTGGGAGTCTACTCTCGTCTCAATAAGTTAGTTTATGGTACCTACTGTTGGCGCAGTAGCTAAGTGGCATTTGCGTTACAGGTTGCAGATTCAAATCCCGTCATCATCATCATCTGCCTATCCTTTTCCCAACTATGTTGGGGTCGGCTTCCAGTCTAACCGGATGCATGCCAATATTTTACATGGAGCGACTGCCTATCTGACCTCCACAACCCAGTTATGGGTGATACGATACCCCTTGATTTGTCAGACGTTCGGGCTTCTGACGACCCGTAACCCGTAATGACAGCCGGGACCAACGGCTTAACGTGCTTTCCGAGACACGGTGGGGTCTTGATTAGTAAAGATGGTCACCCATCCACGGACCTACCGCGGCAAGCGTAGCTTAACCTGATCGATCGACCCGTGCGGCCATTATTACTTAGCCACAAGCCCCTCAGATTCAAATCCCGTACTATATATATTTATTCTATTTTCGATAATGAGCTGAATCAAAATAGAGTTCTTGCTAGTGAGATTTGAACATCTACGATTCTGAAGAAATTCAAAGACGGGGACAGCCATTCAACAAAATGTAGGAAATGAATGATTCAATCATTCCTAGCGCAATGGAGTATGGAGCCTCTAAGCAGGCTACATGATAACTTTTATGAAACCTGTTTCTAGAAGAAGCTACCTTATTTCAATCCCTAGGAATGAAATCCCGCTGAAACACACCTAAAACAATAAAACTATGACGTAATCACATGAGGTACAATTACAGCCTACGAGTCACCTATTGTAACACATTCCTGTTCCATCTCAACTAGTTTGTTCCACTTTGACCCACTGACATTCACACTGTGGCCTCGGGCGGTCCATCGGTAACGTTATGGAAAAAATGAGTGGAGCCGTTGTGATTTACATTTAATTGGGTAAGCTTTGGTAATATAGTTTACTCGTACCTAATAGTGTATTTAAATTTGACCTTAGTGTATTAAAGTTATGGATTAACGAGATTAAGTTTTGATAAATGTTATGGTTTTGTGCGTAATCGTTCGGTATTTACGCTTTACATAATGAGGTGAGTCATGGACAAAATGAGAGCCATTAAAAGTCATGAGTCTATAAATAATTACCGCATGTATTGTTTAGATAAATACTGACTGAACAATACAATTTACTGTAGAGCAAACTTCGCGAATCTGAATGATTTACTTAAAAGCTTTGCACAATATCAGCACTTAGAGGTACATACGTACATATAAGTACCGATATTGTGGGCAAAGAAACTTCATTGTCTAGTTTATGGTTAAAGACGTCTACACTCATAAAATAGACAATGATGTTTCATTGGACAATGAGGTGTACAAACCACAGTTAAGTAGTCAGCTAAGTGATGGTTATATTATCCACTACACTACAACTGTAATAGATTATGCAATATAGCGTCAAGTGACAATGTGATATTGAACCATGATTTACACCGTTGCCTCTTTTCTTTCGAAATTTTATTTAAATAAAAATGTCGTAACGAGAACGTTTGTGTTCTAGGTCACTCGGATATGATGGTTTGATTTTCGGTGAAATATAGTTTTTTTTTATTAAACCGCTTAAAAACAGAAAGAGGTTATCTAATTGGTTGTGTTTTTTTTAATATTTGTTACCTCAGTACTCTGTCATTTATAAACCGATTTGGAAAATTCTTTTTTTATTTGAAAGAACATAGGTCTACCGGGTTGCTCCCTTTTTTAATCAAATTCCAGTTCTGATGATAGAATTTATGAGGAAGTGAGGGAACTCCTCAAATATTATAGGCAAACACATAGCGATTTTGGTATTTTCAACAACAAGTCAAGCATTTGCAGTCAAAAAGTATCATTTGGTTAAGTGGAACTGACGAAGAAGACCACAGATGGCCAGGGGAACTCCTCAAAGATAAGTATTTCACGGGTGGCGATAAGATATCTCGATTATGATAGTTAAGCGACTATGACGAAGCAAATTTAAATAAATGGTTTTGATGAAAATGGTACCATTGAACTGATCTGATGATGAAGCCGGAAGGTAGGCACCGGAACTCCGTAATAAAACAATGTATCCTAGCCGTGTTTGGGCTTATTGGAATTGTCATGAAATGCACTCTGGCTATATATGATTTTTAACCGACTTCAAAAAAGGAGGAGGTTCTCAGTTCGTCGGATTTTTTTTGTATGTGAGTTCCCCGATTATTCGAAGACGGCTGAACCGATTTGGAAAATTCTTGTTTTGTTTGAAAGGGTATATATACTCTCCAGGTGGTGGTTAGGACCTGATGATGGAGTACTGGAGAAATCGAGGGAACACATCAAATATTACAGGCACACCTATAGCGATTTGGGTATTTTTTATAGTAACTTGTGCATTTGCTCTCGGAAAGCACCATTTGGTGAAGTGGAACTGATGACGAAGACCACAGAAGGTAATATGGCCACCGGAACAACTCAATAAAAAGTATTTCTCGGGTTGCTATTCGATTACTTTAAAATGATTGCTAATCAATAAAAGCTCGTCACAATGCATATGGTGAAGTGGAGCTGATGGTGAAGTACCAGGAGAACTCCACAACAATTAACGTCCCTGCATCGGGGAAAATCAATGTTTTGTAAAATGTGATGAGCATGTGATCATTAGGCTATTGTAACTTAGATAAATTACAAACCAACCCACTAAAAATGAAAAATAAAAAACTTTTTGCAAAAAAAAACAACCGACTTCCAAAATAAAAAACACTACAAAGTGAAAATAATTTAATTTCGGAAGTCGATGGCAAAAACCTGAAATACAGGTCCAAAGACACCGACTTCCGAAATTAAAGTTATTTTTCACTTTGTAGTGTTTTTTTGGAGGTCGGTTGTTTTTTTTTTTTTGCAAAAAAGTTTTTTTCTTTACTGTTGTGTTAGTCAGTCAGTCCAACGCGCCAAACGGCGTGATGTACATTCAAAATTTGATCGTGAATGTTAAAATCCGTTGGCGTGATATAAAATTCTGGATGTCCAATCGCTCCATTTGACTTTAGTCGTTTGTAGCCACGCCAAATGGCGCTATCGTGAATGCCCGCCTTAATTCATTTCAGTAGGTATTCTAAGCAAAGACTAATATATTTCTCCAATAAGTAAGAAACAAGTAAGAAAAAAAATGTCAAGTGCTTTGCTACATTTTAAAGTTGTTTATTTTGCAAACAGCATCCAATCTCCGAGTGCATAACAGAATGAATTCATTGATACTCTTCACAAGGACACGATTACGTTCCTATAGACTAGAGACTATAAACCGATCTGTGTTGGAAGCTGCGTGGATTACAGATTAGTCACCAATCTGTTGTTATGAGGTACTCATACGTCGAGGTTTGATCGATGAGCGGTAATAGAGGGACAAGTGAAAGGTGCAGTTTTTTTTAAAGCAGGTGTCGCCAATCCTCCTGAAGCATGCGTGGCGACCCATGCTCGTGCTTCCTTCGTATGAGAAGAAGTCTGAGCCCTGCTGTGGGATAGGCTGGTATTATACTTGCATTTCTGTTGATTGTTTCGCATTATGTACGTGTAACTGAACCCAAGGCCTATCATTATCAATCTAGCCTGGATGTAGCACATTACCAGCGATTGACTGCTGCTGTGGGTTCCGGGTTCAATTCCTGTGTAAAATAAGTTAATCGACTTTAGGGACAAAATGTATCAGCCAGGGTCGCGGGATGTTTGAAAGAGTTACCGTGGCCCCGGCACAGGCAACTGAAGGAACACGGGTGGGTTTTAGTCAGCAAAAGTCTGACACGCTCTCCCGCTCAGCCCAGAGCGGGAGAAGTCATTTGATGATTTCCAACCCAAAAATAGGTGCAAAATGTATGCTATCGAGGGAAGTTGGTAATGGGATGATAACAGATCAGATTTTTCTAAAGTTGCTAAAATCAAAACATTTTATGAGGCGGAAAAAGTTCTTTAATAAAATATGCTTAATATTTACTTACGGCCGAACCCAATGACTTATCTATCATCAGTTTTGGCATACTGGAGATAGAAAAACCTAGCTTACCGGCCTGATATAAGGACAGATAGAATTATACTGTCTACCATCAATAGCGATCTGTCTTTTACTGTAAATAGGTTATTGGTTTCGCCGGTAGATAACAAGATACCATAGATATGCCTTATGCACTCCAGTTTTCTACATACTTAAGTGGACAAGTAAAAAGTGAAACTTACTGAAAACTTGTCCGTCTTACCATGTGCTTCACTATGCTACATAATGAATCACATAATCCAATAAACAAAAGCGATGACTCGATCAAGGCAATAGATCTATCTGTATATAGGCATTGGAAGATCATGAATTAGTCATTCGATCTATTGTTGTAAGGAATGCATTAGTCTTGAATCACAAGGTGAAAGACAGGTGAAAAGGTCCCGTTTGTCGGTGAAGGTAAAATGATACTTATCATCGAGAGTTTAGGAGTGTGAATTGAACGGAAATGTCGGGAGGTACGACGGATGGGTGGCATATGGCAAGTAGTATAGTAGGTACCTTTCAAAAATTGCGAGAATGTTAAAAATACTTACGCAAGCTTAGAGACTGAATTTTGGCTTGATTCCCTGCAATTCCCTTTTTAAAAGATTTATCTAGTTTTTCCTACAATAACATAACATCACGCCTTGTTGAAGGCCTAGGCAGAGGTGTAAGTACCTATAGTACACCCACATTTCGCCAGTTATGTTCAAGTCCCATGTAATAGGGGGCGAGCCTATTGACATCAACCGGGCACAAATCCAGACTCCGGGCTGCTACTGAGAAATTCCAGATACAAAAACCCAATAACACTTCGCCTGACCTGGGAATCGAACCCAGCTTTTTCCTATAATCTATAAAAATAAATAAAGTCAAAACCACAGCTTTTTACTAAATGTATATGAAAGGCAGTACTTATAACAAAAAAAAAAAAAAAATTGTCCGTCTGTCAGTTTGTTCCAGTTAATCTCTGAAACGGCTGGACCTATTTTGACGGAACTTTCACTCTCAGATAGCTGGTGTTATAAGGAGTAAGTATGTTTCTTTTATTTTAGAAAAAGAAAAAGAATTAGGGTTCCGCGCAAAAAAGTTAAAACCTATGAAATTTTTTAGGAAAGTTGTCTTAAAGGGAAGTTGTTTTCCGACATCCACGCGAACGAAGTCGCGGGCACAACTAGTATATTAATATAATTTTACTGTAATTCTTATTTACTGATTGACCTTAGAATCAAGTATGAAAATATAATAACAGCAGATATTCTTAACTAATTTGTTATTATTGGAATCCTATCAAAAGTTGCGAAATATCAATTTATAGATAAAGTTATAATCACATTTAATTAATATTACTAGTTTATAATCATAAAATCATAGCCTCAGGTTACATTTCAAACACATTTTGATGATTAATAAGTAGTTATGAATGTTTATGTGTCCGTTTGGACTAACACATGAAACTCAAACTCAAAGCATTGTTTTTTTTTTTAAATTAAACGATTTACAGGCACTTTTTGAATTGTCAAGGAGTTAGTCAGAAAGTTAAAGTTAGTTGCCCATCCCAAAACATAAGTACTACCATGAGAAAAACGAACATCTATAAACCGTAAGGACTATTCCAGCTTGCAGCTCTCGGCCGCTATAGTAACACTTGCTAACAGATGTGGTCATCGTGTGCACGGGATTTTGTTTTCAAATTGGTCAGATGTAAGTTTCCTCGATAGTACCTCTATGGAGAATGGCCAAGAAAGTTCATGGGCACTCTTTTAAATCAAGTTAGGTATTACAAAATCATATAATTCATTCATTTACATTTCTGGGCAGGGGCGCAGTTCTTACAACCCGATTCCTACCGACTTTCCTTCGGAACCACCACTCTCCTTAATGTCTGCTATTACCAAATAATATGATACCCCTGTGTGTAACTGTGTATCATATCACATTATATATATTTAATACCAGTTTAGTACAGTCATCATAAGATGAAAAATATTACAAAATGCCTGCAATTTTTTGTCTGAGTTTATAAGAACTGAACAATTTTTTCTTCGGCTTCCCCTTAACGATAATTGAAGCTGTGCGACCGTTTCTAGGTATATGATTTTTAGACCTTAGATTATTTTCTAAGCAAAGGTATAAACACAACACCTTTGTTAAACAATGAAAGATGACTGCCCAGCATTTGGGAGCAAACAATTTTTTGACTGCTGCTTTTTGACTGCAGCTTCCTGCTCAAAATAAATCATCTTGAAGTTATTTTTCACCCAATTAAGGCCTATGAATCAACACGTATGAAACCTTTACAGTAATTACTAGTTTTTTTTTATAATTTACATTACAATTATTACAATAGAACGGACACTTCAGAATTTCGAAAACATTTTAAAAAGTAATTCACTTCCGTCTTATTCCCCGGCGCCATTATTTTTTGTTTCAATTTGACGTTTTGAATAGGCAAAGGGCATTGTAGCTCATACAGCCAAGTCTTTGTACGCAGCGGTACCTATAGTGTGCACCGTAATTAAAAAACTCGGCACTCTCAGCGCTGTGTCATCATTGACAGATGACAGATTGACTTTTGGGTAAACAAGCGAGATTTTATATTCGTAGTAAAATGCAATACTTACTCGTAAGTCACACAAAAATGAAACAGTCCATAGCCTTAATCTAATCATAACTACAAATAAATTAGTATAAAGAACGAATAGTTCTGACCACCTAATATTATGTAATGAAACGTTTAAAGATAAAATCCAATGTATTTTCAATAATAAACGCTAAGTTAGTATGTTTCTATTGTCCTAATATAACCTCAAAATTCGAAAGTGTTTTGGATTTTTTTAAATTCTCAGAAGTGTCCGTGATTTTAATTTAGTTTCAATTGATTATAAGCATTATAATTAGATCACAGAAAGTAAATTCACTTCTCTGTTGCTTCTTAGGCGGACGATGTATGGACGCCGAGCATTTGTCCTAGTTCCATCATACAGGCATTTTGTTCAATTTTCTTACATTAAACCTATAAGGCACGAGTTACATCTTCCTATCAGCAAAGGTCACAAGCCAAGTCACAGAGCAACCTAGTGCCAATAATTATATGTACAAGTAAATTGTTTTAATTAAAACGAACAGATGTTATCGTTTAATATGTGTATATTCTCTAGTATCATATTAATAGTTTCGTAGTCCTACTACAAACACTCCTGACTTGAGACAAAATAATCAAAAGCAATAAATACATATCAAGCAAGTAATTTAATTTGTGGTTTACAGAAGAACCTCGTTGGTCTAGTGGTCGCAAGCGCTACTGCTGAGCATGAGGTCCTGGGCTCGATTCCCGGATCGTACAAAGTGTTATTGGGTTTTTCCATCTGGAATTTCTCAGTAGCAACCCGGATCCAGGATTTGTGCCCGGTTGACGGCTTTAGGCTCGCCCCCTGTTACATGGGACTTAAACATAACTGGCGAAATGTGGGTATAGGTATTACAGGTACCAATGGCGGAGCTACAATTATCATTAGAGGGAAGCCGAAGAAAAAATTGTTAATTTCTCATAAACTACCAACTTGCCAAATACCAACTTGCCGCGCTTGACTCGGTGGAACGCAGAGCTAAGAGGCTCATTGGCGACGTAAGACTGGTGGATGCCAAGCTTCACAGCTTGGCTCATCGTCGCAAGGTTGCCTGCTTGTCGGTCTTCTGCAGATTATACTTCGGGGAGTGTGCTCAAGAAGTCCACGACCTCATTCCGCCGGCCCCCTTCCATCAGCGGACATCTAGACGCACTGCAGGTTACCATCCTTACCCAGCTGCTATCCCACCAATTCGCACTAAGCGTTTCCAAATGTCTTTTGTGATGCGCACAGCAAAGGAGTGGAACTCTGCCTGCGTCTGAGTTTCCGAACGTATACAACCCCGATCTCTTCAAAGTGAGAGTTAACAAGCTTCTTCTGGGTAAGCTCGCTCCATCGTCGACTTTGTCTCTGTCATCTATGACCTAGACTAGAGTCAAGAGCAAAACTATCTCAAATAAAAAAAAATAAAAAAAACTCAGCCAAAAAAATTTAGGCATTTTTGTAATGATTTTAATCTTATGATGACTGTATTAAACTGGTATTAAATATATATAATCTGATGTGGTACACAGTTACACACACAGGGGTGCATTATTTGGCAATAGTAGACATTAAGAAGAGTGGTGGTTCCGAAGGGAAGCCGATAGGAATCGGGTTGTATGAAGGCTTCGCCACTGACAGGACACCTCTACATTACCCTTCGGGGATTACAGGCGTGATGTAATGTAATGTTATGTTTTCAGATCAGAGTAGTCGAGGATCGAGATAAAGGGCTTGCGATTGTCCTCTTGGCAATAGGTTGCACCAGCACGAGTCTGATGCCAGGCTGATGGTGATGGTGATAATCCGATACTTTACTTTTCCCAACATCTAGTGCGACTGCGGTGCTCCTGAATAGACTATGTCCCATCTGCTAGTGTCTTAATCGTCCATTAAACTGCACCCTTGACGATCTGCACAACGCCTCTGACGCCACTATAAATGTGGCCACCTACTTGGCACAATAAGTATTTACATACTATCGAAACGATATGTAGAAGAAGATTTTACTTTTAAGAGCTTTTACGACGTACGGCATTTCATACAAACTTTTAAGTCCTTGTTTAGTTAAGAACATTTTTGAACTGTCTTATTTAAAACAAAAAAGATAATTGGGAACATCTGTTTCTATGGAAAATTTAAAATCAGTCGAATTTAGCTGTGACACTATTTTTCGAAAATGTTCTTAACTAACTTTTTAGACCAATGTAGCTTGCTTACGTGTATAAAAAGTTTCATTAAAATCGGTTCATGTATTTCGAAAAACAAGGACTTCAAAATTTGTATGAAATGCTGTACGTCGTAAACGCTCTTAAATGTTGATCTTTCTCTTTTAAGGGGGAAGCGCTAAGATAGCCCGCGAAATTCATAAATTTTTTTATTTTTGCAATTTGCAGCTCAGTGTCTGGTCCTATGATGGTTAAAGTATGATTCGCGACCGTAACGAATATGTACTTACATAATTATAATCATTACAATCAGTAATACAACTCCTTAAGTCAGTATAATCCTAAATATTAAGATTTCATGAAATAGTCATTCAATAGGATTACTTGGTCTTAGAGAGTTACATTGATGACTTTAATGATTATAATTATGTAAATACATATTTGTTACGGTCGCGAATCATATTTTAATCAACATACATTCCAATACTGACCTGCAAATAGCAAAAAACGTAAGAAAATTTGAATTTCGCGGGCCTTAGAGGGCAAAAAAAATACTTATTTTCATTTCAAACTAATTTATAACTAAAGGGTTTTCCAATAGGGACGGGTCGATGTTGACAGTCTGTGGCAGCCATACTATTTTGGTGGGATCTGTAAAATCTATTGTATATTATGCAGTCAGTGATGCCAAATCACCATGGCAAGTTACACGGTTGAGCAGCATGTGCAAATGATAAAACTTTATTATCAAAATGAGTGTACGTTAGTGCAAACGTTGCGCGCATTGCGCCCATTTTACAGCAGACGCGGTGGCCCTTCAAAGTCCACTCTCCAACGATTGGTGACTAAATTTGAGACGACCGGTTCGGTAAACAACCAACCAACACCTTTACGTCAAAGGAACGCCAGATCGGCCGAGAACATCGCCGCTGTACGTGAGAGTGTTCAGGAGACTCCGAGGCAGTCGATTTCTCGCCGTGCTCAAGAACTCGGCCTTTCGCAGACCTCAACGACACAATCGACATTCTGCATGAACGGTTTGAGGGTATAGTTATCTCTCGCAGAGGTGACGTGAATTGGCCACCAAGATCGTGTGATTTGACTCCGCTAGACTTTTTCTTGTGGGGTTTTCTGAAGTCGCAGGTCTATGCCAATAAACCACATTCGACCGTTGCCCTGAAAGCCAACATAACGCAGGCCATCGCTCGGATTCAGCCGGATCTATGCAGCAGAGTCATTAAAAATTGGACCTCTCGGATTCGTGCCACCATACGAAGCCGCGGCGGACATTTGAACGATGTCATATTCCATCCATAATGGCATAAATGGGCCTTTTAAATAAAAAATAAATTTCGTTAATATCTCACACACATCTTGTTTTATTCAATTTTAACATCGACCCGTCCTTGTTGAAAGACCCTTTATATTAATGTGGATATTAATTGTATGTACTTTAATTTTAATATTTCTACACCGGCAACGGTAGTATATGTGAAACTATTTATTAATATTAAGATCTTAATGTACCATATACTCAGAAATAAATATTTATAACTAACTATCGGTTCGGTAGCGGTTTCGCCTTAATTTTAAACGACAGTATAAGTGGTTGCATACTTCTACTGTCAAATATTTTTAGTCGAATGCGAAATTCAACTCAAGTCCAAATACACTATTTAATTACCTAACACATTAGACACTTATATATAAGCCATCAAACAAGTTGTTACAAAATATTTGCCCGACCGCGTCGAAATAAAGCGAGGTAAAGCCACAATCATCATTAATCATCTCAAGCACAGATTGTGAACAAATTCACACGTCTATTGCGACCTAGTGACTGAATTTTGAGAACTTTTTGAGCTATTTTTAGATAGTAAACTGTGTCATTTTATTTAGATATAGCTGTATGCCATTCTTACAGTAAATTCAAATAATTTTCCTTATTCACCAAGGTATTATTCAAGATAATGAGAGCTCAGACAGTAGTCGAGATCTCTATGCGAAAGATTATGTTATCTGGTAAGGAGTTTTAGTGTTGCTGTCTGCTTTATGACTGTTACGTGCTCTTTGTGCCTGAACACCTGTGTGGGGGCGATCTCAACGTGGTCTCTACTACATAATTACCATTTTAGGAATGTCTAAATGAATCAATTAAATGAATGATAGAAACAAAAAAGCAATTCACGAATACAAGCGTTTAGAACGGACCAGAAAATAAAAGTAAATCAACGATGATGGACTGAAACCAAGTTAACTTTTAGTAGCAAGAAATTAAAGACACTATCTTCATAATAACGCCCAACCTCTTAAGGGATCATTGTACTCATCATTATGAACAACTTTTACTATGGGACGTAAACTGAAAAAGCGAAAAAAAAATCAGCTGTTCCCTACATTTTGACGAGTTATGCGAACATAAATGTAGGGAGTAGTTGATTTTTTTTGCAATTTCAGGTTTGGTCCCATAGTAAAAGTTGTTCATAATGATGAGTACAATGATCCCTTAAGAGGTTGTGCGTTAATTATGTTACATCTTGTATACATACAACTTTACTACCACGCCATACAAAATTACAATTACAGATGGTACACCTAGAATACAATTTATATATTTTATTCTTTATGAATGTCAGATTCTAAGCCCTGATACATTTACGTTTAACCTTTGGTCCCTTCAAGCCCTTGATCTTCAGGAGACCTTTAACATGAAGACCAGCATCTCAGATTAAGTTTATTGCTGACATCGGTTTTGCACTTGACGTCGCTCGAAAAAAATAAATCAATAATGCAAATATATTTTTGCAATATTGATTTGTTTCTTTTTTTTAGAATTTCTGAATAAATTAAGGTGGGTTCAGAAATATATACTTAGGGCGAATTTCACCAATGAAACTGAACACGATCAGTACATCTAAACCGCATTCAAGAACTGTCATTGTCAATATTCCACAACAATGATGATACTGTCAACTCTGTTCATTGCTGAAATTCACCCTTAATTCTTGATTTATCGAACAAGACTAATGATTTTCCAAAATCATCATATTTTTACCAGTTCCATTTTGTAGAGAGATTTTAATCGTTTTTACTTTTAAGAAAAGATCACTGACGGTCGTTATGGGTAGTCAGAAGCCCAAAGTCTGACAACCTGTCTTACCAAGGGGTGTCGTGTTATCTAGTAACTGGGTTGTGGAGGTCAGATAGGCAGTCGCTCCATGTAAAATACTGGTATTCAGCTGCATCGGGTTAGACTGTAGGCCGACCCCAACATAGTTGGGAAAAGGCAGGCAGATTGATTGCTAAATAATCGTTCTATTTTCGATTCAAAAATCATTCGAATTTACGTTACGTTGCGCGTTCGTTTTAATACAGACAGACTAGCCCACCAGAATATGAGTGAGACAAGACTATGTCTTAACATTGTGTAGGAATGTGACCTTTCACAAGCTATTACTTGCAACGTTATTGTTACACGCCTCATCGCTTTGTCTCTACCGAAGGTAATCACATTTTTAGCTAATATATACGAAGATATGAGTCAGGTTATTTGGTTTTAGCGAAACCAGATTACAATTAAAAGTGAAAATAATTATGCAAAAGTAGTGAATAATTTGATGATTAGGATAAATTTAATACAAAAAAAAATTTCGATTGGACAACTTTTGTTAAGAAAATATGTCCGCCATATTTATTCTCGGAAAGCTGCCACGCTTAAATGGAATTCGGCTGGACACATCTGTCGCATGTCAGACGATCAATGGGCCAAACTTACGACAGGCTTAGACGATGGGATGAGCTGGACTCCTTTAATGGAGATTGGTCCTTGGCAGATTTGGACAGACAGAGAGTAAGGAGGCCTTTGCCCATCAGTGGGACAATAATGTTAAAATAACATAACATAACATAACATCACGCCTTGTTTCCCCGAAGGGTTAGGCAGAGGTGTACCTATAGTAACACCCACATTTCGCCAGTTATGTTTAAGTCCCATGTAATAGGGGGCGAGCCTATTGCCATCTACCGGGCACAAATCCAGACTCCGGGCTGCTACTGAGAAATTCCAGAGAGAAAAACCCAATAACACTTTGCCCGACCTGGGAATCGAACCCAGGACCTCATGCTCAGCAGTAGCGCTTGCGACCACTAGACCAACGAGGCAGTCTAATTTTAAAATAATAATGTGAAAACTTATTTGACAATTGAAAAATCGGCACTCAGTTTCCTGTAGAATGATAGTGGTGACCTTTATAACGCGTGTATCTGTTATCTGTGGTCATATTTAAGGGTGTGGTACAGACCATTGAACTGAACAACTTTCTCCATGGGACCAACATTGTAAACGCGAAAAAATAATCAACTGTCCCGTACAAACCTTCAATACCTAATCGACCCAAATGTATGGGATACCTAATTATTTTTTCTGATACATGCTGTAAATTATTGGGTGCCAAAATAACACAACCACATTTTTTCCAGAACTGTTGCCTCTTTGCCTTACAAATATTTGTGTCGTACGGGAATAGAACCCGCAACCCGCTAAATCAGACCGAAACCAATATCGGTAAAACGAAACAATCGTATTAAATAAACATCGCATTGCATTGAAGCTGTACATTTGTATATCCTAGGTATACAATGTGTCTGTACACAGTGTGACGAAAATTAAGGGTGAGGTACAGACCATCAAACTGAACAACTTTCTCCCGGGGACCAACATCGTAATCGCAAAAAAAAATATCAGTCGTCTCATACATTTGTTCGAGTAGGTATTGAAGTTTTGTATGGGATGACTGATTTTTTTTTTCACGATTACGATGTTGGTCCCCGGGAAAAAGTTGTTCAGTTTGATGGTCTTTACCTCCCCTTTAAGTTTTACTATTCCGAAACCAGACACCCTGTATAAGGAACATTATTATCGTTCTCAGAATCCGCATCTACTTAATAACATGCTTCTGTTTAAGTAACTGTTTTCTATACTTACCTATACCATATGGCTGGGAATCAATGAGATCTCTTATGTACTTATCTTCGTTGTTAGAATCGTCTCAATAGAACGGTTTGTTTGATATCAATCTATACATCTATGTATACAAATAAATACAATTGAAGTGTCTATTTATAATATCAAAACAAAAACATTTTACTAAATGCTTAAGACAGTATATACAGTGCTTACAACAAATAAGCAATTTTTAAAATTTTTGTCTGTCTGTTTGTTCTAGCAAATTTCCAAAACGGCTGGACCAATTTTGACGGGACTTAATAACTCAGTCGGATTTGAAAAATTCTTTTTGCATTTGGTAGTCCAATTCTTGAGGATAGTTATAGACTACTTAACATCACGCTACGACCATTAGGAGCCGATCAAAAAGAAAAACAGTCAGAAAGAACGCGAAAACGAAGTAATAGCGCGGGCGGGCGATGCAACGCGGCGGGTCGGTGGACGCCTCGGGGGTTATTTTAGTAATTGTGTATCTTACGACTTCCACGCGAACGAAGTCGCGGGGCAAATCAAGTTAATGATAAAGGTATTTAAGGATCATTTATACTTATAAGTTCTTCGGTTACATAACATCACGCATGTAATCTCCGAAGGGTTAGGCAGAGTGTACCTATAGTACACCCACATTGCGCTAGTTATGTTAAGTCCCATATAATAGGGGGTGAACCTATTGCCATCAACCGGGCACAAATCCAGACTACGGCCATACGGGAAAACCGAATAACACTTTGCTCAACCGGCGAATCGAACCCAGGACCTCGTGCTCAGCAGCGCTTACGACCACTAGACCTGGCACGTTCTTCACTATTGTTCTTTATATTTTTGTTGTTTGGTAATTTAGGTACTTATAGTTGACCTAGTAAATTAATGCTTTACCACTTTTAACAACAATTCTCAGTAAATTGAAACTTCACCAGGATTGAAACTATCTAACTGTCACATAGACCTTTTAGTATTTTTTTTCTATTTTCCTGTTAATTAAAAATAGATAGGTACAAACTTATTTTACACTAGCTGTTGCCCACGGCTTCGCCCGCGTGGATGTCAATACTTCCCAAGTTGAATCGGATTTTGTTCACAATTTCATGGGTTTTAATTTTTTTTTGTGCGGAACCTTAATTCTTATAAAAAATAAAAGTAGCCTAAGTTACTCCTTGTGGCATCAGCTATCTGTCAGGGAAAGTCCTGTCAAAATCGGTCCATCCGTTTCGGAGATTAGCCGGAACAAACAGACAGACAGACAAAAAATTTAAAAATTGCTTTTTCGTTATAAGTATCGTATATACTGTCATAATTATGTATTTAGTAAAAAGCAGTTGTTTTGATATTACAAACAGACACTTCAATTTCATTTATTTCTCTATATAGCCATAACCTTTTCATATCTTACTGATTATCGGCCGAACCCTATAACCTGTCTATCTTCAAAATGTTATTGACAGGATGACATTGAACTATAACCACAAAACAACTTTTAATAATATCAAACGAACTAAACTAATGGTTCATTACATAACTTCTGTTATTAATCTCATTAAAAAATATGTGAAAAGGAAATGATTATATTAATGAGTGTGTATCGTAATATAATTCATCTCATAAACTTTAGTATGGGAATTAAAAATATAATATTTTTAACCACTTCAAGAAAAGGTTCTCAGTTCGTCGGAATCTTTTATTTTTTTGTGTGCGTTCCCCGATTACTCGAAGACGGCTGAACCGGTTTAGAAAATTATTTTTAAGTTTGAAGGGGTTTAACTACCTAATATAATTTATATGGGTGGGTAGTTTTTAAGTTAGCTTCAATAATACGTATTTTTCACACTTAGTCTATGTGGATGATGTCATTGTTATAATAACTTCCTGTCACTGTAATTTACATAGCAGGTATTGGTATTCGAATTTGTGTGGGGTAGGTACCACAACTGAAAAGTGAAAACTTTTAACCAAAAACAAAAACACTACAAAGTGAAAAACAACTCTTTAATTTCGGAAGTCGGTGGCAAAAAACGAGAATACAAAACCAAATACTTCCGAAACTAAAGTTATTTTTCACTGGAAGTCGGTTGTTTTTTTTTTTTTTTTTGAGAAAAGCTTTATATTCTTTTTAGATAAAAAAGGCTAATCTTTGTTTCGAGACGGACGCTCAGCAGACCACTTTTGTAAACTGAATCGATTCCTAATTGAGTTCCTGGATGTGAATATGAAATTTCTTTCTCCCCAACGAATGACCTGATGCCTGTTTAGTGGCACTTACCAACGGGCTTCCAACAATTTTCTTTACCGTTTACTGTAGTGGTTGAAAAAGTATGTATAGCAGTAGACATACTCGTAATTCACGCCAATAGGACGAAGGTTCCTCCATATTATTACGATATTTCAATTAACAAGGAATTCCTACGTCCAACAGACTCTTGATTGATATGATGATGATCATCTAATGTGATTTTGATACAATCGCAGATCGACGTAATAAATACTTACCTACTTATAAATCTGTAATGACATATTTATCGTAGTTATTAAGTTAATGTTATAAAATGCAATTTTTAACATACTTCTGAAGGTTTTTGAATATATGTTGATTTTGTTTTATCGACTTTGTACACATGATGTTAGGAATAATAATTATCTTACAAAATTTTATACATTTTGCAAAAAAGCTGTATTTTTTCTTGAGTTATCTACCTATTTGTTTGTTAGTCATACCTCTGATTATGATAAGTTTCTTGAAAGCACCTAACGCATATAATCAGAGAGATGACATTGAACGTAGGCGGGAAATATGCTATGATAAAGAATAATAACAAGGTGCAAAAATTATGATGAGCATGTAGCCTGTGTATTAAATAGTCAACTGGGAGTTTGTTTGTTTCTTCAAATTCTAATTCTAAATCAAAATATTTTACTTCACATAAACCTACATGGGCACTTGTAAAACGTCAGAAGCTAGGTGCACGGTTCCAATTGGTCGTTTCCTAGGGAGAAGAACCGGCAAGAAACTCCACGGTTACTCTTTTAAAAATAATTGGCATTTACAATATTTTCAAATTACAGTGTTATTAAGTATGGGAGGACAGTGTAGGCCTGTCAACAAGTACCATGTGCTTTAACAAAATAGAAGAATATGGTCTACGTTCTCACCTTCACAAAATATAAAAAATCTATTTAAAAGACAAGACTATATAATGTAAAATAATGAAAAGATATATCATGGAAGTAGGTAAAAAAATCAAGTAATTCATTCCAGTTAAAGCACTAGGAAGTGGTGAAGGGCGGATGTTTTTGGGGGACTGTCTTATGTAATTTTGACGTTCAAATAGTGCTGATTCTCAGCCTGATTCGAATAAATTTTTCATGATTTTGATTTTAGTTGTGTTCAAAAGAAAGCTCGACTTAAAAGTTCCCTTTTTTCTATTAAACCTACATCATTAAATACCTGTGTAGTATGGTTACAGCATTCTCAAAAAAGAGGATGTGAAAAAGAGGTTTGAGATCAATTTATTGGTCCGGAATGCCGGTCTTTCAAAACATCTATCCTTATATATTAAGGTATGCTGAACTTTAGTACAGCAAAATGTGCAACCATTGAAAGTTATACACTTCAGGCAAAGCTTTATAAAACCCTTTAAAAATTAAAAGAAACGTTAAGTCTTCCTTACATCCCCTCCATTCTTACAGTTCTTACTCCTCGTTCTTATTTGACTGTTAAATTGTAGTTCTGAAACCCTTACCCTATTATTAAAAAAAAAGTGCGTGTGAGTCAGCTCCGACACACGACTGGAGTTTACTCCGTGGAAGGTGCACAAGGTACGTTGCGCAGAAAAACGTAACGCTTTTGAATTAACGCTTGTATTAATTTCACTCCTCATAAAATGTCCAGTTTTTTCATATAAGGCCGGGGCCTTATATGAAAAAACTCCAAAAAAAAAACACTAGGCACATTGAATTATTTCTTACACAAGTTATCTAGAATTTTTGGAACGAAGTACCTTATCGCCTATTATATTCTGCAGCTGGGCGCATGACTGCTAGACAGAAAAAGTGTAACATTTTAGCCGTCACGACACTTTTGCTGCAGTGTGTGTGTTTGTGTATTTACAAGCGTATATATTGATGTAGTATAGGTGTGCGAGATGAGAAACGGTAATTAAAAAAAAAATTAAGAAATTGTAATAAAATTGTAATATTATTTTTATTTTTTTTTATTGCGTCTGTTATTTAACACATAATATACTGCAAAAGGAACTTTAATCCAACCAGCTGTACCACAATACCTCTCGATTTTTTTTTATATTGATCTTTTTAAAGCCTGAGGTCAAATAATTATATCATGTCCTAACAAGATACAATTATTTGACCTAAGGCTTTGAATATTATATAATTTCTTACTGTATCAAAAACTGGGTTGAGTCAAACTCATAATGACCCAGTATCCAAAGGAGAAAGCAAAGAAAGACCACATGTGCGTTTTTGCAATGATTGGTTAACTTATTGACCTTGGACCAAAGATCAGTATTTTTTCAGAATTTCCTTTATTTTCCCGAAGCGGCGATAATGCAGTGGCTAAAAGGGGTCAAAGTTTATTATTTCCATCCCTGATGGGACAACCAAAAAGAACCATTTATGTTACCAATGGCTCGTCACTTACATTGCCTTTAATAACAACGATGAAAAACACTCATACTTTTCCTAATCCTGGCATTTCCCTGGTGATGCACTGGGTTACTGTCCAGCGCTTCACTATACACTGCCAATGGAGGTCAAAGTTCCTTCGATCCCTACAAATACCACTGACCACATTTGTAGGTATTTGCATATAGACTGCTCTTTTGCACGGCCTTGTACCGATGATCCAAAAACACTCATATTTCATCTTCCAATCATTTTACCGAAATGTCATTACTTACGCAAAAAAATGTATCCGTAGTATTGTTTGTTAAAAGTGGCATCATTATGAACTAGAATGAATTTTGTAATTCTCCTATGATCCGGTGTGTATATATATGCAGGCTGGGCCGGCGTTGTTACATTCAAGTGTTCACCTCCGACCTGACAATATGAAACTGGTAAGTCGCGATAGTCGATTCGATTCGTTAGATAATTTAATCGAGTGGGCGGGAATCGATTTAGGGAGTTACTGTGATGTGTTTATTGGATTTTGGGTTTTGTAATTTATTAATTGTGTGTTGCAAGTGAATTTAAGTTTATATTTTTAATTTTTAATATTTTTGTGCGGTTGAAAGTGAAACGAATTTATTAATTTTTGTATACATTTACGGATTACAATTCTAATATAAATATCCCTTCAAAAAATACCTTCTAATTATTATTATCAAATAAGATCATCGTTTTTTTTTTATTTTTATTATTGAAACAATTTCTACAAACATGCGGTTATGCAAATTAATTATTGCGCCAAAATTTCGCACGGACGAAGTTACAAAATATTACTAGTATTTTCAATTCATGCGCTTGATTTACCCTTTTATTATTTACCAACCGTCTACTTTGTTGTGTTTCACGAAATCATACTAGGTCATGATCATTAGTCGTAGCAAGTGTATAAAGATAAAGATAAAATATAAGATAAAGTACTAATCAGTTTTTTTGAGAAAATTACTTTTACGATGAAAAAGTTTTCCAGAGACACCACGAAATATCCTATTTGAAGAAATAGTTACATCGTCCAAAAATGTAAAACTCAATCAAAGAAAACTCGGTTGATTTACTAAAACACTTGTTTCAAATATTTCGCGTACTTGAAGCGGTGTCAAAATGTGAGACAATGGGTGGGACGGCGATAATATCTGATCTATTGCACACTTGCGCAAGCGTCGCACTTGTGCAATGTTACCGGTCATGTAGCAAAGTTCGGGGCGAATCGAGAGGGGCAAAATAGTAGTCCCGTATATAGAAATATATTTAAAATTAATATATCAGCGGTTACACTTAGTTTCACGCATTATGGATACAGCTGGGAAATGCCCATACTTCCGGTAGAAATTTTTTTTTTTTAATAGACATCAGATATTAGCTGCATCCGGTAAGATTGTAAGCCACCAAATTTGCAAGCCACTAACTAAGTTGGGAAAAGGCTAGGCAGGTTCATTGAGTCATCAGAAAATAATTATTCTGGCAAAATAAAAAAAATACCAATATTGTACCAAAAAAAAAAAATCTATCTATCGAGGTTTGCACTTTCGCGGAACCCAAACGACAGTAAAGCTAAATAGTTATGGCCTAAGGGAAGTCCATACTAATTAAACTTATATAATTTGACCATTGTTCGACATGTTAACAAAGTATCGAATTTCGTTATGTATTCTACTATATAATTTAACTACATACTTGTAACACGAGTATATAAGTAGTGAAAAGAGGTTAATGTCACATAATCTTATGGGTCTTTTCTTCAAACAATGAAGCATTTCACTAATTGCTCTTTTGTATGCTAATTACCATGTCAGTACTTAAAGTATGTATTTGTCAACTCATGGTTTCTGAAAGCTTCATCAATTAAAATCTGCGTTAACAAATTGCACTGTTGTAAGAAATTTGTTGGACAAATACCAACAACCATAACTTGACATGATAATTGACGATAAATTAAATTGAATAAGATTTCAAACTCCGTGATTTCAGAAAGATTATTTGATTTAATAGTTTTCTTCTACTTCAAATCTCTAATTTCCAAATAATTATAATTAATTTCTCTATTTCTAATTTCCAATACTTATTTTCAAAACTTCAGATAATCCCGATCCGAAGGGCGAAAGGGCTAATGGGCTTTTTGATGTATCAAAAAGCCCATTAGCCCTTTCGCCCTTCAATTATATTTTTTTGACTCCCCATTTTTTCTAACTCAACGTTTTTCTAGCTCCCCGTTTTTCTAACTCTCCATTTTTTCTCCAGCTCCTGATCTCCGCTCTCTTCGGCTTGGCCGCGGCCGCTTACGCCCCGCCAGCGTACCCAGAACAGTCCAACCGCCCCCAGGCTTCCTTCGAGAAGAATGCCAGGATCATAGCCTTGGACTCTGATGTCAAGGAAGACTCCTTCAGATACAACTATGAAACTGAGAACGGAATCAAGGCTGAGGAGCAGGGTCGTGAGGTAAGTGATCATTATTAGTAGGTACTTAATCTTTTCAGGGAATCAGCCTTTTCCTTGATGAATAATTGTCATTAAATGTGTTCAACGTTGAACACGTTGGAAAAATTAAATGATAATGGCAGAACGCTTTAGTAACTCAGATTAAATAATGCTGTTGCAGCTGCTTCTCCACCCTTCCTGTTTAAGGATATTTTTGTAACCTGATTATCTTAAAAAAATGAAATAAGTACAATTATCAGGCCAGAAAATAAAAGAGATTATGAATGAACATATATCATCGTTTTCTAATGACCACACTCGACCACACTCAAGGTCCATTTGTTCAAGTAATTATTATGCACATTATTTTGTCTAGCAAAACAAATTACAGTCATTCCATCAGAATTAAATTCTTTTGGAATAAAATGGCAAGAACATATAAATTGATATCTATTCCTAAAATTGATTCCTTGACACCATGGTTTTGTTCATTGTCCCACATACTATGGCAATTTGCCAAAATTATCGCCATCCTGTGCCAATATTGTCACGAATAACTTGACAATGTTGGCATGGGATTTAAAAATTAAGCAAACTTACGTACTAATATTGAAAAGGGTATAAAAAGACATTTAAAATAGGCGACTAGTTAAAAAATGTAAAAGACATCCGTCACAGATTCATTACAAAACAATTGTCACAGATTTGCTTATTTTATCAAACACAAAATGTGACACATGTGGTACTAGCCGCCAAAGTAATGGCTAGGCTAGGGCTATGCGATAAAAACGTAATGTTATTAGGACACAAGTGAATGTAGCCCATCCTTTCAGTTTGATCACTTAGTTGCTTACGACATCTGTGACATGGGTGGTCTTACTTGGACACCACATTTTATGACTGCGCACTTGGGCAGTAACAGATTAAACTTTTACGGCTTGAGGCTTCCATCAATCGTGATTAATTGTCCAAAAGGTTATCAAGAGACACTTTTGACTTGAGTTATTTTGCTAGCTTATTCAATAATTAAATACAAGATGTTCGTATTTCTTTTTTTTGGCATTGTCTAACTAGTTTCTAAATCTTAGTACCTAATTATCTTCTGTCAGATTGTTCATAATCACTAATCAGTCTTTAACGTTCCCACTGCTGGGACTCAGGCCTCCTCTTCGTGAGAGGGAGTGGGCCATAATCCAACATGCGGGCCCAGTGTGGGTTGGAGTAGTAATTACTGCATTAAAAATGAGTGTCTTAACAAAAACAATAAATATATAATTTGTCGCAAAGTCAAAATAATCGGTCGGTAATCGTGTCGTATCCGTCCCTTCTAAAACATTTATCAGCAGATGACCTAGTAGTGTTTTTCCCAACGGCTCGCCCATATGGGGTTATTCTGAAAGGGCACTGGCCAGTTAGGAAAGGTAAGTATTATGCAAAATACTTGCGGTTTCTAAGTTATTAGATCTGTTGGTTTGTCCATCTCGAAGGTATGTGGATTGCACTTTATTATTGCGAAGTTAAATAGTTATGGAAAAAAATATCGATTTAAAAACACGTGGCGTAAAATATACATGATCGTCAATTGTTTGATTAACGATATCTGTCTATGTGCTACATCTACACCTCCACCACCTGTCATGAAATCGAAAGTGAATATTTCAAACTTTTAGTATTGGTACATCAGTCAAATAATATGATTGATAAGCACTGTCAAGTTTATTTTGAAATAATTACAGATCCATTCTCCTATGTATTTTGCAAAGGTTAATAATAAATCCAAGTAATGGCCCGCGAGGTTGTCGACATGTGGGATGTGGACTCAGCGATCATTGTGCCGATAGTCGTATCAGCCAATGGCTTAATTGCCAAGAGCCTCGACCAACACCTAAGGAGGCTCTCGTTGGGCAGCTGGATTAAGGGCTTGATTCAGAAAGCGGTACTTCTGGACACGGCTCGCATTGTTAGGAGGTTCCTCTCTCTGGAGCCCTGACCGCCGGTAGCTTGGACCCTGTTCCCGATACCGGTGGGCTACTATTTTTTATATTTTTAAATGTTTTTTTATAATATTTATATTCTAATATTTAAAAATATAATTTATATGTATTTATTGTAATAAAGGAAATAATAATCCAAGTAAAAATTTTCTTCTACAATCGACCATCAAAAGGTCGCAGTTTGGACAATTAATAAAAACTCGACACATTATTTTGACAAACCGATCAGCAATAGACTGTCAAAATGTCAAACATAAGACCAAAAACTTGACACATTTTGACAGTTGACAGGTCTAGATCAAACAGATTGACATGTTTGAATTAATCTTTCAGTAAGTGTTGTCATTAAGATATTCAAATATATAACATATAAATATATTATTAATAGTGTGATTATTTGTTAAACATAAAATTTCATTAGGAGATAGTAAGATACTAATAATGTAGTCGTAAAATTATATGTTAATGTGACTAATAGCTGTATTATTGTATTTTATTATTATTGCTGTTTTAGTACTTAATCGTATTTGGTATTTATAATTTTAGGATCTTTACTTGCGTGGATTATAAACATAAACTAGATTTAGGAGAGAACACTGTTGTTCTTTTTCTGAACGACAGATGAGTTGTAAGGGATATAATCTGACAAATTATCTTATTAGGTAATTTGTCAGACATTATAATTTATGAAGATTATGTCTGGACTTTAAAAGAGCCTGTGAACTCTGAGTTTTTTTCGGTCCATCTTGTCAGAGTAGTCTGAAACACCGAACTTATCTAGTTTTAACATATAATTTATTTTTGACATGTATAAGTGTTTTTTTGAACTAATTTACAGAAATAAATATAATATATCACTTTGAGGGTTATTCTCGTAATAATCATAATATTATCTCAATCATAGAGTAAGGTCAAAAATGTACCTTCTCAAAAAACTACAAAATGTCAAGGCCTGAGGTAATAACAATTGTAATTCATTCAATTAACCTCGATCCTCAGTGAACGTAATAGTAATAAGTAATTACTTACTGAGCATCCATTATTGCATTGACATTTAGATAATAACAATTTAGACCATCCGTTTTCTTAGGCCAATGTGAGATAAACACCAGGGAGCGGCGTAGAAATAATCATAATATTCGAACAGATGGAATTGTTATTTTAGGTGTACGCTTCTGTATCGTCGCTTGAGCAGGCAGGCTTATAGAGGTGGCACGTAGTTTTAAATGCGCGCCTTAATGGGAGGACGTAGGGTCATGTGATTGGCCCGCTAGGCATGGCGGGTTGATACCAGTCGGGGGTGCGGTGAATGTACAAGTATTTCCCGGGCCCCCGACTCACGGTACTGGAAAAAATAGTGGGGTTTTAGTCGGTAGGAGTCCGATGAGGATTTCCCCACGGAAAAAAAAGGCTTACGTTATCTTATTCCTGTTGATATGGTTTAAAAACAACTAAAAAGCTTCTCAGCTTCAGACAGGCGTGACATAAAGGTACCGCTAGTCGCGCGACGCCTGGTGTCTTTGTGTCACGTCGCGTGTCTTGCCTCTTTGCAGGAGCCTTTACAATAAGGAAGACATCATTAAAAATTCTCCATAAAAAATAAATTTCATCAGGCGTTTCGTTCCTATGTAGGTTTTTGGTATAATAGTTATACATGCTAGGACTAAAAAAAAATCGCTCATGTAGATATTATCAGGTCGTAACATCCTTCACGGTGAATGTTAATGACCTGGATGAGTTACGGAAGAGACTGGTCAGGCTTTTATCAGCCATAATGTTCTTAGAATCAATCATCGCTAAGAGGAATAAGCGCTAACTGGAAAATTATGAGTTTGGCTTCTCCAGGAATTATCAAAAGTTGAATTTAATCTCGGTCTATAACCATAGTTGTTCTAACCTTTTGAAAATTAATGACTGTTATGATTGTAGTTGGTTTCGGATGGCCAAAGAGCTGGTTAAGATTTCCAGGAAAGTGTTTTAGTCACTCCAATTTTTTTCATGGCTGTCCTCTGTACCTACACTTTTAGGAGACTATGTACCTTATTACCTAGTAATAAGGTTGAATAGGGGTTCACCGCAAATGTCCGCGATGGTACATTTGCGATTTTTTGCTAACCTTTAACACTGTCACTATCTCCAAAATAGACTTAATAGTAAAACAATCCCCGTGTGCCAGATATGAGTCACTGCACTCAGCAATCGTAATTTTTTAGAAGACTGTCAATGAATATTACCGTAACTTTTATATTTATATTCACACACAATTAACAACAACCGAGAAACACATACTTACAAAACCCCCTTCAACGTTCCAGGCTGACGGCATCGAGGCTCAGGGTGGCTTCCAGTACACCGGTGACGACGGCCAGGTCTACTCCATCAGCTACGCAGCCGGTCAGGGTGGTTTCCAGCCCCAGGGTGCCCACATCCCCACCGCTCCTCCAGTACCAGAAGAGATCCTGAAGGCTTTGGAGCAGAACGCCCGTGATGAGGCCGCTGGCATCATCGATGATGGTGAGTTGAATTATCTGGAAGATTTTTGTGGGATGGATTTGTTTTGAATGGGAGCAATCTGTAACAAGATTCACAGAAAGAAAAAAGAAAAATGGCACAAATAAGATACACTTTAGAAAGGAAACATTAAAATACACAAACAGGTTGTGCGCAGCAGAATGGATAGATTGATGACTCTGTTGATTTTTTGCTACTCGAAGTACCTAGGTATAGTAAAACATTTACATTCAGATGACGTCATCAAAAGTTGCTTCATAGTCTATGGCTAGTGTGTGAAACTTCCAGTAATATCAACCCTCCTTAACCCGAGGCTTGATGTTCAGGTTGCATGCATACTTGCATAGGTTCAGAATTCCCTCTAAAATAATCATAATTACTTTTCTGTCAGGTGTTAGATCAATTAATTCAATACCTAAGTTAATGTTCTGTCATTTCCCATTAAAATCTTCTTATGCGTTCTTAAATTGGTAATTGAACACTAAACATCTGCTATCGACATTAAATGGGCAATTTGTAATTAATTCCTGATTACAAATTACGACCAATAACAAGTTACTTCACACCTAACAAGTACATTCCGATAGACGTTAAAGATGTCTCAAATTACATTATTATGGTCACACCTAACATCGTAAAGCCCTGACAGCTGGTATGGTGTTGCAAGTAGTGATAAAACATGGCATATCTCTAGACAGATCTGGGAAACTATGTTGATGGACAGAGAAATAACAGTGAAGTTAGTCATGAATTGGAGTTGACTTTAGATGGTATAGAGACACAAAACAAAAACATACCTACCCACTCTGATTGATTGACAACGACATACAAAAAATTTGAGAGAATGTTTTCATACATTTGAAATTATTTCTTCCGCTATTGCTTTTGAAACGATTAATGGTAAATACTGGTCATCGAAATTTACAAAAATAATTAACATGTACTAGGGGTTAGGAATAATGGATTAAGTCTATGATATAAATTACACTACTAGCAGGACAAGAAGTAAATAATATTCAATTTAACACCACGAGGTAACGGCCCCGACTTACGAGTTGTAGGTCGTGGGTTCGAACCCCGGCAGGCGCTTTACTTTGTGTAAATAATTTAATCACCACTGCTCTCAAAACGGTGAAGAAAAACATCGTGAGGAAACCGGCATGTTCTAGAACCAATAAGTCAAAGACATGTGACATCTACCAACCCGCACTGGGCCCGCGTGGTAGATTACAGCCCACTCCCTCTCGAAGAGAGGAGGCCTGTGTCCCAGCCGTGGGAACATTATAGGCTGATTATGCTTATAGCCATAAATGATTAATTTGCGATGCGAACACATTTCCAGAAATCCTTTTGTCAGCTTACCTCTCTGTTACGAAATATAACAAAGCCTACTAAAATAGCAGACTAACAAGCAAATTGCTTTAGAATGGCTTTAGACACTGACTAATAATGACTATTAGCAATCAGATAGGGTGCGGTAATCTGTGGGAAATGTCACTCTTTATACACGTTGGGAGGCGCGTCTAAATGTCTTTGTTGCTCTATAGTTTAGAGGGCTATTCCGTTTATTGAGCGGAATTATTCATACGGTTTAATGTATTGTATAGGGTAAGGAATTATTTTGCTAACAGCACTTTTAATTATATTGATTCTCGGACTTTACACCAATTTTACTAACAGAAATGATTAATCCTGCTGTTAATTAATCGTTTGAAGGACACTGAGACACAATATAAGATTTATCGTTATCACATCTGGAGGCGTTTAATAATTTCTACTGTTGTAATCATTTTTGCTGCATAAAGAAACTATCCTGGTAAACTGGTGTGTCATGGTCAATACTTTAAAGCACATTAAAAATAAATTCCAGAATCTTACCATAAGATTAGGTACTCTTACGGTCAGATTCTGGAATAATTTTACTACAAAATCCATAACAAAACTTCTCTTCTGCACACCGCCAATGGAAAATAGCGTGAAGATTTAAAATAAAACAAGCCTGAAAACAAAGCATCTATAAATAACTTAACATAATCACCTGCAGCACTTGCACTAATACACTGACCTTTACAAGATTACCCAATGACCCCTCTCACTATGACCGTTGAGATTCACCCTGCATTTATACCTTACCTCTGTCACAATAAAGCCCAATTTCCTTTGGCAAATAGGATAATTCGCTTCTTGAAGCTTCCAATTTCAAATTACAGTTGTGTAAGACTTTAGGATTTTAAGAATAAGGTAGAGTTTTGCATGTGTTTATCTTAGAATGAGGTTGTAAATAATAATGTACGGGAACTAAAGTTTGTGGAGGATAATAGCTACTGTCTTACTGAACAATAGGTCAGTGCGGTGAAGGGAATGTCCCACGGAGATCCTGAGGTCATGTAAAGATTTGCGGCGATCGAGTGGTGTTAGTTTTTGTGGCCGGATGTGTAAATGCTGCATGTGTTGTGATTATCTATGTATGTATATATATACAAATAAATAAAATTGAAATATCTATTTGTAATGTCAAAAAACACATTTTTACTAAATGCATAAGAAAGTATTATAACGAAAAAGCAATTTTTAAAATTTTATCTGTCTGTCTGTTTGTTCCGGCTGATCTCCGAAACGGCTGGACCGATTTTGACGGGACATTCACTGACATATAGCTGATATTATAAGGAGTAACTTAGGGTAATTTTATTTTAGAAAAGACTTAGGAAAATAAAAACCCATGAAATTGTGAACAAAATCCGATTCAAACGGCTAACAGCTAGTTGATGAATAAAGTATAAAATGCAGTAGTTTTTAGCGACACAGACGCTGTAACATCAAGGCCCGGGTCTTGGTCACCCTGATCGTGTACCCTAACCCCAAGACATTAACCAGTAATCGGTTGTCAAATTATCTATTTAACTGTTGTGATATTCTGAGCAAAATACTAACGATTTAACAGTTACACAAAATTTCGTTCTTTTTCTTTTTTCTGTCTGACTTGCTGCTGTGAGTCTTGATAACTAATTATTAGGGAGACAGGCTAAGTAGCGGTCCATATTATCTTTGTTAACGCTAGAGAAATTATGAAAAAAAAATCTCGTATTGGATTCATCATCAGTATCGTCATCATTGGCTACCTTGGTCCACCCACAGCTGAGTATTAGCCTCCTTGCTTCTGTGTCATGCTTCTCTGGTCTGTGCGAGTCTCCTCCAGGTCTTCGTATTGAAATACCTATGACATTCTACTCGACAATAATTACCTCACCAGTGTGTTCCGTCATACCTAAAATGTCAACTAATTACACGAGAATGTACAGCGGCATATAATTTTAGATGACGTTAATGTTATTACAGACTTGTTGCAATCTTTTGACATGTACGGTGCTGGTGATCGATCAGACGGCAATGAAATCTTATAATACGACGGTTGAAAGGTAATAGGGCCATAAGCGACATTTTGGTCGAAAATGAGTTATGAATGTCATCCTAAAAAGCGGAAAATTTTAAGTAGGATAGCATTCATAACTCATTTTCGACCAAAATGTCGCTTATTATTATTATATTACTTTTTAACCGTCGATATACACTCTTGTAATGTTCCAAGCAATCTTTTTAAGAACTGTGAACACAATACCTAATGTGCAAAAAATTTAAAACCCTGTAGAATTTAAAATACACTCAGTTTAAAATGTTAATGAAATAAAATTGGTTCTTGGCCCAAAATCAAGTCCGAGGTAGATCAGAGGATTTAAATTTTATAGGAATTTTACAATGGGGTTTTGACAATAAGACCTGTTTTATATAGACACACATTGAACTATATTAGAATATCCATTATTTCACTCTCATTTGAATATTTAATAATTATGGTAACCATACAATGTAACATGGTTCTCTTCTCAATTTCAGGTCAATACAACCCCGGCAAGTACGGAGACGCCCCCAGCGCTGGTGCCGCTGCCTACGGCCAACAGCCCCAGTTCGCGAGAGCACAGGCTTCCGCTGGCTACAGACAACCCTACAAATACTAAACATCACAATACCATACCAGTATTTAGCTATATTTCATTTTATAAATCAAACAAAAAAATCAAGTAGAGCAACTTTCGTATCGTTTGCATTACACACGCAAGTAAGGTAATGATCTGATTTGTGAATAAAATAAAGATGAGTTACGCTCGCTAGTAGCGTGGTGCTGCAATTCGAAAATGGAACAAGTGCTTATTGAGACGGTACGAAATATGCTCGACAACATTTTTATAATGAGGCTCGTCTGTAAGTACATTTTGACAAAATTATATATTGTGATAATTGAATATGAAAATAATAGTTGGATATTCAAGAATTAGTCAAAGTATGCTTACAGATAGTAATAAAATTAAAAGGCTATCAATTAAAATGCAGTATGATAACATTAAAACGTGATGAGTATGTGTAATCTGATATAGTCATAATGGTTACCAGTGAGAAGTTGTGAGGGATGAAATTATTTATTCTATGAATAAAAACTTATACTTTTTCTACAATATACCTTTTGATTTTTATTACAACTCCTATAATTAACTAAAAAACTAAATAATAAATGCTATAACACCGATTAAAAGTCCTGTACAACACACATCGCATAAAAGCGTTTACTATAGGATTGACAACATTTTTTAAAAATTAAGAAATAAGAATGGCTGCAACACAATTAAATACAAACTAAATAAGGAAATTAAGCTAAATTGTGTAAAAAGGAAACATTGACTTAACAACAAAAGATTTAAAAGGGAAATTTACAAATATAAAGATGAAGGAAAGAAATATGTAGGTGAAATCTGACAATCATAAAAATAATTACTTTATTAAACATGACGCCTTGTTTCCCCGAAGGGTTGGGCAGAGGTGTACCCACAGTACACCCACATTACACCAATTATGTTTAAGTCCCATATACAGGGTGATTTTGAAAACTTGCGACAAAATTTAAAGGGGTGTTCTACCCATCAATATGAACAACTTTTACTATGGGACCAACTTAGAATTTGCAAACACCCCCTTAAATTTTGTCGCATGTTTTCAAAGTCAGCCTGTAAAGGGGGCGAGCTTATTGCCATCAACCGGGCACAAATTTAGACTCCGGGTTTCTACTGAGAAAATCTAGATAGAGAAACCCAATAACATTTTGCCCGACCTGGGAATCGAACCCAGGACCTCATGCTCAGCAGTAGCGTTTGCGACCACTAGACCAACGAGGCAGGCACTTTATTCTATACTTTTTTTATTCTATGGGGAAATCCTCATACCTACATACATACATACATAAACTCACGCCTTCTTCCCATGGGGGTAGGCAGAAACCACAGAACGCCAGCTGCTACGATCCTTACATACTCCTTTTGCCTCGTTTACGTTCATACATCTGGTCACACACGCACGCCGGTTGCGAGTACTACGCACCTGACCTTTCTGAACCTAGCTAATTATGTGAAAACCTGAATAGTAATCAGAGTAAGAAGATCCACGAGAGCAAAAATAACTGACTACATTGAGATAGATTGGCAACTATTGGTAAAGATATTACGCCCTTGACATGAGGATGTGGTCAGCCTTGTTATATCTTTACATTATCTGACTGATGCAATAAATTAGATGACTGACAAGCATGTGTTATTTGAGCGTATTTCAGAAATAGATGGCGCAAGTAGGCCTTAACTTAGCCTCCATAAGTGGCGATATAAATTACTACCACATCCCCGCGATTTCGTTCGCGTGAATTTCGTATTTTCTCCTAAAAATTCCAACACCCCTTCCACCCCTAATGATCAAAATTGTTAATGGTGAGGGCGGGATTACGACCTAGCTCCTGAAAGCGGAAAGAAGGCTTGTACTGAAAGAGTTTCGGAAGCTCTTGCAACTCTGTCCTGTTCTCTGTGAGAACTTCGTCGAAGGTGCGTGGTCGTTCTTTTATTTAAAAAGGACGTCCTTTTAAAGAATTATAGACCCATTTCGCTCCTTAAGTCTTGACGAGTTTCAGCCACCGGAGCAGGCCGGGTTTCGAGGAGGATAAAGCATCATATACCACATCCACACAGTGCGTCAAATTATACAGAAGTTGGAAGAGTATAATCAACCCATTTGTCTTGCGTTTGTGGACTATAAAAAGGCCTTTGACTCTATCGAGACCTGGTCCGTTTTGCATTCTCTGTAGCGATACTAAGTCGACTGGCGATACATCCAAGTGCTGACATGTCTTTATGAAAACGCGACAATGACCGTCCAAACTCAGGATCATCGACCTGAATACATCTCCCTGCGTCGTGGGGTAAGACAAGGGGATGTAATTTCCCCGAAATTGTTTTCTTACACATTAAAGGATGTGTTTAAGATGCTGAACTGCGAAAGATGCGGCATTAATATCAACAGCGAGTACATCTCACACTTGAGATTTGCAGATGACATCATCATACTGGCTGAATCGTTGCATGACTTGCAGCAGATACTGGACGGCCTAGTTGATTCTTCTGTACGCATTGGTCTCCGGATGAACTTGGACAAAACCCAGGTTATGTTCAACGATCTCGTCACTCCGGGGCCGAATGCTGTCAATGGTGGTGTTCTCAAGGTTGTTCGAGAATACGTTTACCTCGGACAAACTCTGCAGTTTGCTAAGAACAACGTTGAGGCTAACATAATAATTCAGCTGTATGCCCAGCACAGCTGTTCTTCTGTTAGCCTCCCACTCAACTCGTAATTGACTTGTAATTACATTTTCACTAAGTAGATACTTTTGGAAGTATAGTATATGTATGTGCTATGGCTATCCCACATTTGGATGCTAAATTGAATGCTATATTACATAACATCACGCCTTGTATTCCATGAAGAGTTAGGCAGAGTACACCCACATTTCGTTAGTTATAAGTCCCATGTAACAACACTATGCCCGACCCGGGAAGCGAACCCAGGACCTCATGCTCAGCAGTAGCGTTTGTGACCACTAAACCAACGAGGCAGTTAACTTAAACTATTATTCCTGCACTATTAAGTGAGGGACTCGTTACACAAATCTAGGATAAAAATCAACATTCTTCCGTGAGCATTGTTCTTGAATAATGGCCCAAGTCTTACTAAAAGGTACAAAATTGAATTAATAAAGTTGTGTTTACAGATGTCTGTTTAAGTTCTGTTTCAAAAAGGAATAATTGAAAATGCACAAACATTAACTAAGGTATATTATTCTAAGGTAATAAGGTTGAAAAGTGTTTAGTATTAACTGGTGTTCTCAACGCAAAAGCTCTTTGGCACTGGCACTTTCTTTCAGACTGAAACAACCATTCATATTGCATTAAATCTGTTCTATTCAAAACAATACTATGGCATAACAATCATAATAATTTATTTGCAATAAGTTTTGGACAGAGTGTTGGTCTTAAAGTCAATAATTAAGGTCCTAATACATACTCAGATATAGCATGTTAAGGGTACGTATGAAGACAGAAGAATTCCTCACCCGCGCACCCTAACACACCCCTGATTTGTGAGATAAAAATATGCTTATAGTTCCCGCAACATGCAAGTGCTAAAACACGGCATGTCCTAGAACCAAAAATTCGAAGACATGTGACATCTACCAACCCGCACTGGGCCCGCGTGGTGGATTACGGCCCACTCCCTTTCACAGAGAGAAAGGAGGCTTGTGTCCCAGCAGTGGCAATATTATCAGATGATTATGCTATGCTAAGTGCTAAAAGCGTTTTATCGTTATACGTCCAAAAATAAAAGGAATTTTATAAAACGCCTGCACAAACTGTTTTCGTCTTGTGTTAATACAATTACATACAAACATAACATCACGCCTATGTTCCCCAAAACGTTAAGCGGAGGTGTACCTATAGTACACCCACATTTTGCCAGTTAATAACAAACACAATACAATTAATTATCAAATAAAACGAGTGGGAATTAGAGGTAATGTTTCTATATAAAGAAAAGAAAGAAAGAAAATACGTTCATTTGCGGTAAACATGACGCAAAACCGAATACAAACACAAAAAAAGAAACAAGTTGGGGGAAAATATGCGAGTCACATCCACACAATACGGCCATCGCTCAACCGAAAAACCAAAAACCGAAACCCGTATATCGGGAAATTTTATATTTATCTTTCTGCTCCAAAAAAGTTTTGTCTTAACAACTGTCCTCCCTATGACAGAGTGGGGCTGTGTCCCAGCAGTGGGAACATAATTATGTTTATGCTTATCAGTTTCATGAAAATCTAATTTACGATTGGTAGTTTTCCTTTAGGCCCCTTTCTTAATATTCGCTGCAATGGCATACGCAACAACAGATTTAAAATATATACCTATTAGCACTTTGAAGCTTATCGATCGCCTAGAACTGGTTGATTCATAATGATACGTGTGGCATGAGTTGCTAGCTAACTATACATTGTGTTAGTTCGTTGTATACAACGTAGATGGCGCTAGTAAGCCTTGCGCGTACGCTGGCTTGAGCACATCTTTATAAGCGTATGTATTTAATGTTTGTCTGGTTTCTATTTTTATGATTGAGGTTTGTAAAATAAATTAACTCTTATTTTTGTGGTTTTATAGCTGTGATCTTCTTTATTAATCATTCTTACTTTTTTGTATAAACATGGTATAACTACTTACTTCTAAATATTAAGACTAATATCCAGTCATGTTTCGTTATGTAAAAAAAATAACATTTGTCAATATTTGAACTGCAAGTCTGACCTCCTCATACTTACTCATAAGTAGTCATCCACACTGTACTAAAGTCTTCACTCAACAACATATCTAACATTATCATCACATTCAAGCATTTACTTCAAACTGCTTCGCCAAAGTCCTTATATTGACAAGTATTATTACTGAGGAGTATACAATCAGTACTGATAACCGCTGTTGGAGTTAAATCCTCCCTGGTGATTCGCAGATCCGAAACCGTTGCCTGAAGATCCGAAGCCGTTGTTTTGGCCACCTCCATGCTGTTCCGGGTGGTATTTACCTGATGAAGAAAAGCTTAGTTAGGAAACAGTTTTGTAATGTTATGGATGAGTTATTTGGTGTTTTTACTGTCCCTTTGCTGAGTTAAGCTTCGGTTCCCCAAGATAGCGATGGCCGCCATATAGCGACCACAATGACTGTTTAAGAACTGTTTTCAACACGTTCTTAGTTCTACTTACCATCATCAAAGATGCCAGCAGCCTCATCCTGCTCATTCTTCTTCAACGCTTCCAGGATAGCTTCAGGAGTGGGAGGTGCAACCGGCAGGTGTTCGCCCTGAGGCCTGAAGCCACCTTCTCCTGAGACGTAGGTCACGGTGTATGTGATGCCATCGTCGCCTTTGTAAGAAAACCCGCCCTGGGCTTGCGATGGGTTGCCGGCTTCTTCAGCTCGGATGCCGTTTGAAGTCTCATAGCCGAAGTGGTAGCCTGGAAGAAGTAATATTATTGTAGCATAATCAGCCTATAACGTTTCCACTGCTGGGACACAGGCCTCCTCTCTGTGAGAGGGCCGTAATCCACCACGCGGGCCAAGTGCGGGTTGGTAATGGCACATGTCTTCGAATTTTTGGTTCTAGGACATGCCGGTTTCCTCACGATGTTTTCCTTCACTGTTTTGAGAGCAGTGGTGATGAAATTATTTACACAAAGTAAAGCGCCTGTGTGGGTTCGAACCCACGACCTACAACTCGTAAGTCGGGGCCGTTATCACTGGGCCACCACCGCTCATTTACTGTGAGACTTCATAAATACAAACACGTTTACTAGAACCAAATTCGTGGATTTTAGTAGTCAATTCGAGTTTTGGCTATTTCACAAGATGGGATAATCATTGTGTCAAGATTAACGTGAATGTCATACTTCAAGAGAAGCCTTAATCCATCATGGGGTGATAGGTGGCTTTGGCAACGATCAGCAATTTTTATTTTATTTTGATTTGCATCATCATCATCATTCTTTGTTTTTTTAATCACTCATTAGGCCTGCTCTTGACCTCAATCACGCCTGACGGAAAGCGATAGACGAGGTCTATGATGGAAAGAGCGTGCCCAGAAGATGCCTGTTCACTCTTGCTTTGAAGGCAGACGGGTTATATGTGAAAGGGAACAGAGACGCTGGCAGAGAGTCCCACACTTTGGCTGCGCGCATAATAAATGTGGAGGAGGAGTGCTTAGTACGACTGGTCGGACTGATTCTCCTGCCATCATCCATATTCTCATATATCTGGGGTCGGCGTAACATGTCTTTTCTTCCATCTATTTATCGTCCTCTCAGTATTTTGATGTTTATTAAAATTAATGTAGTAGAATTGAAATAGGTAAATGGAAACAACAAAAATATGTAACAATACATGCGAAAGATGTGAATGGCCTAATTTAGAGCACGCACGCGACGGGTACAAACATAATATTACTAACCTTGACATTACCAGAGTACAATAAGGGCACTTTCATTATTGTTTCGTGAAATACAAAGCTCTATTCAGTTCAAAAGCTTTGTTATCTAACAAAGCTTTAGTTGATTGTAAATAATACACAACATCAATATTAATTAAATGTTGTACATAAAATATTTTAAGGTCTTTATCGCGATACAAAGCATTTAATAACGAAGTAACTTATAAGATATCAGAAAGAAAAATGCCTGAAAGTGTGACATTACACATACACAGTGTTAAACCGCCACACATTATTATTATAAAAAAATCGGCGAAGTGCGTTTCGGACCACGCACAATAAAGGGTTACGTAGTTGGGATGAAGAGAGACAGAATTATCCCAAGAACAAACTTAACAACTTCCCTGTCCCCATACAACGCATTTTTCACAGTTTTTTCTTCTGATGAGTTATATATAACATTCTTATATACCATAAAATATAATTTTCATAAATTATTACATGTAGATTTATCCTATTTTGGTTATTTTATGACTCATATGTGACTCATGCACGTAGGGCGAAAACTTCTCTCGTGAGTCATATATGACTCATTGGACAGGGAAGTTGTTAACATTGTAGTTGAAAAAATATTCTCCCATACATGCCAACTGCAAATGTAAGTTTGTTCGCACAATATTAAGAGATTTACGATCATAAATATTTATAGATTTTCCTGTAATCTATAGGTATAGAACTGTTATCTGTATTTTTTTCAAAATTTTAGGCTCAGTAGTTTTGGATATAGGGAGGTGGGTATGGTCAATATTTTTAAAAAGGTAAAAAAATCTAGTCGAGACCCGGTCAGTAAGTACAGAGAGCTTTACATAGAGTTTGTTTGCAAAACTTTTATTTTTAATTTTCTTCTTGCCTCCAAAAGTGACCCCATATTCAAAATTCATTTATTAACGTAACACGTCCGAGTTTGGGTCACATAAATTGATATGTGTACCAAATTCCAACTTAATTGGTCCTTTATATTCGGAGTAAATTGACAGACAGACAGACACACGAGTGATCCTATAACGTTCCCATTGCTGGGACTCTGGCCTTTTTTCGACCCATTCCGGCTAAGCATCTTAATAATTCACAAAATGATGTCTGTATGCTTGTCATGCGACTTACTTCCATCTTCACTAGCACTTTGGTCCTGTTTCAGCGTAGCAGCATTCTTCTCAGCACCCTGTTGGGGACGGTGGTTCCCATCTCCGCCTCCTCCAAAAGCGGATTGGGAGCCCTGGTAGGACTGGCTACCTTGTCCGCCATAACCCCCTTGATTTTGGGGGATGTAGTTCCTAGACGGGATTTGGGCTGCGCTTATGGCAATGACTGCGCTGATGATTAACTGGAACAAATTAGACAAGTAATTAGAAACGAATGTTCAATCAATCTGGCTAGCCTTTTCCCAACTATGTTAGGGTCGGCTTCCAATCTAACCTCTCGATATCCGTTGGTAAGACTGGTTGTTAGACTTTCGGGCTTCTGACGACCCGTAACGACTGTCAAAGATACACGAATGACAGCCGAGACCAGCGGCTTAACGTGCCTCCCAAGCCACAGAGGAGTCTCGATATGTAAAGATCCACGGTCACGCATCCACGTACCAAGCCCGGCCATCGTAGCTTAATCTAAAGGATCACCCGTACGCTGTTACTTAGCCACGAGCTCCTCATAAACGAATGTTCATAATAAAAATATGTTTTCAAGGTTAGTTTATCGAACCTAGTAGATGATAGCTGGTAGTCGTAAGAAGACTATTACCGATTCTGCTTTTACAAAGAATTTAATTTCTATGTTAATTCTTCTAAGTAGAATACCTACGGTAATAGGATTGATTGATTGGACCACGCAAAATGAAGGGTTCCGTATAGTTTCGATGAGTTTATCCCAAGAACAAACTTAACATTGTAGTTGAAAAACATGTTCTCTCATACATTCCAACTGCAAATGTAACTAAACAAACTAGCTGGCGGGAGACAAACACACACACACTTGACTTGACAAACCCGCAATATTTTTGAAAGACCTTTCCAACAACACCCCACACCATGGGGTAGACAAGAAAAAAAAAAACATCTCCACTTTACGTGTACTCAAAAAACATTTTTTTTCTTGATTTTATTTTACCACTTTATCGGCGTGATTAATATGTATATAATTATAGTTTTCTAGTACTAACAGTCTCTGAGCTAAGTTGTGGACGGACGGACATGGCGAAACTATAAGGGTTGACTATGGAACCCTAAAAAGACTTACACACTCAATCCCTAGGTATTTAAAGTTAGATCGGTATTTTTATTTTCTTCTAGGTAAATATGTACTTACCAGATTCATTGTTGGTATGTTTGTCCTCAACTTTTCACTACAAAACTCGAACTGTGTCGTTTTCTAGATCTCCATCCGCTTTTATATGTGGACAAAAATCGTTTATTTTATTAAAACATTATAATCTTGGATGACACCGCGTATCGGGAGCCTTGAATGCTTAATTATTAAGTTGTACTTGACAAAACAATATCAAAAACTTGTGTACCGACTTTCTATTTCGATCTTAAAACAAACTGTATTGTGGTCTTGATCTTTTTGAAGGACACGCTCAATTTGGTCTAAATATACTACTACTGCTGAGCATGAGGTCCTGGGTTCGATTCCCGGGTCGGGAAAAGTGTTATTGGGTTATTTCATCTGGAATTTCTCAGTGGGTCTGGATTTGTGCTCGGTTGATGGCAATAGGCTCGCCCCCTATTACATGGGACTTAAACATAACTGGCGAAATGTAAGTGTTACTATAGCTTCACCTCTGTCTAACCCTTCGGGGAATAAAGGCGTGATGTTATGTTATTTTAACTTTAGCATTTCTAATTTTTAGGTCTTAGGACACTTTGACATAATGTACATAGGTATATGTTAATATCAATGGTACATCTAAGGTTCTCACGATATTAATCTTATTAAAAATGAGATTACACTCACAATAATGATGAAAATTCTTCCAAATGCATATTATTCCATCGGATGAATCCATTTGCTAACTATTTAATTTTATTATTTCAATCAATATCAATCATAATAATAATCTCAAAGTTCATAAACATAGACATAAGATAAAACATCTTAGTACTTTATACCAGACTGTTTAAAATTAAATAATTAATATACGAGTACTTATCACGATTCCAATTATTATTATGTATAAATCAACCGTTTAAAAGCAAAATACTACCACGTTCCAATGCCTCGTTGGTCTAGTGGTCGCAAGCGTTACTGTTGAACACGAGGTCATGGGTTCGATTCCCAGGCCGGGCAAAGTGTTATTGGGTTTTCCTATCTGGAATTTCTCAGTAGCAGTCCGGAGTTTGGTTTTGTGTCCGGTTGATGGCAATAGGCTCGCCCCCTATTACATGGGACTTAAACATAACTGGCGAAATGTGGATGTACTATGGTGTGTGGGTACATCTCTGCCCAACCCTTCGGGGAAACTAGGCGTGATGTTATGTTATAAGCAAAATAATGCTGAAGATTTTCTTTCGTACCTGTTATGACACGGCAAGGTTTAAGGCTCCTGCAAACAGACATGACACGCGACGCGAATCACGCTCGACACAAAGGCACCGCTTGTCGCGCGACACGCGGTGTCTTTGTGGCGCGTCGCATGTCGCGCCTGTTTGCAGGAGCCTTTAAGTAATGTTTTAATTACTTCCACGATTTATATATTAGTTTTAATCATAACCTAGTATAGATACTGTTTTTTTATTTGTAACCTAGCTATAGATAATATTTTAAGCTGCTCATGTCGTCTCAACTTGGTGTTAACTTGTAAACCTGCTTACTGTATTATCTGAGCAATAAACTGTTTCTATTTCTTTAAGAAAGATGAAATCATCCAAGCAAAAAAATCCTGTACATTTAAATATTCAAAGTAAATTAAGTAATAACTCTTTACCTTCGAATCGAAGTCTAAAGAAAAATATTACGGAAAGTGCTCGCTTGTTTTAAGTAAAAGTCGACTACTATTTTTAATCACAAGTCAAAATGCCATGCAGACAAACAGACAGACAGACGGATAACGAAGTGATCCTCCCTATAAAGGTTCCGGTTTTTCCTTTTGACGTACGGAACCCTAAAAACAGTAAAAAAAAATTACCGGTGTCCCGGTTTTTCGGTGTTACCGAACCCCGCTATCTATGCTCTAGTTGGTTCCTAATTGATTTTAACGAAACTTTCGGGTCATGGGACCCGAGTACGCTCATCTTTTTAAGGAAATTTCTCGCCGACTGGTCGACATTTTAGGTGACCAGAGGGCTGGCTCGTTCTTTAGCCAAATAATTAGCATTGCAATTTAACGTGGCAATGCTGCCAGTCTTCTGGGCACGTTTCCGGATGACAGCGATGCGGACGAGTATTTCGACGGTTAAAGGTCGCAGTGGCGCAGCTACAATTATCATTAGAGGAAAGCCGAAGAAAAAATTGTTCAGTTCTCATAAACACAGACACAAAACTGTAGGTTTTTAATCTTATGATGAATTAAACTGGTTTTAAATACAATTATGTAATGTGATGTGATACACAATTACACACACAGGTGTACCATATTATTTGGCAATAGTAGACATTAAGAAGAGTGGTTGTTGCGAAGGGAAGCCGATAAAAATCAGTTTGTATCAAGGCTACGCTCCTGAAAGGTCGCTTTATACTGGACGGCGTTGGCACGAGAACGGGGCGGAGACGGAACATGGTGTTATAAAAGCACCGATGGGTGTTTAATGCATACGCATCGCGACAGTGTCGTGAAATTAACGTGCTAGTGTGAAGAACAAGAAAAGATGTTTACTAATTAGCTCTCCGAAGTGACCAGAGCGACTGTATACGCAAAGGAATCACGGACGGGACGAGGCGCGCGCGGGGCTGGACGTGCTAAAAATCGTCACCGACGGTATTTTTCCCGTCCCTTGGGTGCCATGTCGTCGTCCCGTCCGTGCACCTGTGACGTAAATGCTCTTTTAGTTTTTGTATTTATTTTTATAGTTAGTTAGTAATTTAATGTAGTAGAGGCTTTGTGGTCAAGAAGGAGCCGAAGGCGTCGAGGAGGCAACTGCCACGACGCCTAACACGCTGAAACCCTACCTGCATCACATAATGCAGGCGGGACTTTGGAATCGCGGGCGCTAAGAGTGGGGACTCCGATTACCCATCGAGAGATTCCAGGGAATACGGTGGCACTGTGATCACTTGTTGCCGTACATAGCGGGGCTCGAATCCACGCGAACGAAGTCGCGGGGGAAAGAAGGAAAAAATGGTTTATTGTCACAGAAACACGTGCATATAAAAAAAAATAAGGTCATCCTCAACACATTTCCTCTGCAAGTATGTATGAAAGGTTAAAAATAATGAGCATTTTGTAATTATTATGTCCTTGTTACTAGCACATGAAGGTCACTATTTGTTCTACATAAGTACGTGATGTTAATCATTAGATAACAAACGACCTTCTCGTGAAGGGAGAAGGATGGCAAAGATGTAACTTTAATTAATTGAAACACAAGCAGAACGCCTGTTTTATTAGTACCTAGACAGTTAAGTAGTAATAAAATAGTCGTTCGTGAGGAAGTCGTAAGATACACAATATACTAAAATAACAGCCACATTAAAATAAAACTCCCTCGTCCCCCGACCCGTCGCATTGCGTTTTTGCTGTGTTCTTTCTGACTTTTTTTCTTTTTGCTCCGCTACTAAGGGTCGTAGCGTGATGTTAAATAGTCTATAACCATCATCAAAAATCGGGTTACCAAATTCAAAAATAATTTTTCAAATCCGACTGGTAGTTCCAGAGCTATTATTTTTGCATGGTTTTAATTATTTTTATTTATTTTATAAATTACAAGTTCCTTAAACATGTAAACAAAGCACACAATTAGACCTCTGGGGTCTGTCTTAGCATGCCATGGCCTGAGATTTCATCAACGCGCTATTAATTAACAATTAAGTTATAATCGAGTTGATGTAACATTCTTTCAGCTTACGCTTTATGTTTTTACTATTCATTGAGTCTCTAATATCTACAGGAATTTGGTTTAGTAAATTGGGTATTGTGAAAGAAGCGGTAATTTTTAGTGCGGAACCCTAATTATTTATCTAAAATAAAAGTACGTTACCCTTTGTAACATCGGCTATCTGCCAGTGAAAGTCCCGTCAAAATCGGTCTAGCCGTTTCGGAGACGGCCGGTCAAAATCGGCCGGGAAAAACAGACAGACGGACAGACAAAAAATTTAAAATTGCATTTTTGTTACGAGTACCAAAAATATACTTTCATGCAATTAGTAAAAATCTGTTATTTTGACATTACAAACAGACACATCAATTTTATTTATTTGTACCTATAGATTAGAGATTTATTTATCTGTGGTTCTGAAAAGCGATCGCAATGCGGATAGCCACATATTACGAAGGTTTCATAAAACATTACGTAATACCAATTAAATGAAGTTAAATAAAGTGATTATTCTGTAAATGGGGTATTGCAATCACGTTTACACGTCATATTAAAAAAAAATAGATAGAGTCGATATTTCCTATCTGACTACCCCTGAGAACAAATGACAAAACAAACTCAGGGGTCAAAGTCTCTTTTAAAGTCCAGATGGTCCGATGGTGTTGATAATCTGACGGTATCGAAAAAAGTTTACTAGATTTGATAAAAAACAAATGATATTCATTAATAATTTTGTAATAATTAACTACTATTAAGTATTAGAAGATAAACGCAAAAAAATCCCATCACTCCATTGACCAAATCCACGTCAGTGAAAAAAAAAAAATTACAACATCCATTAAATGATGAAACAGAATGCCAAAACTGGTAAAGTATACAAATTAAAACAAAAAACTCGAGAAAAGATGGCGAACGATTAAAAGCCAGGTGTTTATTTATAAAAAAAACTCACAACAAAAACGAATTATTTTAGTTTGATACGAACCGTCTCTAAATAATAATTACTATGGTGAATGAGAATCGACTAGCGATGGATCTTTTAAGATACTTTAGGATCAAAAGTAACCATCTAATGTTAAACATGAAAGTAGATACGCACAACATAATAATTACATAACATTACAGACTGTTGTAAGATGTACAAAATTTTGTTTTGTCCCCGTGAGTGTGTGTTGTTGTGTGTTATTGTGTCTTTTTTAACAGACTCCAAAAAAAGAAGGAGGTTATCAATTCGACAAGTATGTATGTAATATTATTGGGACTGCAATGAGGGCTTCCGATCAAATATACAAAAATTTATAGGTGTATATTTGTATGTATGTTTGTCCACGCGTTTCTCCGAAACTATTAATCGGATAGTGATTGTGTTCTTTTATTGGCTTACATTTACTTCAACTTACGAAACAGTGCAAGTTTCATCAAAATCGGTTCAGTAGTTTTCAAGATATGGCCTAATACGTGTAAGTGTGACGGCTTAGCTCATTGATACGAGCTACGGGTGTGTGGCAAAGGGAAAACATCTCAAAACTTTGGTCAAATTCATTAGAAATATTTACAACAAAACTATTAACTACTTATTACAAACAAATATTCCAGTTTTTAATTACAACTAAAAATGACGGAATAAAAAGTACTTAAATAAAAAAAAATTAATCGACTTCAAAAAGAAATTAACTCAAAATTATGAAATAACTTTTATTTCGGAAGTCGGTAACAAAAAACTGAAATACAGATAGATCTCTTGCAAGATACCAACTCCGAAATTAAATTTATTTCATAATTTTGTGTTAATTTCGTCTTGAAGTCAATTTAATTTTTTTAAATTACTTTTTTTTTGTACAATCCAACTCACTGATGCGAGAGGCACAGGACAGGAGGGGGGGGGGGGGGCTATGTCCAGCAGTGGACGTCTTTCGGCTGTAATGACGATGACGATGATGAACCAAACTCAAAAGAGCCGTTTGAAAACAATCATGTATGTAGGTCTGTACATAACATAAACTCATATCAAACCAAAACAATTTTATGTAACAAACTTAATTAAGTTTATGTAAGATCACATTTTCTAGTCAGTAAAATTTTTGTATTTGTATATCATTTTGAGTGTGTTTGCTCAGCAAACACTTACTCCAAATGAGTGTTCTTGGAGTTTCTTGCCCGTTCTTCTCCATAGAGATCTACGTTTTGGAATGGGCGACTAACTTCAACTTTCTAACTAACTGACCGACTCTTTGACAATTTAAAAGTGCCTGTAATTGGTTTAATTGAAATAAATGCTTTGAGTTTGGATTTCAGCAAGTTCAGCGTTTATTTAACTTATGCATGTGAAGTATTTCATAAATAAAAAAAGTAGCCAGTGAATTATAATAACGAGCCTTGACAAGGATCCATTTTGATTATCACTGTCGATACAGTTCTTCCTAAAACAAAGGAAAGTAAGAACCCACGACCTCATTCCGCCGGCCCCATTCTACCATCGGACATCTAGACTCACTGCAGGTTACCATCCCTTCCTAGTTGCTATTCCACCAATTCGCACTAAGCGTTTCCAAATGTCTTTTGTGATGCGCACAGCGAAGGAGTGGAACTCTCTACCTGCGTCTGTGTTTCCGAACGTATACAACCCTGATCTCTTCAAAGTGAGAGTGAACAGGCTTCTTCTGGGTAAGCTCGCTCCATTGTCGACTTTGTCTGAGTCACATCTGACCTAGACTAGAGTCAAGAGCGAACCCATCTCAAAAAAAGGGCTAAATCAATCATATAGCAGGTTAAAGTTCCACAAGGAAGTGAAATTGGTCCATCAACGTTATCAATAAAGAAAATATCAGTGCTGATGGTTTAATAGATTTGGGTACACTTCAGTGATATTCACACCAACTCAGTATTTCTTGGGTAACACTAACTTATAACACTCGGACAAAAAGCTATGTAATTTGTGTTTATCTAAAGACAATCTACACATACATAAAATAAAATTGAAGTGTCTGATAGTAATGTTAAAATAAAAGCTTTTTACTAAATGCATAAAAGAAAGTATATACGGTACTTATAACAAAAAAATAATTTCAAATTATTTTTTTTGTCTTTCTGTTTGTTCCAGCTAATCTCCGAAACGGCTGAACCAATTTTCACTGGTAGATAGCTGGTGTTATAAGAAGTAACTTAGGCTACTTTTATTAAAAAAAATAGTTAGGGTTCCGCGCAAATAAATGAAAACCCATGAAATTGTGATCAAAACTAATAACTTGGGGACTACCAGTCAGATTTGAAAAATTATTTGCACGTGGTAGCCCAACTCTCCAGGATGGTTATAGGCTATTTAACATCACGCTACGACTCTTCGGTGCAGAGTAAAAAGAAATGAAGTCTGAAAGAACGGTAAGCGAAAACAAAGTAATAGCGCGGGCGGGCGATGCAATGCGGCGGGTCGGGGGACGGGGGGCGTTTTATTAAAATGTGGCTGTTATTTTTTTATGATTGTCTATCGCGCCAATTTCACGCAAACAGCTAGTTTTTTCAAATATTTTACAGCCAACCTTTCAGATAATTCAATCGTGATAACCGTGATCACTTGACTGTAAACTACCCTTTGTTCAGATCAACTATCTTTATACTTAAAAAGTTATCAATGAGTATCATTGGTACGTTTTTTTTTAAATCACAGGTCAATCACCCCGTGTTAATTATCCAATTAAGTTATCGTTGCACGTAGGTACTTACAGATCACTCGTTATCAAAATCATCTAATTCGTTACACATTTCCAGTGATTCCTTATGGTCTAATTGGGTGTGAAAAAAGTTATCGTAGAAGACAAAGAAATGGTAACCCTTGTTACTACTCAAGATAAGAGAAATATGAATAGGTATTTTCGATTCCCTTGAAAGGATATGGTGTCACTTCTTAATAAGTCCAATTATAATATTGTAGACTCAATCATCTTCTTCCAAATCCAAAATTGGCAAATTCATACTTTACTGGTTGTGCCTGCGACCTCGTTCGCGTGGATATCGGAAAACAAATTCCTTAGTTGAATCGGATTTTGTTTACAATTTCATAGGTTTTACTTTTTTTTTGCGCGAAATCCTAATTCTTTTTCTAAAATAATTGTAACCTTAGTTACTCCTTATAACATCAGCTATCTGCTAGTGAAAGTGCCGTCAAATCGGTCCAGGTGTTTCGGAGATTAGCCGGAACAAACAGACAGATAGACAAAAGATTTAAAAAATTGATTTTTTGTTACTGAAACACAAATCGAAATTAATTGATGTTACCAGATTTTTGACCCAACACCCTTGCCTCGATAGCTTCGCCATTTCTGATATTTACGCGATAAGTACCGTATATATACTTCCAAGCATTAAGTAAAAAGTCGTTATTATGACATTACAAACAGACAATTCAATTTTATTTATTTGTACACATAGATTTTCTTACAACACTGTACTTCACTATACTTCCACCTTTGGCATGGCAACATTAGCATGAAGGAATTGAGATTCAAGCAAGTGGCGCTTACACAAGCTTCTACTACTCATTTTCTTGGATCAGTCATGCTTCTTGAACCACTAAAACAGCTAAAGCCACTGTATATATAGGCTTACCACCTAATTAACGGTCACGACACCCGCCTCCAAACATACAAAGTTAATGAAATCCTTGAGAACTACAGAGAAATTTGACACACGAGGTCGATCACGTTCGGTAGTGCAAAATGCTTCAAACTAATTATAACATAAGGTATTCGTCTGATAGCTCTGGTTTATTATCTTAGCTATAAAATGACGTCAGACGCGAGTGTTCAGGATCGACAGCAGATGGTATATAACAGGTCAGGCGACTCGCAGCATCACAGTTCAACTTGAGCTTCATCCACATTAGGTTTTGAGTGTTCCGACAACTCCTACACAAAATGAAACTGGTAATTAATCATCGTTTAGTGAAAAATATTTGGCAAATCATTTGCAATTTCAATTCGGAGTTTGTTCTTAATAATTAGAATTTCTACATTTATATCTGTAATATTTATGGTGTGCATAATAAAGAGTATTCTATCTATCTATTAGACATCTGTGAACTCTTCTAAAAGCTTCAAGCAATGATATAATTGTAAATTTGATAATAAAATTAGACAAATGTAGTATTTTCTGATTTTTTGATAACACTTCACCTATTTTCACGTTAGTTTTTGTAAAAGATTTGTTAATGTGAAAATCCTATAATCGTATAAATGTTTCTACAGTTCGTGATCGCCGCCTTGGTCGCCGTGGCCGCCGCAGGTCGTCTGGAACACCTGGAACGCTCCTACCTTCCACCCCACGGTTCTGACGGAGGCATCGGCTCTCCCAGCTCTCACGGATCCTTCGGCTCTCCCAGCTCCCATGGATCCTTCGGCTCTCCCAGCTCCCACGGATCCTTCGGCTCTCCCAGCTCCCACGGATCCTTCGGAGCCAACTCTGGTGCCTCCGGCGCTGCTGGAGCTGGTCTGCACGGCCACAACGCTGGCGGTAACTTCGCTGGTGCCACCTCCAACCAGTACCTGCCTCCTAACCACGGACCTTCTGCTTCCAACAGTGGTTCCCAGTTCGGCGGTTCTCTTCAAGGTAAAAAGCTATTAGCATCAAAAAATATTTTGACAATATCTCATATTTACAGTGATGATTGTCTCAACAATAATACAGATTTTATTGTCTACAAATCAAATATTATGACTGTTATTTATCAGTACCAGTTGGATTTGACCAGTTTTAATTAAGTGAAAAACTTTTCTATTATAGATATTAATAATGTCACAAGCTCACTGTGGCGACTAAAAAGTTATCGAAATGTATAAATTCTCGTTTCTCTCAGGATTCGGTGGCCAGCAGAACTTCCGCAGCCAGCAGTACAGCGGTCACCAGGCTGCCCCTGCCCAGCAGTACGTCGCCCCCAGCTCCCAGTTCGGATCTCCTCAGGCTGGCAGCTCGTTCGGCGCCCCCAGCTCCCAGTTCGGATCTCCTCAGGCTGGCAGCTCGTTCGGCGCCCCTAGCTCCCAGTTCGGATCAACTCAGGCTGGCAGCTCGTTCGGCGCCCCCAGCCACCAGCAGTACCCCCAGCAGTCCGCGGCCGCCAGCCGTCAGTACCTGGCACCCAAGACCGGCTCCTACCAGCAACCTCCTCAGCAAGCCTTCGATGAACAAACCGGATACCATTACTAAGTGTGTTCAGTACAACATGAAGTTGTATTAGTCAAAAGTATTGTTTAATAAATTGCTGTACGTAACCAATTTCGACTTTTCAGTTATTACTCTACAAAGAGAGCCAGAGCAAATGACATAATTAAGTTGGATATCATGAGAAAGAATGAATTGGGAATGAGGCAAGCACTTCATCAAAATGATTCTAGAAAATTAACAGAACTTCTAATAGGTTTTTGCCCTTAGTAATACTTAATTTCCTATTTCTGTTGCTAAATTACTGATGTGAAAAACACATAGTGGACGTGACTTTCTAGGAATCCGTATAAACGGGAAGCGGTAACCACATCTAGTGGATCATTCACGGCCAACATTTGAAATACAACATAAACACCGAAACTCACACCTTTTCCCAAGCGATATGCGATAGGACTACAGAAAACAATGTGCTGCGATTCTTACACTGTCGGTTTGTTTTATACTATATTCTTTACCTGACTATTTTGAAGGACAGACTGAACAGTGTTTTTCCATTTATATCATTCCCCTCGAGCTTTTCCACAATTATCCACCGCAGGAATCCTTTTTGTTAACTGCGTTTTATTCATTCTCTCAAGAAAACTATTTGAGCATATTCGTTAACACTATCAAAACTACTGATACTACTACTACAAGTCTGCAAAGGTGTTCCAGGGACTGGAACAGGTTTCTGGAAAGTAGAGTGGAAGTACGCCGCAAATAGATTGCTGATATCCTCATCAGTACTCGCGGTGACGTCACAATACTGCATGAACTTAGGAATTGCATTGGAAACTCTTTTACTTTTTATATATGACTAGAAAGATTTTGGATTTTTGACTATTGATGATTCTATTTTATGTATAGTATATTAAACCGTATTTTCCAAAGTCAATAGCTCTACTCAATAAGGGGGAATAATAACGAGAATCAGAGAGACCATAAGTTTTGTACTTACGATGATACTTACCTATATTTCTCTCTCAATACTTTTATTAGAGCAGAACTATACCATAGTGGATAGGAAGATTTTTTTACACAGTTAAGAGGGATGTAAATGTCCCTAAGTTCATATAATTTGCTATAAAAGACTTCAACAGCGCTGTCCAATGATTCTGAATTTATTGGGTTGTTGCATAATTTTTTTCCCACTTAATTTTTTTTTTTTTTATACCTATTTATTTAAACAATTGATCGACAATGTAATCACCATCATTATAGAGAACATGTAACCATCTGCTAGGCAAAGTTTCAATACCCTTAGCCCAGTTCATTTTTTAGGTCACCGAATTTTTTTTTTTTTTTTTTACGAAGATGCTGTTTTAAAACCCGGAAAAGATGAAAGTCGGAAGGTGCCAGATCAGAGCTATATGGTGGGTGAGGTATCGTTGTCCAACCGAGCTTTTCTAGAAATTTACGGGTCACTTTCGCTATAATATGTGGTCTTGCCTTATCATGAAGTAATGATATTTCAAGATGTTTTGGCCGTTTTTCTCGAACAACGTTCGCTGCCTTTTGTAGTTGATTCACGTAGACTTCGGCATTGACAGTCTGATTGCTGTCCATTAACTCCCAAAAGAACATTCCTCGCGAATCCCGGAAGACTGATATAATAAGTTTGTGATAACGCAAACTGCTTTTTGGCTGTGTTACTGGCTGTTTACCAACAGGCATCCGAAAGCCTTTCGTGTAACGTTCTCATAAATATAAGACCCAAGACTCGTCACTGGTGATAATCGACTCGAAAAAGCTCTTTCTTTGCGGGTGCAAATGTTGACTCGTATTGCACGTTGAGCATCGGTCAAAGCATGGGGCGTCCATCTTAACAAAACTTTACAGTAGCCCATTCCTGCAGTTGGCGATCTATAGTACTGTAGTGATATTTTAAAGTTTTCTCTACATCCCTGGTGCTGGAATCCGGGTGCAAATCAAGCTCGCGCCGCAACGCATCTTCGTCAAAAGTGACAAGTCGACCAGTATGAGGAACATCTTTTAGACTTGTGTCTCCTTCATTAAAGCGTTGCAACCAATTTCGAACTTTGCGATCAGTAGTAGTGTTTGGGCCAAAATCGGTGTTGATCTTATTTGCCGTTTCCCTCGAACTAGTTCCCAATTTGTGTTCGTATAAGTATATCGCTCGAAGATGTTGTTCATCCATTTTGTCAATTTTAACTAAATTCCAGTAACGAGCTTGCGCTTATACGAGAACATTCTACAATGTACTAGATTTATTCTAGAACATTACCGAGACAACTGGAAATATTAAGGAAATTTAGAAGTGGGAAAAAAAATATGCATCAACCCAATAAAAGGCCAGTCCAGTTTATTTTGTCTAGTTCAGATCTAATGGCCACGTTGTCACCCCTAGAAAACACGTATCGACGTGTTATATTGTTTGTCAATTTATGAATTTCAACAAAATCAGCTCGAATTGCCATCGGTTTGTGATGCAAGTCTACTGGCAAAGCTACTGGATTATGACATTCACTAACATTCACAGAATCATTAGAAAAAAACTAAGTCTAATATCCTTCCGTTGATATTCCTCTCACCATAATATTGAGACAAGTTAGAAGTAAGAATGGCATCAAAAAAGTCACTTATACGGATCAATTACTTGAATTTGATTGAAGAACAAAATAAGCAAGCTGAAGTGGCAATGGGTCGGCCATATTAGCCGTAGAACCGATAACCGTTGGGGTAGCCGTGTTCTTCAGTGAGGATTGCGAATCCGCAAACGTAATGTAGGACTCCCTCATGCTAGGTGGAGCGACGATCTTCGCAGAGTGGCTGGTAGCAGCTGGATGAGAGTTGCCGAGAATCGAGCTGAATGGCGTGCAATTGGAGAGGCCTATGTCCAGCAGTGGACTGCTGTAGGCTGATGAGTTTGACTTGAATACATTTCGTGTAAATAACCTTTTCAACATACTTGCTTTAAAGTGGCCCTTATTGAACCGCGTTTAGGTTCTTATTGCAGTGTATTAAACAGGCGTGCTTTTTACTTTATACTACCGCACTAGTGCAGTAATGTGCGCACGGATAACTATTTACTAGTCGGAGATGTGCGCTTTTTTAATCTCATCAAAGAGAGTTCATGTCTTTTTTTTTTTTTTTTGTGGATGGGAAATCATCAAATAACTTCTCCCGCTCTGCGCGGAGCGGGAGGGCGTGTCAGACTTTTACTGACTAAAACCCACCCGTGTTCCTTCTGTTGCTTGTGCTGGGGCCACGGTAACTCTTTCGAACATCCCGCAACCCTAGCTGGCATCGGCCCTAGCGGACCCCGTCAATAGTGCTGACATCTCTTTGAGGCGCGCGTGGAACACGATGCGCCGTCGACTCGGGCCTGGTCCTTACCGGACGGCGAGCTACCCATTGCTCGCCGTCCGCAAGCCCGCGCCTACGGTGGCCGGGAATCGGCTGCCAATTCCCGACGCCCAGGGCGTCTCCTGCGGCGACTAGGGGCGTGAGGGTGCAAAGCTTGCCTCTCCCTCACGCGTCCCGCCTCCTCCTTCACGAGCATTACTGCTTCGCAGAAGGAGGTAATGGCTTCCCATGCACTCTCGCTCCGTACCATGGCCTGGACCAGGGCCGGACGCGAGAGATCGCCGCCGCTGATCGCTTCCGCGAGGACACGGCGGTGCTCCGCCCAAGCCGGGCAGACCTCCACCGTATGCTCCACCGTGTCCTCCGGGCGATCCACACAGTGGTGACACCCGGGCGTTTCCTCCCGCCTTATCCGGAACAGGTACCTCCCGAAGCACCCGTGTCCGGTGAGGACCTGCGTCAGGCGGAAGGTGAGGACGCCGTGGCGCCTCTCCAGCCACTCCTCAAAGAGGGGACTTATCGCCGCAATTGTGGCGTGCCCAGCGCTGGGTTACGACAATCGCACTCTCCATGCCGCCATGAGATCCTGCCGGAGCTCTGTCCGCCGTGCCGCGATTTCTCGCGGCAACGGAGTTACGCCCCGGCGTCCTGCCTCCTCGCGCCACTCCCACATGTGCGCGAGGACTTTTGCCTCCAGATCCCATGGCGGTAATCCGGCAAGGAGGTTCGCCGCCTCCCCGGAGACCGTGCGGTATCCCCGGGCTAACCGAATGGCCATGACCCTCTGGGACGCGTTCAACCGACAGACCGGTCGCCGCCTCACGGAACGCGCCCACACCGGAGCTCCGTAAAGGGCCATGTACCGCACGACCCCCGCGTAGAGCCTCCGGCAGGAGGCGTTTGGACCCCCCAGATTGGGCAGGAGCCGCCCCATGGCAGCCCCGGCCCGCTCCAGTCTGGGAGCCAAACGTCGGAAATGCTCCACGAAATTCCACCGGCTGTCGAGGACGAGTCCTAGGTACTTCATCGTCGACTCGACACCGATGGGAACCCCTCCTACCGTTATTTGGGAACCCGATGGTGGCGCGTTCCGAGGACCATGAAAATGTCTTTTTATGCCTACTGTGTACATAAATAAAATTATGATAAATTTCAGCAGATTATTTATTTTTGTCAATAAAATAACATTCTTTCGTGTTCTACATCCAAATAACACAAAATATTCAGTTTATTATGCTTTTAATACTTATTAAACTGTTCGACGGCTTCGTGCCTTTGCCTCTCCTTCAACCTGCGAAGACACCGCGATAAAAGGAACCTGCGGGCCATATTTTTTTTTTACGTAGGTAATTAGTTTATGAAAATTTATTAATTTTTTGCCTCGCAAGTATGTTGAAAAACGTCGTATGAAATGCGTGTGCATTGATCAATACACACTCGGCTCCCTTATCGTGCTCGCTTACGGCTCGCGCGGATAACACCGCCTCGAGTTTAATGCCCAATATAGCACACTTGTATCATAATGTACTATTTTTTTTTGAATTTGTGTTAATACTCTTCTAAGTATAAAATAATATCTTACAATTGTTTAAGCAAGAGAAATAATGAAGTGTGAATGAGGGTCAGGGATATCAACAAAATGTTTTAAATAACCAGCGGAACTCATTATAAATAGTTTTCTTTTACTGTGATCTATTTCCGTCGATGCTCTTGTTATATACAAGGTTTTTTTTATATGTCATAACTCTAGCGTAAGCATGAGACCATATTAAAGAATCAACTTGCATATGAGTTATTTTTCAATAATATATTTTTTTTTTAATTTTTCATACAAAATAATTCGACGAAGTCACGATTATTATTGTAAAACACTTTTACTTGAAATTTGATAACGTCATTTTTTCTTAGCTTTAATTATGAATTATTATTATGAATGAAAATATAATATTAGTATGGATATTCTACTATTGACATAATTTGAAACCTAACAATCTTAAAATAATAATAATAATAATTTCGGGGGCCCATTATTGAGTGTGCAAGTCACCCCCTGCCATTTTATCCGTGTATTACCTAACATTGATCAGGCAGGGGACATAGTTTTTCCATAGTTCTTGGTAACCAATCCACTATAGCCACCTAAACCCATAGCCCAATATGTTTCGTTTCCATGTCCTACAATAGTCCTGCCCCAACCGGGGGTTGTCCTTGGGTGCATTTGCATAATGCATACAGGGATAATCGTCGGTTGGTGCCTCCTCATCGTTTAAAATTGTCTAAGGGGCCTCTGCGAGTTGGCTTCGGCCCCTCGTACGCCTTCCAAAAGTCCGGGACCCCAGGGTCCCGAGATATTAAAACATATATAGTCAATAATAATAATATGTACAAGTATATAAAAAAGGGAGGGGGTAAATAATCAGAGGGCATCAAAAAATTCATCCGCATCGCTGTCAACAGGAAAAGTGCCCAGAAGGCTGGCAGCATTGCCATGTTGTATAGCAATGCTGATTCTTTGGCCAAAAAATAGGCCAGCCCCCTGAATGAAAATGAATTACTCGCATATCTACACACATCGAGAGTCTTGATGATATCTTTGAAACTATGCATCTTTTGACCACATATTCTATGACTTTTGTTTTATTTTTACTTACCGTAGAGCTATGACATATAAAAAAAAAAACACGTTTTATATTAGTCTATGCGTCGATGAGTAGAGGTTAGTGGTCAAGTTTTCACGGCATGCATGACAACATATTGGAACGCCCAATGTTGTGTAGAAAAATGTAGACAGATAGATAGAATACTCTTTATTATGTACACCATAAAAAATACAGATATAAATGTAGAAATTTTTCACATAGGGTGACACAATGGGCGGTCTTATCGCTAAAAGCGATCTTTTACAGACAACCTTTGGATGGATTAAAGGGAGAAGGAGAGACAATACTGTAGGTAGTCAGTGGTGTACCAGTTATATACACAATAAATACATACAATAGGTACTTACGTATAATTTTGCTATAAGTAGTAGTGGCAGTCTTAATGTTCCATCCGTGCATCTATCCGTTCGTTAGTATACATGTCACCGGAAATGTATGAAACATAGGAATTGTGTTCACAATTCCTAGGAAATATATACCCTTCCGAGCATACTTAGGAAATGTGTAAAATAATGTTTTAAAGATTCCTTAATACACACATTTCCTGTGAAATGTATGTATTTCCTAGGAATTGTATGCAATTCCGAGATGATACCTCAGGCACCTTTCTCTATTTAAGATTGTGCATTTTATTAACCAGTGCCTGTAATATGATATTGAGATAAATAAATATTTATGATTATTATTATGATTATGATACTAGGAAATATATAAAAAAGTAATGCTTTCTGTGACTAAAATAAATAAAACACGTTTGTAAACTGAAATCAGACTTTTTATTAAGGCTCTCGTTGACATAATTAACTGTAACAATCACATAGTAAAATATAAAATATTCATAGGGCTTATTACTAATTAAACATCAAAAATCAACTATTTATTCCTTTGGAAATGTATAAATTTCTTATGAAAAGAGCATATTACAAAATATATCATAGATTTCCTATCTATTTTAGGAATTGTACACATTTCCTAGGAATGGTATACAATGACGGATTACACACTTTTCCGTTAACTTACACATACCATAGTGAGCAAAAACTATAGAACGCCACTTGCTAAGATCCCTACCCTATATTATACCTTTGCTTGGTCCAAGTTCATCCATCTAGTGACACGTACCCACGGGAATACGTGTCGTAAGTGTGGACACTCTCAAATCCTCCTGCATCACGATGGTTTTGCTTTTTAGAAATAATATAGAAAGTAAGTATACGAACAATATAACATAAATGTTACTTCAGTGTGAGAAAGAGATGAAGCTATACAAGACGTCTAGCTCCATTTCTTTCCCACACTCAAGTAAGATTACAATAATACTGCTTTAAGAGGTGGTGGTCAAGCTCCAGGACACCTTAAAAGCCAGTATTAGTCAGTTGTGAAATGGGCCACTTACACGATGTGTCAACCCGACGTGTAACATGATATTCAAGGTCGTGACCCAGACATTGATCTGATTACCGAAATGTTTCAATTATACTTGAAATATTTTTGTATGTAATCGATCATAATATTTCTTTTACCATGATGGCTTCTGTGCACGATGCACCTACATTAACGCAATAAAAAATTGAGCAGTTAGACAGCGGTGTGCCTATATTGGTGTACCCATAATTTAACAGTTATGTATAATTCCCATAAAGAGTCTATGCAACCCATCAACCGAGCACAAATATATACACGGTGTAACATAATTAACTCACAACCTCTTAAGGGTTCATTGTACTCATCATTATGAACAATTTTTACAATGGGACCAAACCTGAAATCGCGAAAAAAAATCAGCTGCTCCCTACATTTATGTTCGCATAACTCGTCAAAATGTAGGGAACAGCTGATTTTGTTTCGCGATTTCAGGTTTGGTCCCATAGTAAAAGTTGTTCATAATGATGAGTACAATGATCCCTTAAGAGGTTGTGCGTTATTTATGTTACACCTTGTATACTACCAAAACAAAATAAGGGCGACTTGTTATTTTTACATTTCAGCAATTATACGATAACTTGCAAAATGTAGTAACACCACGTCATTTCTGGTGCTTTGTTCATAGATTATATACTAATATCCTTGAAAATTACACAGAAATTTGACACACGAGGTCAATCACGTTCGGTAGCTCAAAGAGACTTGAACTAATTACTTGGCCTATCATAACTTTAGTTTATTATCTTAGCTATAAAATGACGTCAGACGCGAGTGTTCAGGATCGACAGCAGATGGTATATAACAGGTCAGGCGACTCGCAGCATCACAGTTCAACTTGAGCTTCATCCACATTAGGTTTTGAGTGTTCCGACAACTCCTACACAAAATGAAACTGGTAATTAATATCTGTTTTGTGTAATTTTTTGCAATCAGTGTTTCACATGACAAATAAAATTTTATTTTTAGCAGAGTTTTGAAAACCGGAGTAGAAAAGGAGTGCGGTTCAACACCCGCACGCTTTCCGCATGTAAATTACTTCTAAAGAGAATTCTCATTTGGTGATATCCAGCTCTTAAGACCGTGTTATTTGTGCCCTCAGTTCGTGATCGCTGCCCTCGTCGCCGTGGCCGCCGCAGGTCGTCTGGAACACCTGGAACGCTCCTACCTTCCTCCCCACGGTTCTGACGGAGGCTTCGGCTCTTCCAGCTCCCACGGATCCTTCGGCTCTCCCAGCTCCCACGGATCCTTCGGAGCCAACTCTGGTGCTTTCGGCGCTACTGGAGCTGGTCTGCACGGTCACAACGCTGGCGGTAACTTCGCTGGTGCCACCTCCAACCAGTACCTTCCTCCTGACCACGGACCTTCTGCTTCCAACGGTGCGCCCCAGTTTGCTGGATCCCTTCAAGGTTAGACAATATATTAAGTTTGCCATGTCGTTTATAACCCACGTGATGATATTGTTAATTTGGATTTACAGTGGTTTATGATCTCTCAAAATTAATAAACTAGAGTTAATTGGTTATAGATCAAATATAATAACTGTTTCATGGCTATCAATAGTCAAATTGGTAATAAAATACATTTGAACAAAAGTTTCGATCGGTTCAACAAAGAAATAGTTCATTGTGCTCATCAGCAACGATTAATGAGAAGATTCATTTTGGTATCTCTCCAATGCTGCAGGAAAACCATTAGCTCCGGTGACTAATGCGCTTAGGCTCCTGTGACGCATATTACTAAAAACTTTCGATTGCTTCAGGATTTGGCGCCCAGCAGAACTACCATAGCCACCAATACAGCGGTCACCAGGCTGCCCCTGCTCAGCAGTACGCCGCCCCCAGCTCCCAGTTTGGATCTCCTCAGGCTGGCAGCTCGTTCGGCGCCCCCAGCCACCAGCAGTACCCCCAGCAGTCAGCGGCCGCCAGCCGTCAGTACCTGGCTCCCAAGACAGGCTCCTACCAGCAACCTCCTCAGCAAGCCTTCGATGAACAGACCGGATACCATTACTAAGTGTGTTCAGTACAACAAGGAGTTGTGTTAGTCAAATGTATTGTTTAATAAATTTCTGTACGTAACCATAATTACAATTTTTGTTTTTACTTTGCACTTTGAGCCAGGAAAAGAAAGTATCCTATTTGTGGGAATCCTAAAAAATATTTTTTAATTAATGACGATCTAGCAGACCTTATTTTTATAAGGTTTTTTTACCAAAAATATCGCAGTTGTTCTTCTAAGGCAATATTTCAGGGTATTTCCATTTACATAGGCCTCATAAATTCCTTTTCATAATCGCTATTCATTCATTACCTCTGTCAAGACAACTATTTGAGCACATTCGTTTTTTTTTTTTCCAACAAAGAGATAATGATGCATTTCGTTTATCGTTTACAGTTGATTCCCCAATAATCCTGGTCATTTTTATGTATGTGTTATGTATAGTCAGCCTGAAAACGATGAACATTAACAAGAATTCAGTTGAACGTCTACAATTTGTCTATATGTATAAAAGGAGAAACTGACCAACTGACTAAACTATTACCTTTTTTTTACCACAGCTCACCTCACAAACACAATAATTAGTGTACCCTCAACACTAAGGACATATCAACGCACAGCCGAAACTACTGGGACTAGGAACGTGAAATTGCACACGGCTTTCTTTTATAATGTAGGGGAGCACTAAGAACCGGTTTTTGGAAATTCGACCTTTAAGGGGGTGATTTTTCATACAAACGAAATCCCCCCTGGATTTCGTTTGTATGAAAAATCTTATTCCTTGAGTTAATAAACTTGAAACTTAGCAAGAATACTTATCTAAGTAAATTATGATTTTTGTAATTTTTTCTTTTTCTAAACTACCCCCAAGAGCGGGTGTCAAAGTTTGTATAGACGAATTTTAACGCGCAGTCCGATTAACTCGAAACTCAGTATTTATACTTATGACCAAAGATAAAGAATAACTTATCAGGATTTTTCGAAAATCTACCCCTGATGGGGTAAAAAGGAGTAGTCAATTTTAGAAGGGGAATTTTACTGCGTAGCTCGATTAACTCAAAAATTGGTATAAATAATCTTTGAGTCAAGTTTTGGAAATAATAAAATAACCTATCCTAACCTCAACGATTTTTTTATTTCCACTCCTGTGGGAGAGAAAAGCGGGGATATAGTTTATATGAAAAATCTTAATCCTTAGGTTAATACACTTGAAACTTGACAACATTTGCCTCAGTAAATAATAAAGATTGTCTCTTTTAGTTTTTTAAAACAACCCCACATGGAGGATTTAGGGTGTCGAAGTGTTAGTAAATACAAATTTAAACGCGTTGTCAGATTAACTCGAAACTCGGTACTAATACTGAAAACAGAAAATTGAAAAGTACACATGTTTCAGGGTTCTTCAAAAATTAACTCCTAACGGGGTGGAAAAGGGTAATAAATTGTAAGGGATAGATTTTGCTGTTTGCTTCAATTAACTCGAAAATGGGTATAAATAAAGTTTAATTCTTATGGAAAGGTACCAAACGCGTTGTGATGAAAAAGGAGTACAGAGTTTATTTGAAAAATCTTATTCCTTTGATCTATAAACTTAAAAATTGGCCCGAATACTTTTTTTTAAAAGTCCGAAATCCATGCGGACGAAGTCGCGGGCAAAGTGCTACTCTTCCATAATACTATATGTACCGAATGTGTAATATGTTTTGTGGTAACACGTTAACAGAATATTATGGGACAAAGATTGTAGACGATTAAATTAATTCTTGACGATGCAAACGTCATTTTCAGGCTGACTGTACATGAGCTTTGTTATATAGCATAATTATTCTCTCTAAAAGTAGTTATGCAGGTATGGTATGTAGATATGGTAAAGAGGCCTGTGGCTAAGTAATAACAGCCGCACGAGTAGATCGATCAGGTCAAGCTACGCTTGCCGTGGTTGGGTGACCATCTTTAGATACCCAGACCCCTTCATACTCAGAAAGCTTGTTAAGCCATTGGTTCTGACTGTCATCAGTGGATCTTTGACAGTAGTTACAGTCAGAAACCTGAAAGTCTGACAACCAGACTTACTAAGGGGTATCGTATTACCCAGTGACTGGGTTATGAAGGTCAAATAGGGAGTCGCTGCATGTAAAATGCTGATATTCAGCTGCATCCGGTTAGACTGGAATCCGACCCCAACATAGTTGGGAAAAGGCAGGCAGATTATGAAGTAGGTATGCAACAATATGGAGACATTACGCAAACCAGTTTGTATGTCTTTTTACCCGATTGCCCCAGAAGGAGGGTAATGCTTTTCAAGAGTATGTATGTCTATTTCTTTGGCCCGCTCTGTAGCCTAAACGGCTTGTAGGATTTTAAAATTATAACGTGTCGTTAGATTCGTCTTAATTGTGGGAGTGACATAGGCTATTATAATATTTATATATTGCATCTGTAAATACAAAAAAAGGGAGGGGAAGGTTTTTTTTTTAAATAAATTAAATTTTTTTTAAAGAAAAACAAAGAAAAAAAAAATACATGCAATCGTTATTTTGATGACGTATGGCAAAAACTTATAAATTACTAAGGCAACCCTTAAGTTATCCTCATCACCAGAGGTAAAGCTGTGGCTAGATATTCTACTTATCGAGCGTTTACTTCCCGTTTGTCCTATTTCAGACTACATCACATACATGTTCCTGGAATCTTCTTTACAGCTCAGCGTCGAACCAGTACCGAACCAAGTCCTTACTCTGTTTGTTCACCGCACAACGTCAACAGGACGTCAACGAGAAACGAAATTATTCAAACCGAACGTGACGTCCCGGTGACGGCAAGCGATGGACATGCGGCCATAGTACGAGGAGGGATCAAAAAGTAGTGAGAACGACATACTCCTTGGTAAGAAAAAAAATAAATACTGGCAGGCATAGCTCAGATACATATTTGTAATATTAATAAAGAAAAAAATCTTCGATTCTCTTTTGTTTTTTTCTGAATGTAGTCATTTGTTTGCTTCGTGTCGGAACGTGTTCTCGGAAATGGAGAAAAACGAAGTGCGAGCCATTATTAAATACCTCCGTTTAAAAAAGTTAACGACGCAAGAGATTCATTGCGATTTGGAGGCAACATTAGGAGAGTCTGCTCCACCGTATTCCACTGTCGCAAGGTGGGCTTCTCAATTTCGAGTAGGGAGAACGAGCACGGAAGACGAACATCGTTGCGGCCGTCCATCGACGTCAGTCACCCAAGAAAATGTTGCGGAAGTCGAGAAAATTGTATTGAGCAATCGAAGAGTTACCATCCGATACTTAATTCAAGAAACGGGCATTTCATAAGGAAGTATTCGATCCATATTGAAACAATCTCTGAATATGAGAAAAGTCTCGTAAATGTATCTATCGTTACTTAGGCGCCGTTATCTCGTTCTCGTTGACATCTTGATGACGTGGCGGTGAACAAACGGCATTTGTCTATTGAGCAGACGTTCTCTTAACTAGAAATAAGAAAGTAAAGTATAATTATTATGATACTAGCTGTTGCCCGTGGCTTCGCCCGCCTGGATGTCAATACGAGATTTGAATCGGATTTTGTTCACAATTTCATGGGTTTATTTTTTTTTTGCGCGGAAACCTAATTCTTTTTCAAAAATAGAAGTAACTTAAGTTACTCCTTATAATATCAGCTATCTGTTAGTGAAAGTTTGCGTCAAAATCTGTTCAGCTGTTTCGGAGATTAGCCAGAACAAACAGATAGACATGAAATTTTAAAAATTGCTTCTTCGTTATAAGTATCGTTTATTTATACTGCTATTTTGATATTACAAACAGACACTTCACTTTTATTTATTTGTATAGATTTAGCCAAAAGCTGTGGTCTGCTGGACATAGGCCTGCCCCCTTTTTTTTTTTGGATTGGAAATCATCAAATGACTTCTCCCGCTCTGGGCGGAGCGGGAGGGCGTGTTAGACTTTTACTGACTAAAACCCACCCGTGTTCCTTCAGTTGCCTGTGCCGGGGCCACGGTAACTCTTTCGAACATCCCGCAACCGTAGCTGGAAATAGGCCTCCCGTAAGGATCGCCAAAACGATCGGTCCTGCGCTTCTTACTACCAGCGGATTCCCAGAACCTTCACCAGCTCATCGGTATACCTTGTGTACATGATGGGGTCTACACACGCTGCGCCTTCCGGCACTGTTCGCCATTCCAGAACCTTATGGCTCCATCGGCTATCAGTTCTGAACAGGTCATTATTTATAATAGGCATTTAAATTTAATTTTAACTCACACTATAAAATCATCAGTTTACTCGCAAACAAACCAATAAAATATCATTAAAATTCTTACATGGGGTTCAATCAAAACAAAGCTCTTTCTGACCTGCAGGGCAATTGCGTAACACATTATCAATCGGAATCGGTTTCATTTTGACAGTTCAACAACATTCATTGCGTTGTTTACGTGTTGAGGAGACAAATTTTTTGAGCTTATGAAGCAATGGATTAGGAATTTGCTTCAAAATGATTCAGTTTCCGATTGATAGTGTGTTACGCAATTAGGGTGCGGCTCAAACAGATTCCGTGAAATTGAGTGTGGTCAATTAAATTCAATTATTCTTTATTGCAATCCATAATGTACCTACACATACAAGTGGAGAGTATTAATAATTATAGAAACAATTATGGACCCTGTCGTGCACAGCAACGTTTTAAAAGTAGGAGAGAGGAAGAGCGCTTTAATGATTTTCCTTTACTAAATATTTAAATTACCATAACATCACGCCTTGTTTGCCCGAAGGGTTAGGCAGAGGTGTACCTATAATACACCAACACTTCGCCAGTTATGGTTAAGTCCCATGTAATACAGGGAATCCAGACTCCGGGCTGCTACTGAGAAATTCCAGATAGAAAAACCCAATAACGCTTTGCTCGAAAATTAAATTTAAATTGTTTCCTATCTATTTGTTTTTACAACATTATTAGTTTCACAGTCGTGTAAAAGTCCCGAAATAAAAATAAAGAGGAAAAAAAAAAACATTATTAGTTATTATAATATTATCACTCATTTATTTATTCTCTGAATGTATTTATTCACCTCCTAAAAGTTTCAAATCCTGATAAAACGAGAATTTTTACTTTTCACTATTTTGTTGTATACGTAAAGTAAGCGAAGGAGCTAAGTATGCAAATTATGAAACAGAATACCATAAATAAGCCGCTGTTACTCAGTTGTGAAATAGACCACTTAATACACGTATGTAATCTAATATTCAAGATCGCAACCCAGACAGTGATCTGATTACTGATACGTATCAACTTCTGAAACAATCTTATTGCTTTTAATGTATTAGCTTCTTTGCAGGATGATCTACATTCATGCAATAAATAATTCAGTATTGGTAACATCTCGCCTTAATTCTCCGGTTTAGGTAGAATCGTACCTATCCCACAGTACACCCAAATTTCGCCTGTTATATTTAAGTCGCATGCTATTGTAATGAAGGGCAAGCCTATTGCCACAAATAATAATAAAAAAAATGGTTTTTGGAGCTTTCGCATAAAAGTTCCCTCTCAGCAGCGAGACCTAAAAGGTCCAGAGATTCTTTGTAGAGATAATTTCCATGCCTAATAGGTATTGCGGAAGTTTCTAATTCGGTCAAAACATCGTCGCAGGAAATTTTCCCTTTATTTTAATTTAATTATTGAAAATAATGTATAAAATAATTAGGTAAGTACCAAAATACCGTGGCATATTTTAGTCCTTTGTCCAAAGACTTCTGAATTTTAAAAACTATCCTTGAAAATAACAGCAAAATTTGGCACACGAGGTCAATCACGTTCGGTGGCTCAAAGAGACTTGAACTAATTACCTGGCCTATCATAACTTTAGTTTATTATCTTAGCTATAAAATGACGTCAGACGCGAGTGTTCAGGATCGACAGCAGATGGTATATAACAGGTCAGGCGACTCGCAGCATCACAGTTCAACTTGAGCTTCATCCACATTAGGTTTTGAGTGTTCCGACAACTCCTACACAAAATGAAACTGGTAATTAATTGATCTTTGTTTCGTGCACATATTTGGCAAAGATTTTCTCAGATTTTAATTTCGCATTTTAGTAAATTAGTCAGGCAGTGTTTTAAAAAAATAGATAAATAGCTTACGAAGGGACAGTTTGGGTCCATATCCATACCTACACCACCTCTTCTCTGCTTTGCCTTTTTGTTCTAAAACACACATTGAAACCTTGCAAGTTAAATGATGGTGTCTTTGTGCTCACAGTTCGTGATCGCCGCCCTCGTCGCCGTGGCCGCCGCAGGTCGTCTGGAACACCTGGAACGCTCCTACCTTCCTCCCCACGGTTCTGACGGAGGCTTCGGCTCTCCCAGCTCCCATGGATCCCTCGGAGCCAACTCTGGTGCCTTCGGCGCTGCTGGAGCTGGTCTGCACGGTCACAACGCTGGCGGTAACTTCGCTGGTGCCACTTCCAACCAGTACCTGCCTCCTGACCACGGACCTTCTTCCAACGGTGCGCCCCAGTTCGCTGGTTCCCTTCAAGGTGGGGTTTGTTTGTCGATGTGAAACCTGTAGTGAACTTTGTTCATTTGCATTAACAGTAGGAATTCGCTAAGTTTTAATAATAATTATTATGTGTATTAGAATGAATTGACTTCAGATCAATTTATCTTTAATTGGTATCATGATTCCGAAAAATAATATAATAATTGAAATAATTCAACTGGATTAACAAAAAATAAACAGTTGTTCTTGAATTCTAAAAGAAGTGATTTCTCGTGCTTACGTATAATACCAAAACTTTTCGTTCCTTAGGATTCGGTGGCCAGCAGAACTTCCACAGCCAGCAGTACAGCGGTCACCAGGCCTCCCCTGCCCAGCAGTACGCCGCTCCCAGCTCCCAGTTCGGATCTTCTCAGGCTGGCAGCTCGTTCGGCACCCCCAGCTCCCAGTTCGGATCTCCTCAGGCTGGTAGCTCGTTTGGCGCCCCCAGCCACCAGCAGTACCCCCAGCAGTCTGCGGCCGCCAGCCGTCAGTACCTGGCTCCCAAGACCGGCTCCTACCAGCAACCTTCTCAGCAAGCCTTCGATGTACAGACTGGATACCATTACTAATTGTGTGAATGTAACCGATTTAGTCAATTGAATAATTATTTGTATGTACGTATAATAAAATAGCTGTGTATAATATTACTCTGGAATTTTACTGAAATCGACAATGATATCAAAACATCAAATTGATAATTACAATGTTTTTGTAAACAAATTAGATGAGGCTTAATCTCTTTCGGCCTATCTAAAAAATTAGCAAAAATCTATTTGATTTGATAGCAGCCATGAATATATTAATGATTTTGTAATCGATCCGGCACGTGGTTCAGAAATCGATACATAAAATATTTTGGATTTAAACAAAGAAGCACGCGATAAAAAAAAAAACGGCAAAAGGTTTTAAAATCTGACAGCTGTTGACATAAACCACAGAACAAAACGTTATTAGCGCGTAAAACTTTATCTTCCTTGGTAATTTCAAATAAATAGTAGGTATCCATTTTACAGCCTACTATGTTACTCATTCAGAGTGAGAAATTTGAATTTCTGTTTGGAATATGAAATTCACTTCAATATTTTACATTCCCTTCCCAACACAAAATGGCTAAGTGTAGCTGTATCACTCAAAGCTTTATTTCTACTGTCATTTTCATCCAAACTCTATTGAATATTGGGCAATTTCAATAAAAAATTAACGTTTGTATTAATTCTTAAATCATATGTTTTCTATACAACGCAGCTTCGCGTAATGTATCATTAACGACGTGTATTCACGCATCGTAATTAAAATGTTCAAGATCACGACCCAGACACTGAACTCTTGAATGCCTTCCATTCCACGAAATCGATTATACATCGTTTGGCAATATATTGTGTAATCTTGTAGGCTTCCTTCGACTGTATCGTGGGTCATGTGACTAGTGGTCGCAAGTACAACTTTCTGGTGGGATCCTGGGTTACATTCCCATGTCAGGTTTATTGGGTTTTCTTCATCAGGAGTTTCTCAGTGGTAGCATAGTCTGAATTCGTGCCTAGTTGCTGTTTTCCCTTTATTACCTACAACATGGGTTGTATGAATATACCTATATCTGTGAATAGGCCTTTTAATATTTTTTCTTGTTTTCTTTTTTTGGGTTATTCGGTCTGTTGCCATGGTTTATTAATTGCTATAGATGACGTGGTCTCAGTCAGTTATGAATGAATTACTATGTATCTTTTGTCGGTGCGTGATGAGTGTGATGACGCAGTTTTTAATTGGCATGAAAAATAATGAATGGAAGTAACTAATTACCAGTTCTGACATTATCTTACCTATATGAAACCATAGAGGCTGGGATATCGACGCATAACCTATTAATGGTAAACCAACCAGCCATGAAACCATGGAGATTCAGTACATGATTCTGGACTCACCTGCGTTGAAAGTTTCCGTCGGAAAAAAAAATTGCTGTTCCATACATTTTGACCGCGTAGGTAGGAAACTCTTTTTTACAGATAGGAAACAGCAGATTTTTTTTTTTTAATAACCGACTACAAATTTCAACGCAGCGGTGTCCAGAATCATGTACCTACTGAATCCATGATAACAGGTTGTGTGTCCATGTGCCTGCCACCCTGTATTTCCTGTATTACGTAAATGAAAACGGAAAATAGAATACCATTTACTAAGCATGTACTTACCCACGTAGTTGGCACAAGTGAGGAGATTGTCGAATCACCATCATCATCAGCCTAGAGCAGTCCACTGCTGGACATAGGCCTCTCCTATTGCACGCCATTCAGCTCGATTCTCGGTAACTCTCATCCAGCTGCTACCAGCTGCTGTTTCCCTACGAAGATCGTCACTGCACCCAGCCCGAGGGCGATTTACCCATCAGCATCGCCATTGTCGATTTTTATAGATATTCTAGTTTCAGTGTTTGTTTTTAAAGATTTCCTTACAGTTTCAATTTTACACGGAGCTAGTTTTATTTAATTTGTTTTAAATAGGAAATAATTTCATCCTATTTCTTTGATTATTAAATTGAGTGCAATTTAAATAATTTATTTTCAACTATCTGCCTTGGCAACTGGATTTGTCCTAATTGTGAACATCTTTATTTTAAAACTAGCTGTGCCCCGCGACTTCGCTTGCGTGGATGTCGTAAGATACACATATACTAAAATAACAGCCACATTTTAATAAAACGCCCTCGTTCCCCGACCCGTCGCCAACCGTTGCGTTGAATCGCCCGCCCGCGCTATTACTTCGTTTTCGCTTAGTGTTCTTTCTGACTTTTTTCTTTTTGCTCGGCTCCTAAGAGTCATAGCGTGATGTTAAATAGCCTATAACTATCCTCGAGAATTGGGCTACCAAATGCAAAACGAATTTTTAAAATCCGACTGTCTGCTCATAATTTCATGGGTTTTAATTTTTTTGCGCCGAACCCTAATTATTTTTTATAAAATAAGAGTAGCCTTAGTTACCCGCCGTAACATCAGCTATCTGTCAGTAAAATCGATCGAGTCGTTTCGGAGATGAACCAAAACAAACAGACAGACAGACAAAAATGTTAAAAATTGCTTTTTTGTTATAAGTACCATTTATACCTACTTTCTTATGCATTTAGTAAAAGGTTGTTATTTTGACATTACAAACACTTCAATTCTATTTAGTTGTATAGAAGATATACCTGCAGTACAGTTTAATTCTATTTTCTATTTAGCGATACCTAGTATGAGATTTGGAGTGTTATCAGCATATTGTTTGTTAATAATTATATAATAGAAAAAAAAAAAACTAAAACCCGACTACTGAATAATTATAATCAAAATATGTTATTTCACATAAACCTACATGGGCACTTATGAAACGTCAGAAGCTAGGTGCACGGTTCCAATTGGTCGTTTCCTATGGAGAAGAGCCGGCAAGAAACTCCACGGTTATGAAACAAGAAAATATTCTCATCTGAAATTGTACGTACCTACTGTTCAATATTTATCGTCTGTTATCTAAACATACACGTAATATATTTTAATGTATTTAATACATATTCATAGCCGTGGTCCATAATGAAATGCGTAGGTTTGAAGAAAAATATGTTTGGTTCACATTTGAACCATGATTTTAGAAATTATTCCCAATTATCGAGTGCATGCAAGCAAAGCCGCGAGCAACAGCTAACAATAAATATATATATATATATATTTATATATTAAGTATGCTAATTAAGCCCTTTCATTTGATACCCAACACGGCGTCATTAAAACAATTTTTTTTTAGTTCATGACTTTATGTCCTCTAGAGGGCGCCATATTAGCATCTTGATCGTCCGCTAGTTACGGGCTATGTGTAGCCTGTATAGTGGACGATCAAGACGCTTCCAACGATACCTTATTTGTCAAATTATGATAATTCGTTTAGAAGTTATGAGGGATCAGATAAACATACATACATACCGGTCAAAGTCATAACCCTCCTTTTTGTTTCACCGCAGTCGGGTAACAATGAATCTATAGTTAACAAGAATCCATTAGTGCTGAGTTTAAAGACCGCATTTGTAAGTGTAATAAGAGCCGATTTGTTAGAGTAGCCTAATGACACAGATAATTTGTGTTTTGTAGGTGTCAATGTTACATTGAACATTGCCGAATCAGCGGTCATTCAGTCACTAATTGCAAACTCAACAATTCTCCAAAAGAGTAATTTTTCTAAATACCACTTTTTATTACAGTGTTTTCTCAATGAAACCAAGGTGTATTAAAAGAAGAAAAAATATTGGCCAAAATAATATATACAGCTATTTATTATACATACAAACAAACAATTAAATTGACTAAGTCAGCTACATTTCATACACGTCCTTAGTAATGGTATCCAGTCTGTTCATCGAAGGCTTGCTGAGAAGGTTGCTGGTAGGAGCCGGTCTTGGGAGCCAGGTACTGACGGCTGGCGGCCGCGGACTGCTGGGGGTATTGCTGGTGGCTGGGGGCGCCGAACGAGCTGCTAGCCTGAGGAGATCCGAACTGGGAGCTGGGGGCGCCGAACGAGCTGCCAGCCTGAGGAGATCCGAACTGGGAGCTCGGGGCGGCGTACTGCTGGGCAGGGGAAGCCTGGTGACCGCTATGCTGCTGGCTGCGGAAGTTCTGCTGGCCACCGAATCCTGTGAAAAATGGGAAGGTTATATAAAGTTATGATTTTATAATATTTTCACTAATAGTTCGGAAAATTCAAGTTATTGTTCAAGTGAAAATATTGCGGTTGAAATTATAAAACAATTTGACAGCACAGTGCAGTGATTCAAATAAATCTGCTCGTGAATAAATTGCAGTTTTTTTTAAAAAGATAAAGTCCCTATTAGTATAATTTATAATCTCGTTAATCATATTAAAACCACGTAGAAGAATAAAAACATCACAATATTGGTTTTAAAGTCATAATTGAGATTAAAACCGCTATATTTTATTTCAATAATTAACATTCCGATGCTGCAAATGATTTTATTGCCATTGACTGAGCATAATTTAATAAATTCTGGTGATTTACTATGATTTATGTTGTTAAAATTAGTTAAAGATCACAAGATAACAAGTTTCTGGTGCTAATGATTTTCTACCACACAATAAAATGTTGAATGGTACCGTTTTGAAGGGTGGCCGTTTTAGTGACTGTCTTAAAAAGCTAATAGCTTCTTTCTTAAATTTCATGTTTTAACATAAAATATATCCTATGACACTTGACAATACTGTACCTTGCAGGGGCGTAGCCTTCATACAACCCTATTCCAATCGGCTTCCCCTCGGAACAACCACTCTTCTTAATATCAACTATTGCCAAGTATATGGTACACCTGTGTGTGTAACTGTGTATCACATCACATTACATAATTATATGTAATACCAGTACATCATAAGATTAAAAACCTACAGTTTTTTGTGTGAGTTTAGAACTGAACATTTTTTCTTCGGCTTCCCTCTAATGATATTTGTATCTACGCCGGTGGTACCTTGCCGTTAATGAAAGAATTTTCGAAATTGGATCAATAGTTCCGAAGATTACCCACTACCTCACAAATGTTACCTCTTTATAACATTAGTATACAATTAGATTAACCCTTCGTATATCTACGCGAACGGAACGTAGATCTACGCGAGACACAATGGCTTTCTAATTGCTTCTGTAGTTACCGGCCCTACGAGTGGTTAACGATCAAAAAACGCGGATTCTAAATCTACTCTGAACAAATGTTTTTTTTATTTGATCTCGTAAAACATACCGTGAGTAGCGCCGAACTGGGAACCACCGTTGGAAGCAGAAGGTCCGTGGTCAGGAGGCAGGTACTGGTTGGAGGTGGCACCAGCGAAGTTACCGCCAGCGTTGTGACCGTGCTGACCAGCTCCAGCAGCGCCGAAGGCACCAGAGTTGGCTCCGAAGGATCCGTGGGAGCTAGGAGAGCCGAAGGATCCGTGGGAGCTGGGAGAGCCGAAAGATCCGTGGGAGCTGGGAGAACTGAAGGCTCCGTTGGATCCGAAGGAGGACCTGGCAACACCGATGGAGTTGTCAGGAGGGAGGTAGGAGCGTTCCAGGTGTTCCAGACGACCTGCGGCGGCCACGGCGACGAGAGCGGCGATCACGAACTGTGGAGAGAAAAATGCCATAGTCAGTGATGGATGGATGTACGTAAGATGCTAATCGACATATTTTGTGTGTTGAAAAACTTTCAAAGGTATTCTAAAATTAGCTGTGCCCCGCGACTTCTTTCGTGTGGATGTCGTAAGATACACAATATACTAAAATAACAGCTACATTTTAATAAAACTCCCTCGTCCCCCGACCCGTCGCGTTGCATCGCCCGCCCGCGCTCTTACTTCGTTTTCGCTTAGTGTTCTTTCTGACTTTTTCATTTTGCTTTGGGGTTCTAAGGGTCGTAGCGTCATAAATAACCTATAACTATCCTCGAGAATTGGGCTACCAAATGCAAAAATAATTTTTTTAATCCGACTTTTTGTATACAATTTCATGGGTTTTAATTATTTTGCGCGGAGCCCTAATTCTTTTTAAAAATATAAGTAGCCTAAATTACTCCTTATAAGATCAGCTATCTGCCAGTGAAAGTCTTGTCAAAATCGATCCAGGGGTTTCGGAGATTAGCCGCAACAAACAGACAGGCAGACAGACAAAAATTTAAAAAATTGCTATTTCATTATAAGTACTGTATATTCTTTCATATGCATTTAGAAAAAAGTTGTTATTTTGACATTACAAACAGATACTTCAATTTTATTCATTTGTATAGATTAAGGATAATTTTCACTGTTTTCACGATTTCAATTATTTTATTTAAAAAAAAATCAATGTTAAATATTATAAGACCGTAGCCGTAAAGGAAAATTAAGCTAATAAATATTTTGCATAAAAATTAATTACCAGTTTCATTTTGTGTAGGAGTTGTCGGAACACTCAAAACCTAATGTGGATGAAGCTCAAGTTGAACTGTGATGCTGCGAGTCGCCTGACCTGTTATATACCATCTGCTGTCGATCCTGAACACTCGCGTCTGACGTCATTTTATAGCTAAGATAATGAAGCAAAGCTATGATTCCTCATGTAATTAGTTTGAATCTTTTTTGAACTACCGAACGTGATTGACCTCGTGTGTCAAAATCTTAGTGTATTTTTTCAAGGATTCCATTAACTTGGTGTGGGAAAAGGACCATAGGTCTTTCGTTGCTAGATTGGTTATTTCAACCAGTCGACAGTAGCAATTATTATTCTTTGATTTAGTGAGTTTTCCAATTAGATACAGAACATACCATATAAATGGACTAAGTACGAATTTCACAAATGAAACCGAACGCGATTAGCACATCTAAACTACGTTCAAAAGCGGTCAGTGTCAAAATCCACAGAAAATAATGACACTGACAGCCCTTAAATTTGGTTTATGTCCTGATCGCGTTCAGTTTCAATGGTGAAATTCGCTCTTAGTATTTAAAAGTTTAGAACGATAGAAATATAGCAGCAGCGTTGTCATTTCTAATTTACGTAGAAATTACGTGTTAATGGTAAAAGAAAAAAAATTGTAACACTTGTATCTCCTTGAATTTCAGGAAAGGTAGGTTATTTTTAAATGTATAAAACGATGTTTTTATAATTTTTACTTTACGAATAACTGCATCAGACCAGCAAATATAAATTTGAAATTGATCAAATTATAGCTACTTTCTTATCTTAGTTGCTATTGTCTGTATAACTAGCCAATTATATGCTCAAAACATCACATCATATCGATTCCATACGAAAGTATCGATTCAAATCGATTCATATATCAGGTCAGTGTCTGGACCTAGACAGTGAACTGATATGAATCGATACTTATGAAGATCACGATTTTGAATGTTTAATTGCATTGCGTGAATCGATATCATTATTATTTCGTGCTTACTGTTAGTAGGTTATATTACTTGCCATGTTCAAATCATGTACGGTTGAGGCGTTAAATTCTTACAAAAGAACCTATCTCTCTCTCAAATAACGAGCGAAATAGATTTTTACAAAATGAAAAGCGATTGTTCTACCCTGCCAATATTATTTAAAACTGAACTGAAATCGGTCCAGCAGTTTCGGAGATTAGCCGGAACAAACAGACAGATAAAAATTAAAAAAATGGTTTTTTGTTATAAGTACCGTATATACATATGCATTTAGTAAAAAGCAGCTATTTTGACATTACAAACAGACACTTAAATTTTATTTATAGATTTGTGTATTTGTATTTTTTGTTTATTTTTTATTTTTTGTATTTGTATAGATAAATAATTTCTACATATTTGCTTGATAATTCTTAACTCAGTCTACGGGCAAATATAATTTGCCAAAATCATGACTAATACTCACCTTTATTATCTCGTCTAGTCGTCCCAATAATTGCTTTACCACCCTAAGGTTAGATGTCACTTGCACGTCATTAAACGACAAGGTCTATTTATCTATGTGACAGTTAGATAATTTTAACCTTAGTGAAGTTTCTATTTACAGGAAATTGTTAAATTGCTGTCAAAAGCCCTGTGGTAACGGCCCCGACTTAAGATTCGTAGATCGTGAGTTCAATCCCAGGTGCTTTACTTTGTGTAATTGATTTCATCACCACTGCTCTCAAAACGGTGAACATCATGAGGAAACCGGCATCTCCTAGAACCAAAAATTCGCAGACCTGTGACATCTAGCAACCCTCACTGGGCCCACATGGTGGACTACGGTCCAATCCCTGTGACAGAGAGGAAGCCTGTATTCCAACAGTGGGAACGTTATAGGCCAATTATGCGTTTGTCAAAAGTGGTAACGCAATTACGAGGGTCACTATCCCTACGTAATACTGTTTAGTCAGGTTGACGGATTGCTTCTTCTGTAGCTGTGTCTATTTTAGTCAGTTAAATGACTAGGCTCTCATTTGTCAGTCTTCAAAGTCACACCGTTGCACCGGTCAGCGGGTAGGTTAATCGCGTAGGTGAAATTGACGAGCAGAACATCTGTATGTTTCACACCTAACAAGGCCAAACAGAAATCGTGCGTCAGCTTTGTCTACACCAGGCGTTAAATACTTTCAAATATTGCTACCCATTAACCAAGTATCTATAAATCTAGTGTCTGAATAGACGATCTAGATTAGGTGATTGATTTGATTGTTTTTAAAGTTCATACAATATTTGAGACTAATTTTAGAGATAGTCTTGACTAATTTTATAGATATACTGTTTCGTTGGTCTAGTGGTCGCAAGCGCTGATGCCGAGATTGAGGTCCTATGTTGGATTGCCAGGTCGGGCAGTGTTAGTTGGTTTTTGTATCTGGAATTTCTCAGTAGCGGCCAGGGGTCTGGATTCGTGCCCGGTTGATGGTAATGGGCTCGCCTTAAACATAACTGGCGAAATGTGGGTGCACTATAGTTACACCTCTGCCCAACCCTTCGGGAAAACAATGCGTAACGTTATGTTATGTTTATAGATAGGTAGCTAAGTACCTATTTTTAGAGTGTGGTTACAGCATTAATGTGGAAAAATTAAGTGCGCCGAGATCCTGGTCGAAAGTTGCTTTTAGTAACATTTTGTTAACCTTTTGTCTTGTTCATCTTAATTATTGGGTTTTACCGTCTTATTGAAAGCATCCGTTTTAAGTGCTCTTTTGGGCGCTATTTTTAGCTACCGGCTTTGCTTCTTGTTGGTTGAGCTTAAGGTTTTCAATTCTCTGGGATAAAAAGTAGTGGCGGTCCTTTTCTAAATATATAACCAAAACGTCCTCTGCCAAAATGAATGATTTTATACTGTCACGGAGAAAAGTTTACTCCGTTTCGCATTTCCGACTCCTTATCGTATTTTCTTCTTACTATGTAATACTTACACAACACTATAACTAATGGAACTGATAAGCTTTTCCTGATTAGGCATGTTTTTCTTGGTCCACAGAATCGTTAGTACCTAACTACCAGTTGTAAAACCAGAAGTCTAATAGAGACTGTGAGGAAATAGAGTCTTTGCACCACTTATGAGCTTAGTTTAATTACAGAGTTCTTCATGAAATTATGCACACCTAGCTATAAATTGTAGGCATTTGGTATTTGACATTGGGCTTGCACTATTTATCTACTTCAGTTTCATCAAACAAACCCTCTAGTTAGGCAAAAGGCTACAGAAACAGAGAAATAAATGTATAAGTTTAATTCAACACACGTAATTAAATAAACCCTGAAAATAATTAGCAAAATCCAAAGAATAGTTGAAATTTTTCAATTTCAGTGTTGTGTTTTATGGTAAATGGTCAACAAAATGCAGCTATGGCGTATTTTGAATGATGACTGATTATTAATTAAAGTTACCTAACTAAAGAATCTTCAAAAACCGGAGCTTATTAATTTCAACCAGATTTATTTTCGTGACTGACAGAACATTAGACTACCAAGCAGAAGGCACCTTGGCGGTAAAAATCATTATACTGCTTAATAGTTAATGCTTACAATGTAAAAACATGGATTGATTAACTAGACACGATTTTAGCACAAATTTTTGAAGCACTAGCTCTTAATTTAATACTTTACTTATAGGTAGGTAGGTAGGTAATTATTTCGGTAGCCACCCGCTCGCAGCATCTCTGAATTTGTAAGGTTTATTTTTATCTATTTTTAGAATAATGATGAGCTCTAGCCTAAATAAAGGTTTTGCTACTAGCGGAATTATATCGAGCGAAATGCTTTGAGCACGCTTTTCTCCTTTCTGAACTCTCCCACTTATCTAGTGTCTCACTTCCAATGTCTATGTTCTTCACACGCTAAGAATCTTCGTTATTCTAACAATCTTCTCCTACTCTGTCCTTCTCATACTTTTGACTTTGTTCATTCTTCCTTCCATATTCAGCCCATTCTTTCTTGATATCAGGATGGCCACCAGTCGGTATCAGTGGCGCAGATACAATCATCATTAGAGGGAAGCCGAAGAAAAAATTGTTCAGTTCTCATAAACTCAGACAAATAACGGTAGGTTTTTAATCTTATGATGTTTTAAACTGGTATCAAATATAATTATATAATGTAATGTGATACACAGTTACACACACAGGTATAAAATATTATTTGGAAATGAAGAGTGGTTGTTCCGAAGGGAAGCCGATAGGAATCGGGTTGTATGAAGGCTTCGCCCCTGGTTGGTATACATTTAAGCGGAAATTGCGGAGTTACATAACATAACATCACGTACCTAACAACCTATAGTATAGTAGGTACACCCACATTTCCGCAGTTATGTTTAAGTCCCATGTAATAGGGGGCGAGCCTATTGCCATTTACCGGGCAGATTGCGGAGTTATTTTCAAAATAAATAGCGTAGAGTCATCTTTAATCTCTCTTGAATTTGTATATATGTATATGTATATATAATATAGGTATATATTATAGTGAATTTGTATGTATGTGTATTACAAGTTTATAACCTTTTTATACACTTGTGTATCTATTCTATTTGTACCTAATTCATTATTATATATTTTTAATAGTTTTTTTTAGTATTGTTCCTCTCAAACAGAGCACCTGCCATCTAATCTCTTCACCACCCTTGGTTGACTGGCAAAGAATGCCTGAGACATTAAGTCCGCCTTTGTACTTTTTTGAGTGTGAAAAGTTTAAATAAATAAATTGAAAACGAACGCGGGAAAGTTTTCACAAAAACTTTACCACTGAAATCTACGAAATAATTATATTTTATTGAGTATCGTCTTTACCTCAGCCTACCAAAACAACGTTTTTGCAGACGCTTTGTCTTGACTATGAAGACATCTATGCAATTCCGAAAACAGTCTGTTGTAAATCCCCAATAAAATCAGCGCATGTGAACCTAATCCGGAAAAGCAAGAAAGAGTAATGCAGGCCCATATATTATGACAATGGTGCTTTGTGGCCGAAACAGAAGGTCTACTCCCTAAGTCTGTCAACGAAGATACAGGCCCATCCGAAAGTAGTTAATCCAGCAAAACAAGTGTAAAATTAAAATTTTCGGACGGGCAAAGACATCGTAGGGGCAACTGTATAATCGTGTTGTCATTCATTCTTAGTTCGGAAACCAAACTAACCTTGTGTCCGTAAGTGATACGGAGTAGGAAACGCCCGTAACTTCGGCCGAAACTACGGACTTCATGCTTAGGGAGTAGACCCCCAGGTTCGATAATACTACCGACTATCCTGCTCTACCTATTACGTACCTAAAGTCTGTTCCAAAACTATCTAATTAAAATGTTAGCAAATGGTTTTGAAAATGCACCTGAGCATGCCAATATGTAATGCCACTTACAAATTGAGTGAATTGATTTGATTCTGAAATTCTAATTTTAAATTTAAAAAAGGCTATGTGCGTGTCAAACCACGCACAATGAAGGGTTCCGTAGTTGGGATGAATTTATCCCAAGAACATATTTAACATTGTAGTATTTAATTTATTTATTGGATAGTTTAGTACCAAACTACTGACTAATAAACTATATGGAACAGCTGATATAAAAAAAAAAACAAAACAAACAACAAAATATGGATTGTTATTGTCCGAAATAAATTATTTGATTTGATTTTTTTTCGCGATTTCATGATTGGTCACATAGTAAAAGTTGTTCATAATGATGAGTACAATGACCCCTTAATAGGTTGTGCGTTAATTCCGGGACATGTTGTATAATTAAGTGTTAAGCTTTTTTGTCTCAATTACCTATCTTAAAAACTAAACATGCCAGAGATCTTTGTCTCGAGTCTCGTGCCCGACAACCAAAGGTTAATGAATATTTTTTTGCGAATCTACACCATGTTACTAATGTATGTGTAAAATAGATTTCGTAAGTACATGTTACCTGACTAGTAGGCAGTTTAGGTCCGGTCACGACTTATTAGGTACTTGGTACAATATGTTACCTCGATAGTGACGCTTCCTGTTTTAAAAGTCTCTTTAAAGGTCAGGAAGAAACATCTTCATGTGTTTGACATTTTCATTTAGAATGTCGTACGACTGTCGCAACCCAGTGATGGGCACGCCACAACTGCGGCGATAAGTCCCCTCTTTGTGGAGTGGCTGGATAGGCACCAGGGCGTCCTCACCTTCCGCCTGACGCAAGTCCTCACCGGACACAGGTGCTTCGGGAGGTTCCTGTTCCGGATACGACGGGAGGAAACTCCCGGGTGTCACCATTGTGTATATCGCCTGGAAGACATGGTGGAGGTCTGCCCGGTTTGGACGGAGCACCGCCGTGTCCTCGCGGAGGCGATCGGTGGCGGCGATCTCTCGCGTCCGGCCCTGGTCCAGGCTATGGTATGGAGCGGGGGTACATGGGAAGCATCACCTCCTTCTACGAAGCAGTAATGCTCGCGAAGGAAGAGGCGGAACGCGTGAGGGAGAGGCAATCTCTGCGCCCTCACGCCCCTAGTTGCCACAGGAGACGCCCTGGGCGTTGGGAATCGAGAGCCGATTCCCGGCCACCGTAGGCGCGGGTTAGCGGACGGCGAGCAATGGGTAGCTCGTCGTCCGGTAAGGACCAGGCCCGGGTCGACGGCGCGTTGTGTTCAACGCGCGCCTCAAAGAGATGTCAGCACTAACTGACGGGGTCCACTAGGGCCGATGCCTGCCAGGGTCGCGGGATGTTCGAAAGAGTTACCGTGGGCCCGGCACAGGTAACTGAAGGAACACGGGTGAGTTTATATGGATATCTGCAACATCATGGTAACGCACGTGCTATGACTTTGGTATTGTAGATGTACCAGAGACAAAGCTGAGCTGTCTCGTGTGCTTAAAGTAGGTAGGTACACCGACTTATTACGACATTAATATTTATAACGTGTTCCTTCTGAGATCCCATAACTCTAGGGGGACATTGTACTCATCATAATGCACAACTTTTACAATGGGACCGAACCCGAAATAGCAGAAAAAAATCTGCTGTTCCCTACATTTTGACGAGATAAGCGAACATAAATGTAGGTAACAGCTGATTTTTTTCACAATTTCGGGTTTAGTCTCTAGTAAAAGTTGTTTGTTATCATGAGTACAATCATGATTAAGTATCGGTCACTCACTACACTCACCCTAATATATTTTTTTTTGACAAATTATGCAAATTCTGTTCGATGACTCAACCACAACATTCAAACACACACAACACATTCAAACGCAGCGGGTTAAATCCAGGACTCCAGGAATCCGGGACTACGATAAGCTGAGTTAATTTAAAGGTTGACTGGGTCAGCAGTATCAAAATCCAATCCATAAAATAAAGTTGTTTTTCTGTTTCTGCAAATATCTAGTTTTACAAATGCGTGACTATTTTTATTGATTTCGACACGGAAATTATGAAATCTGGCTTTTGTTTACTTAAACGCATACTAAAATAAATACATATAATGTCTTCCTTGCATCGTTTATTCTAGTTTTTTTGTATGAACTATTAGTTTTATTTAATGTTTAGTTTTGCTACGCATATATTATTTTTACACTTCTGTTTCCTAGGTTACCGACGTATTATAAAGGCTCCTGCAAACCGGCGCGACACGCGACGCGAATCACGCGCGTCACAAAGGCACCGCTAGTCGGCCGCCACGCGGTGCCTTTGTGTCACGCTGCATGTCGCGCCTTTTTGCAGGAGCCTTAATGAAAGACGCTCACTGCTGTAGTTAGACCTGTGTTTCAGTACGAGCCTTCACGCTTATAGGGTTTGAGTGTTATGCCCGGGTTACGCGAGGCTAGTTTTTTAAGCTATGATAGCAAGAAAGTAATATCCTAGCTTACTATCTTGGCTTGGCACCATGCTGGAGCTGTTTACACGATGCTAGTAAATTTTAAGCCAATGGCATTGCGGTGACGTCTTAAGCCCGAGATACACGAGGCTAGTTTTTGAAGCTAGAATAGTAGCTAGTGTTAGTAAGCTAGCAAGCTAGTAAATCTGACTTCGTGAATATAGAACTAGCTGCTTTTCTAGGCTAATAAGCTAGTGAAAAAGCTAGTAAGCTAGCATCTCAAGCTAGGATAGTTCAATATACACGGGATACACGGGGCTAGTTTTTGAATCCACGATAGTAAGCTAGTGTTAGTAAGCAAGCAAGCTAATAACTCTGGCTTGGTGTACACCGAACTAGCCTCAATTCTAGGCTAGTAAGCTAGTGAGGAAGCTAGCAAACTAACGTCTCAAGCTAGGATAGTTCAATATACACGGGATACACGGGGCTAGTTTTTGAATCCACGATAGTAAGCTAGTGTTAGTAAGCAAGCAAGCTAATAACTCTGGCTTGGTGTACACCGAACTAGCCTCAATTCTAGGCTAGTAAGCTAGTGAGGAAGCTAGCAAACTAACGTCTCAAGCTAGGATAGTTTTTAAACTATCCTAGCTTGACGAATGGAGTTCATTTTACTTCACGGACGTGAGTACCTTAATCACTGCAATGGTACTAGCTTAAAATTATCTGGCCACACGTAAACAGCACTAGCTTGTGCCAAGCCAGGATAGTACCTATATAGAGATTCTAGCTTGCTATCCTAGCTTTGAAAAACTAACCTTGTGTGTCCCGGGTATTATCCGTAGAGTAAAATGATCCAATTGGGTACTATCTTCGCCGGCCAGGATAGTAAAATCGGTGATGGGGGGCGCTACTAGCTCAAAAATAGAACCCTATCTTATTAAACTAAATAAATCTATATATCTTTCTGTCTATTTATTATTTATTTATTTATTTTTATCTATATATTTATATCTTATCAAATATATATTTGAAGTGTTTCTTGGTAGATTAAATAATCCTGATATATTAGACTCGTTGAGGCTGCTTGTTCCAAACACCAGGCTGCGGCAGGCGCCGAGAGCACGGCTTTTCGACGTCCAGTGGTGCTATTCTGAAAAGCTCCCACCGTGAAAATTTAGGTGAAGTGAGCGTGATGTGAACTGTCATCCCACCTTACTCTACTAGGGATTGAGCTCACTTCAAACTCACTTCACCTAAGTGTTCACGGTGTGATGTTTACAGAATAGATCGGCTGGTCGCTCGCGCTAACGTAAGCAAATTTGCACCGGTTCCAAGAGCCATTTGATTAATAAACAGCGCCTCACAAAGGCTTGGCCTTTTTAACTGTACATTGGTGGAATTCGTGAGGGTGTCTCTCGATTTATTAACTAGTACCTAAGTAATAAATCATTTAATCACATTATCACATTTGATGTGAAACTGTAATGATAGTGATAGATTGTATAAATAAATAAACTATCATCAAAATATCAAAATCAAAATATTTTATTTCACATAAGCCTACATGGGCACTTATGAAACGTCAGAAGCTAGATGCACGGTTCCAATTGGTCGTTCCCTATGGAGAAGAGCCGTCAAGAAACTCTACGGTTACTCTTTTAAAAATAATTGGCTTTTACAATGTTTTCAATTTACAATATGGGAGGAGTGTGTAGGCCTGTCAACAAGTACCAAGTACTTAGCAAAATAGAAAATGGTCTACAAATCTACAGTCTATTAAGCCTACAACGATCTCAGATTCACAAAATATAAAAGAATCTATTTAAAAGAGAAATAATATAATAAAAATAAAAACCTTTTTAAACCAAATGACACGATTGCAAGTACAACTATAACAAATCTGAGTTAATATCCTGCTCAAAACAGCCACTAATAAATAGTAAAAATTAAAATTGTAGGTTCAAAATGTAAAATAATGAAAAGATTATGTCATGGAAGTATGTAAAAAAATAATTAAAATAAACATCGTAATCTGGGAGCAGTTAATAGACACAATAGATTACTAGCCTAAAATGAGGATAGTTCTGTATACACGAGGTATTTAGCTTGCTAGCTTACTAGCACTATCTTGCTATTCTAGCCACAAAAACTAGCTTCGTGTAATCCGGGCATTATTCTTATCGCGAGATCAGTATCGAATGAACGGTACTATAGATGGTGATAGTATTACCATAAATTTCTAATGAAGAGTCCACTCAATCTCAATAATTTTACACCATTAGGACTGCTCTAAAAATAAATGTGGCGTTATACATTTTGATTTCAATAAATTGGTCTATTTATAAATATTACGAATACCGATGTTCGAAATACCGATAATCGATTTCAGCAAAAAAGTTTATTGAGAAAAATTATATGATTAATTATCTAATAAATACATTATGATGTTGCAAAATTATATACCTACTTAAATCTTTTTTGAATCTTTATTAAAACATCTTCTATTTTATAACACTTCTGTCAACAGTGCCGATTTTTTATTCGATTCTTCATCAAATATCGTAAATCGAATCGATTTCCGCGTACGTAATGATCCCACGCTTTAATTAGCAGCTCTTGATGGGTTCAATTAACGATTTTTTATCGATCAATCGGTTCATGATCGGTCGTTTATGACGATGTCGTGAACATCTGAAGGCTCCGAAGTCTAAACGGAACTTATTCGTATATAAAACGATGGGTCATTGGTTTTGGGATCACTTTGATTGTGGATGGTTCCTTGTAGTTCGTCACTGCTATTTTGAAAGACCAGCTGATCTATTCTCAAATATGTCACCATGAAAACGTAGGTGAAGTGAGTTTGAAGTGAGCTGTCATCTCCCCAGAAGCTAGTAATTGACACTATTGACAGCTCACTTTAAGCTCACTTCATGTTAAGTTTTAAACGACTTCAAAAAAGGAGGAGGTTCTCAATTCGGTTTTATTTTTTTGCACTGTCTGTGGTTTCGTTCAAATAAAAAAAAGAATTTTTCAAATCGGTTTGTAAATAAATAAATGACGGAGTTCTGAAGCAACAAACATTAAAACAAAAGAAACAAGCTCACTTCACTTTAACTTTTCATGGTAACATTTTTACAGAATCGATCGGCTGTTTCCACCAAGTTACAACAAACGGATCGATTAGGTACTTGAGAAGAACAATTCCGAAGACTGGTTACATAATACATTTGCCCACTTAATAATAAACCCTAAGTTATGTTATGCCAAACTTAAACCTCGAAAAATGTACGGTTAAACCGTATTTATTACTGACTAGCTGTTGCCCGCGGCTTCGCCCGCGTGGTTGTCAGTACTTCCCTATTTGAATCGGATTTTGTTCACAATTTCATAGGTCTTAATTTTTTTGCGCCGAACCCTAATTATTTTTCTAAAATAAAAGTACATTAAGTTACTCCTTATAACATCAGCTATCTGCCAGTGAAAGTCCCGTCAAAATCGGTCCAGCCGTTTCGGAGATTAGCCGGATCAAACAGACAGACAACATAACATCACGCCTTGTTTCCCCCAAGGGTTAGGCAGAGGTGTACCTATTATAGTACACCCACAATTCGCCAGTTATGTTTAAGTACCATGTAATAGCGGGCGAGCCTAATGCCATCTACTGGGCACAAATCCAGACTCCGGGCTGCTACTGAGAAATTCCAGATAGAAAAACCCAATAACACTTTGCCCGACCTGGGAATCAAACCTAGGACCTCATGCTCAGCAGTAGCGCTTGCGACCACTAGACCAATGAGGCAGTTCAAGCAGACAAAAATTTTATAAATTGCTTGCAAACTCTGCTTAACTCCGGTCGAGCGCTGCTTGGCGGCGCTGCCGCTGGTGGCGCCCCGATTATTCAAGCGACGACTAACGTATTTCCGACATAATATGTATAAATAGATAGATGAGGCGTTTAGTTATTGTTGACATCAAACCACTGCACATACCTTAAGCCTCATTTACACGGTTCGATTTATTTGCCTGTTGCATTCCTTAGCTTGAAGCAACAATGAAATATGCACCGATGAAACAGTGTTTAGACGATTCAAGTCATTTGTTGCTTCAGTTATATTGTTTGCCACAGGCAAGAATCTTGTATCGTGTTAATAGAGCTTTACCGTTCTAAGTCGGTACCTAACAGAGGAGAATGGAAGAAGTAAACGTGTTACGCCGACCCCAAGTAACATGCAACAAGAGCAGGAAGATGATGATGACCGTTCAAAGTCAAATCATTTATTTCAAGTAGGCGTGGTCTACTTGCAATAAAAGGCACTTTTGAACGACAACATTCTCATTTTTCTTTCTACTTTTGAAATAACTATAATTTCGGAAGTCAGTGTTCGGTGGTCTTTGTTTTTGTATTTTCCTTTTTTGCCACCGACTTCCTGAATTAAAGTAATTCTTCACTATGTAGTGTTTTTTTTTTTGGAAGACGGTGGTTTCTTTTTTTGAAAACTGTGTTTATTTTTTACTTTTTAGTTGTGGTACACACGCCAAAAGAGTTCAATAACCAGTCACGCACAATACAAAACTATATCGCTACTGTACGTACTGCTCACAATGACAGCCACACACACATCACATTAGAGTGAGTGCGCTAACGTCTTCTAAATGATAGTTTGACATAATTTAACATCGAAAATTAAAGCGTTCGTAGCCCAACGTCATATACTTCTAAATATTGCGATGTAAGTCTCTGAAGTGGAGATTCTTTCTCTGATTTAAAAGGACATAGTCCACTTTGTATGGGAATTTGGCTCGGTGTGAACAGGCACTCTACGTACAAATATAATGCAGACTTAATAGCTAATACCAGTAGGAACGAGAATATTGTAATGTTATTGTATCGTGATGTTTGTAAGACTAGTTTTGCTTACTTATTTTTTAATTTTTTTTATTTTCTTTTACAATTTTTAGAAAACTTACAGCTAAACACGTTTTTGCACGTTTGAGAGTAACAAAATTATGGCCAATTAAAAGTTTCCACAAATAGAAGAGAGCATATAAACAAAAAGTATTTGAGTAGGTAGACAGTATTTGAGTAAAGACAGTATCTTATGTAAAAAAATGCGTTTCAAACTGCGCAAATTGTGATTAATTAATTAACGTGATCAAAAAAGAAATCACAAAGAGTCCTTTTTAATTTAGTTATGCCAGTATTGAAAACATCGATATCGACGTCCCGGCAGAACGCATTGTACGTATGACTCACTCTGATCAAGTATGAATTTCGTCTGTAATTCGTTCCTACCACAGGAGTATGCAATAGATAAGGATTGCGCAGAAAAGCAGAAGGAACCCGCAGTCCGATTTTGTTTAGCAATTCGGGAAGCTCGGTTGAACCGTTAGCAATTCCAAATAAAAATGCCAAGTCTGCAATTCTTCTACGTTCAGAAAGAGGAAGTAAATGAAATCTTTTACAGCGTAGGAGATAAGTGGGAGACTAAGTTTTAGACCGGAATTGAATATACCTCAAAAATTTTCTTTGTATGCCTTCGAATCGATTGATGTGTATGTTGTAATTGGGATTCCATACTTGAGAAGCATACTCGAGATGACTGCGAACAAAAGTACAGTAGAGAATTTTGATGGTTTTGATGCTCTTGAATTCAGACGAGACCCTCAAAATGAATCCCAGTGATTTTGATGCTTTGCCAATGATTTTATCTATGTGTTGATCAAATGATAGTTTTGAATCAAATACAACTCCCAAGTCTTTGACTGTATTAACCCTAGCTAGGGATCTGTCTAAAAGTTTATAATCAAATGTGATAGGTACGGGCTTCCTAGTGAAGGAGCACACGTAACACTTGGAGACGTTTAAATCAAGCTTATTAGTGCTGCAGTAGCACTGGACCCTATCCAGATCCTCTTGCAATGACAGAGCATCTGATAAGGAGGATATCTTTGACATAATTTTCATGTCATCCGCGTACAGGAGTATTTTGGAATGAAGGAAGCAGGAATCAATATCGTTGACGAATAAATTGAATAAAAGCGGCCCTAATAAAGATCCTTGAGGAACTCCAGATGGAATACGCATTGATCTTGATGAATACCCATTCAGCACAACAGTCTGACACCTATCCTCCACATACGACTTAAACCAGCGGAAAAGATTACCTGTAATGCCCATCGATAGAAGTTTACGCATGAGAACGACGTGATCAATTTTGTCGAAACATTTGGCATAGTCTGTATATATGACGTCGATTTGGGACCGATTGGACATAGCTTCTGACAGGTAGTCACTACAGAGAACGAGGTTTGTAGTTGTTGAACGTCCACCCAATAATCCATGCTGGTGTTCGCTGAAACTGAGCCTGAGAGCAGAGTAAACTTGCCTGTACACAATCTTTTCTAATATTTTAGCAAACACGCATAATTTGGATATCGGTCTGTAGTTTTCAACGCAGTTTCTCGGTCCCTTTTTGTGAATAGGAGTTATATAAGCCGACTTCCATATAGCAGGCATAACCCCGGTATTAAGAGATCGTCTGAATAAGATTGTAAGAGGAACCGAGAGGCTTGCAGCACAGTTTACTATGAGAACTGGCGGGAGCTTGTCTGGACCAGCAGATTTATTTAAGTCCAAATGCTTTAGCAGTTTCATAACCGCATCTTCACAAACCTCGATAGCAGCTACATCGTATGGACTGTAATCAGTCTGTTCACTGGTACAATGACATTGACCATTATTCTCAGAGCTGGTGGATTCACGAAAGTTTGATAAAAAATACTCGCCGAAGAAGTTGCAAACTTCCTCACCATTGCTAGAAGACCGGTTTCCAAACTGCAGCACAGAAGGGTAGGAGTTGCTTTGTTTTTTTGATTTTATGTAGCTCCAGAAGGCTCGAGGGTTGTTGCGAATAGCGGATTCTACGTTTGCCATGTAATCATCGAACATGCACTTCTCTAATTCCTTTGCACGTTGCCGTAGTATAACAAAAGATTGGTAGTCCGAATCGTTCCCATATTTTTTAAACTTGGCGTTTTGAAATAAAACACATTTTTATTTCTACATTTTGTTATTATTCTGACTCATAACTTAATAATATGTTGTCTAGGCACTGGTCAGGTGGATAATATATTATCTTGGTACCTTGCCCAGCTTAAAAACCAAATTATAATCATTACATGAGCGCAGCAATCCACTGTTCTTCGACTCACTATACAGTTGCAGTAATACTGCTTGATAGAATGTCGTCCCTGACTGTTATTTTCATTTTCATGTAATATGTGGACAAAATACACATTTGGACGATGGTTGCAAACGTACCACTTTGAGCGACCCACTGCCTTATAACAGATTGCACTTCCTCAAGATCGAGGGTATGCCTTCTCCTTTACGTGATATCACGACCACAATTCGCACATCGTATGTGCACAGTTTTCGCCAATCTCCAGGCAGGAGTTGAATCGAAATTGCCTATATAGTTCGTATCCGTACGGTTCAGGTCGGCGAGTTTGATATCCATTTTCAAGCTGGGGTCAACGATGGGATTGGCGTCGAAGTTCATAGGCGTGCCGGGGCCAACGTGAAAAGAAGTGTCAGCGTCCATTTTTAAAACCAAAACTATACTTGAAAAACAATCACAGTAAAACGAGGCAAGCAATATTCACGATACCAAGAATCAAAGTGAATGACAAGTGACGACTTGAAGTGATAACTGACATTGACAATAGACTTTTTTTTAATAATCGATTTAATAAATTGATTAAAAATCGAAATTCATTGACCAACTTCTATACTTTTAAATACTTCTGTTTTCCAGATATGGATAAAACATGTTCCAAATAATGTAAGTGATTACAAATAACAGCTTTAATTGACTGTAAACTCTAGACTCTTAAATGAATGAGGAGGACTTAGTTGAACTTCAACAACAAACATAACATAACAATTAGAATCGATTTGTAAATAATTATTTTAAAATATACGATTAATTATTGGTACCACTATGAATTACGAAGGTCAAGTACTGTCAATATGTCGAAGCATAAAACAATTTCAGTACTTATTAAATACAATATTCGTGGGCGCAAGTTGATACAAAAATATAGAATAAATAAGCGTTTAAAAATTAAACATATTTTTTTATTAATTTGTTTCTTTTCGAGCATCGTGTCCACGCGAAGCCGAGAATGGATAAAGTCTTTTAGCGAAAGTAAATAGAATAATTTGTGTTAAGAAATGGTTTTATCTATTTATAATAGCTTAAATAAATAAAACCATTTTTAATAAATATCTTTATAAAAAAATTATAAGAACATCACAAGTTAACATGTTTTATTATAAATGCAACATTACATTTAGAACAATACCTCTTTTTATACAATTATTTAATAAACAATGGGCGGAGTGAATAAACAAGTCACATAGATAAAAAATATAATCTGATCCAGTAACAATAACATCACTCACACTCCAGTACCGCCGGCTTATTATATTATGGCTAATATGCTGTGAAAGTTTTGAAGATGTAATAGTATTATTTCGTTTCTTCAGTTCCGTTCAGTTTGCATAGTGACATTGTGTGCTGCTGCTGTTATGCTGGTATTAGCAAATGGATCTTGGGTGGCAACAATCTCACGGTACCGAGGCGAAGCATTTGTGTAAGCCAATGGTGTCGGTCCAGGCAGGCGACGCTTTATTTCGCCTGTCTCAGCGTGACGATGCACCCACAATCGAACGGTTTTTATGTAAAAAAAATATGAAAATATTAGAACTAAGGTCACGGTGATATAATAAATTAATACATTATTATTGAAATTAAAGATTTCAATTGATTTCTTGATTTAAAATAATATTGATGTTTTTAAATATTTTAATGAATTTAAAGATGATTGTAATTTTAATTTTATTTATGTGAGCTTTTTGGAATATTGTTAAATGATGCATGGTCTAAGCTAATCAATTTATCACAATCACAAACTTCGTAAAAGTGCAACTTGTATAGAAGTAGTTGCTAATGCAGACTGGCTCATACATTAGTTCACAATTTTATTATTAAAGGCAGGAATATATTTTTAAAGCGGGTAGTTAGCTTCTAAACTGGCAAATAATTATAAGTAGGCGAGAAATTTGTGTTAGATTCTCAAATCGGTCAGAATATCGTTTTATTCAGTTAGTATATATTACTCGAAATTACAAAAACTCAAAAATAATAATATTTTATAGTAAACACATGGCTCGAACTCGAATCATTTGTCACTGTATGTCGAATGCTTACCTGTTGCACCACGAGATCAACTATCCTTTGCGGCGAAATTATGATATTGTCATTAAGAAGACGTTAGCGCACTCACTCTACGAATACGATGTGTGCGTGGCTGTCATTGGTTGCAGTACGTACAGTAACAATATAGTTTTGAAGTGTGCGTGACTGGTTACTTAACTCTTTTGGCGTGTGCTACATAAATTCTAATACTACTACCTGCTATATAACTTACAGTGGCAGAAAGTTATTAAAACATCACCCATATACATAGACTAAGTGGGAAAAATACGTATTATTGGAGCTAACTCAACTACGCAAGCAAAGTTAATACGTGACATAGGACCTCCTAGGTCTTCTAAGAAGACCTCTCAAACAAAAAAATACTTTTCTAAATCGGCCCAGCCGTCTTCGAGTATTCGGAGAACATACATAAAAAAAATTTCTGACGAACAAACCTCCTTCTTATTTTTGAAGTCGGTTAAAATAGAATTGATTCTCGATGTTCCAAAACGTAGTTTCGTATGGAGAAGGTTCGTTAATTACTGGTTAAAACTAAGCCTGGTTTTATTGAACTTTCAATTATAAAGCATAGTACATAAAATTGAGTTAGTTTTATGGAATAGTTGGTTTAATGATTGATTGCAAATTGGCAAAACGGTACGTTTCATCTTTAACTTATAAGTGGTATGGGCTAATTAATGTGTTAGTTACAGAGGCCTGTAGTTTGTTAAATTGGTAACTCATAAAATTATTGAATCCTTTGGTAATAATAATTGGCAGTAAAGATCAATCGAATATTGGTATTGTGCTTTCAAATAAATCCTATCCTGTAGGTTTACAAGACAAGGAACAAATTTTGTTATTGTTAGCATAGATTTCTGCTATATAAAACGGTCGGTCTAATATAAAACTAATCTGTTGCATATATTTACTTGGCCCGCCCCGACCCTTGCTCGAGCCAGCCTGCGTCGCTGAGCATTCGTTGCAAAATAATATCAATCCGATCCAGCTTGTCCCTCGCTGTCCTCCCCCAGCGACGCCCTAAGCCGAGGTCCGTACTCCACAGGGGTTGCCCTTAGCAAGAGGTCGCTTATTTTTTAAGTTTTATGCCCTGGTTTGAGGCCTTAAGGCGACGATAACCGACTTTTAATGATTTTAAACTGAAAATAACGGCTAAACTAGTAGGTAGTGTTAATGATTTGTAAAAAATGTATATTAAATTAGAGCATTTTCTTAATAATTTATAAGTGAAAATTTTAAATTATGTTTAAATTATGTAGTGTAATTAATTTGTAAAGATATGTCTAACGTGGATAAAAAACTGAGAGTAACGCAAAAACTATCAAGCGTATTTTTATGAAACCTTTACCATTTTAATTGAAAGATAATTTATTTATTTACCTTTTAGCGTACGTGTTTTAATAAAATACCTTTTGTTTTGTGTGTAATAAATTAATAATGCGTTTAAGTTGGGACAGCGCTCCTTGATGGGCGAGACCTATTACTGGGTGGACGTATGACGCGTTGCGTGAGCTCAGCACAAAACACGCAAGCTATGCACTCAAGGTCGCTGGCACATATCTGCACCTTAATTCATTGAGGCACCCACAGGAAACTCCGGTTAAGCATCCGACAACCTCCTAGGTTGACCTGCGAGATGCCATTTCCGTATTAAAAAAAAAATAAAATTTACTTGTCATGAAATTCTCTTAAATGCTTATTCTATATTTTCATTTCTATTCAAGTGCAGTTGAGCGAGCGAGAGCGAGAAAGTATCCACCGCTCTAAATGTGATCTTCTAAGTGTGAGGTAAAATCGAATCCCGTAGCTTCAAAGCTCAAAAGCCCACCGCTCGTGCTGTTATAGGTCCTTGTACGGAAAAGAAACCCTTTTGTCCATTTCCAATATAAAGGTGAGAAAGTTAATAAAAATAGTCTGTGTATAAAAGTGGTATATTTTTATGGAAATTGAAAAAAATTGTCAAGCATGTAGACCATAATTATTATTATGTTGATGACATTTTATAATGGTCTAAGTCAAAAGTAGTTTCTTTTTATTTTTTATTATTTATTATTAATGGGTTTTTATCCACACGGATACGTCAACCCCATTGTATCTTACATTCTATTTATACACAACTATATACCTGTAATTATACTATATTTTACTACATTACTATCACCACCACTCTAGAAAAGTACTTTGAAAATAATAAAAAAGAAGAATCACTGCCTAGACTTCTGCATTAGACTACAAATTATGCGTATAGTCCTTTCTGATTTAGGGTATGCCAAAATATTCTGGATAAGCCCAACATTCCACATGTTTAGTTTAAACTCCCTAGCCAAAGATTCCCTTTCATCTTTGTTCTTAGCACATTCCATCAGCAAATGTTGCACATCTTCAATTTTATTACATACCTCACAATTAGGCGATGTAGCCTTTCGCATTAAGAAAGCAAACTTTGCCGATGGAAAGTGGCCCGAACGAAGCCTTATCGCTAACTTAACATAACTCCTAGTTAAACATTTGTCATCAAACCAGGGCTCACGAGGTGGCTCATTTTGAATAACTTTATAACAAATACCTTTTTCTTTGGATATTTCATTAAAATATTCTTTCCAGTTGTCGAAACACACACTCTTAAACCTGGGGAAATATTCCCAGTAATCAAAAGTAGTTTCTTGTAAAACGATGGTCAACCGTCCCCACGTCGCGTCGCGTCATGTTTCGGAAAACTTGTTGTGAATATTAGTGATTTACTAAGTATTATTAGTTTGTTTCAAATATCCCTTTATATTGCTTTATTAACTAATATAAGGGAAAGGAATTTTTACCTCGAAGTTAATACTAGAATGTCACAACGCACTTGAGCGAGTTACGGTATCTAACCGTAACATAGTGACACTGCAGTGGATAAAAGGACACAGTGGTTCGCTAGGTAACGACGCAGCTGACGAACTTGCTAGGAGAGCATCCAGCACGTCAGTCTGTGGACCCGAACCAATGGTACCCATCCCCTTCAACCAGCTACGCAGGTGGCTACAGGAGCTCACCCACACACAAGCGGAGAATTGGTGGACCTCGGCACCGGGCTGCAGGCAGTCCAGGGAGGCTATGCCATCATTCGATGGCAGGCTGACCAGGCGCCTATTACGCCTGGACAGAAACGGCCTGCGCCTGATGACGGGGACCATCACAGGACACTGCTCACTAAACAAACATTTCCACACAATAGGCATAACGGACAGTCCTCTGTGTAGGGCTTGCATGGAGACTGAGGAAACCGTTGCGCATGTACTCTTTGAATGTACAGGCGTCACCCAGATTAGAACAGAAACCCTTGGGGCACCCAGATCGTTTACAGATGTTCTACACAGACCAGGAGACGTAATAAACTTCTGGAGGGAGGTGGGCTGGTTGGAATAGCCACCGACGGCCGCCATGGCTCACGCACAATGGTCCACTTAAACCAATCATCTAACATAGAACATGTCCCTTTATACCAACAAGACTATTCAAATCACAAACAATTTTGTTAAAATGAATTTCTTCTTTTTCACCAAAATTAAGCAAAGAGAGTCGATTTCAGTCACGGCCCCATGTCATTGCGCAAACCAACGTGCCGCCAAAATGAATCTTGTAATCGCATACCGAAGATTGGAATTGCCTTATCATCTGCCTTTAAGCCTTTTCCCAACTAATATATCTTGGGATCGGCCTCAAGTCAAACCGGATGCAGCTGAATACCAGTATTTTACATGGAGCGACTGCCTATCTGACCTCCGCAACCCAGTTACTAGCAGTGTTGCAAAAGACTCGAGTCTTCGAGTCGTAATTTTAAAGACTCGACTCAATAATGCAAGGCTCAGTGTGCTAAAAAGGCTCGGAGTCTAGAGTCAAGCCGAGCCCGAGTCAGTCACTTGAGTCTTACAAAGGACTCGAGTCTTAAAATTAACTCGAGTCTTTAAGAAAAACTCGGAGCATGAAGATGAGACTTGAAGCTCATCATTCGAAAAGACTCGAATAGGTGATAAGTTTAAATTAGTGGTTATGTAACTATGCCTACAAAAAAATCTGATAAGACAAAATCGCTGGCGTGATGATTTGGACTCGTTCCTTACTGATTGGACGGAAAAGCGCATACAACCCCGATCTCTTCAAAGTGAGAGCGAACAGGCTTCTTCTGGGTAAGCTCGCTCCTTCGTCGACTTTGTCTCTGTCATCTCTGACCTAGACTAGAGTCAAGAGCAAACCTATCTCAAATAAAAAAAAGGCACAGCACAAAGAAAATTGGAAAAGTGTGGGGGAGACCTTTGCCCAGCAGTGGGACAACATAGGTTGAACGAAAAAAAAGACAAAATAATTACAAATTAGCAAAAAAATAGAATAAATGATTAAAAATATTCTTAATCAATACTGTTATTTTTTTTGAGCCTTTCTCCCCGTCCTGTAAATGTAACAATTTAATTGCTAGACTCATACACGAAGTGGACTTGAGTGCGACTCGGCGCATAAAAGGACTCGAGCGCACAAAGAGACTCGAGCTTTCATGTAACATTCAAGAGCTTGTAGAGAATTTAGTTCTCTAGTCTTGGAGTCCTGTTGTAATGAGTCGAGTCTTGTAATTCATTATCCGAGTCCGTTTATATAGGACTCGAAGACTCGAGTTCTTTGCAACATTAGTTACTGGATAATACTATCGTATACCCCCTCCCCCCAAGGGTCTTGCCAAGGGGTATCCCCCTTGGCAAGACTGGTTGTCAGACGTTCGGGCTTCCGACGACCCATAACGACTGTCAAAGATCTAAGAATTGACAACCGGGACCAACGGCTTAACGTGCTTTCCAAGGCACGGAGGGGTCATTGTATGTAAAGCTGGCCACCCAACCACGGACCAACCGCGGCAAGCGTAGCTTAACCTGATCGATCGACCCGTGCGGCTGTTATTACTTAGCCACAAGCCCCTCAATTTCAGAAGATTTGAATTACCTAAATACCAAAATTCCCATGCCTTCTCTACGTGCAAAATTAGGCACACTACGTGCAAATCTCATGTATACAAAACTAGAAATGATCTTAAACCTTGACAGTAGACGTGAGGCTATAAAAGGATTAATTTAATAAGTAATAATATAAGAACGATGAGCACTAACCCTTATCTGATTCAGAATAAATGATGTCAGTTGTTCGTGAAATGAGATTGTAATAGGATTTGGCCTAGATTAGTTTTTATTACGAGTTCTAATAATAACTATCTTGTAATAGGCAATGAGTACAACCATTATTATTTCAGTGTAGTTATTTTATGTAAATATGTCACATACTTTAAAACGAGTGTACTAATTGCAGTATTATCTCCTGCATTAAAATTATTTGTATTATTTTCTTCTTCGTCAATTGACCGGCAATTGATTTTATCCTTGAATATTTGAAATTTAGAATGTTTGCGTTTGACACGTCAGGATTTTTACAGCGAGACAGTTCACTGCAAATTATTCCTTCAGACCGTTCTATTCGAAACATAACGCCAAAATTTTTCTAATGTACAAGTTCTAATATACGAGTTTTAATAAACTCCAGTAGTGATTGCAAACGTGCTCTGTCGCCGGTATGTATTTTTCGTATTCGTTCTAATTATAGAAACTTCAGTTTTGTACCTTTGACATTGATTCCTGTTTTCCTTGTCTTAGGAACATTCAGCTAAACGCAAGCTCGCCTTCAGACACTGCCAACTGCCAACTAATTGGAGTTATACCTTCAAAGAAAACGGTCATGTTAATTTTCTCTTCTTCTGTTCTATCAAAGATTCAGCTTGAGTCCCTGGTCTTTATTCCCCATTTCTTGTCTTAGGTAGGGCCGGTTTGATCAAGTCAAATTTCGGCTCCACCGAACGGGCTAAGCGTCAGTCTACTTCAGGCAGAGAGTTGTAGTGAATCAATCAGTCGACGGTCACCTACAACGAGGCCACACTACCACACCTCGTGAACCTATCTCGACAGCGCACGACTGTTTGAAGCTGTTCCAGATATCCCTATTTTTTATTTTATCTAAGATAAACCGTAAACTAAGGCATACCATAGCCAACCAATATAGCTAATAATAATTTTATCTCACGATACAATTTAAAGACGATTATTTACCTCTGAACTGTGTCCAAACCTGGTCTAACTTAGCGCTATCTTTAAAATAGGATAATATTTTTGTGTTCACCAAAAATCTAAAGGTACATCTATGTATGCTCCCCGAAAAATACTGATCGTGCACCAAATATTCCTGAATGTTACACAAAATATTTAGTATGCATCCTAGTACCGTATACCCATTTACATATTTTAGGTTAGGTTATATTTAGTATGCATCCTAGTACCGTATACCCATTTACATATTTTAGGTTAGGTTAGGTTAGGTTAGGTTTCATTTTTTATTAATAAAGCTACATTGGACATTAATTGGTGTTTGATTCAAATACATTTTGCAGTGCATTATCTGAAGTAAAACTAAAAAAATAAATGCTTGTTTTTAAAATTAGGTGTATTACTATTTTTACAAATTTGCAACAGTTGTTAAATAGATGCTCGTTATGACATATTTTAATGAACATATTTTGGTGCACATTCAGTATATTTGGTGGAACACAGGCAAAATTAGGTAAATGAAATGGGAATAAATTGAAGTACTTTTAAATACCATCCTTTAAAATATTGTATCACCTAAGGAGTTTATATTTTGCGTGCGTGTACCTAAAAAAATGCGGTTGCAACTGAATTTCGTCCGGTCATGAACCAAAACAATGACTAAAAATTTTTAACCACTGGGAAGTTCTAAGTTCTTCTCGTGTCATAGTTTAAACCTAATCAACGACCGTGTCTGCATTTTTTATAACATTTAAATTTCGATTATCTTCCTTTTTTTACTTTTTATGTACAAAAAATCGGTGTATTTTTTTTTTCTACGTGTTACAAGTGGCGAAGTGTCTTTTCATTTTATTTCGCTACATAAATAATTATTTTTTTACTTCGTTGTCTGCTGAATAAAGGGCTCCGCTATACATGCCTATTACACTACTCCTATTCCGAGTATTGCTCACCTATTTTCAGGTTATCTGTCAATCTATATATAGACAGTCACTCTGCGGTCGCCCAGCAATAAACCAGAAGTCGCAAAAAAGACAACAATTCATTATTTGCGAAAAATAAGGAACGTCGCTCGGTATAATTTCTATAGTACCTGATGTGACTTCCAAAATACAAAATGACCTTACAAACGTCCCAAAAATTAATCCAAATCATCCAGCTTACTGAAATCCAAAGCGTAAAGCCTCACCAATAGATTCCTATTCAACCTAATTGGTTCTCACAAATGAGATCAGCACATAGACAGATTACAAAATCGTGAACACACGGTATCTGATAAAAAGTAATGAAGTCAGATACATATTGTTCATTTGCCAAATTGATATGATACAGACCTTCGTTGATGACCTACTTTGTAACAAAGATGCAGAGCAATTTAGTTATGATCACGATAATATTACTACATATTTAATTTAAATACGTATATCATCTTGGCAGACGAAAATAGGCTTTAGCAAATTATTTTGGCACAGTTAACTCGCATGTCTAAAGCTACAGTTTGCAAGGAAAGCGGGTACGTCATAATATACCGGCCGTCATGAAAATCTGTCATTTTCACCAGTATTTGACATTAAAGTGTCAAAAAACAAACTGTATTTGGACAGCTGATAGTGTGTGACCGTAGTCCGCGTTCTTAGGAAACCAAGGCCTAAAAAGTTTGAAGGTTTAGGTTTAATAATTTTTATTCTATGACATCGTGAGAAACATTCCTGTTTATTGAAGGTTATATTACCGCTTTCTTATTGATTACCTGACTGATTAGCTCGCAGGACTCGAATGAAGCCATTACTCTTGAAAGGGCCATTGCTGTCAAACCACAGACAATGGTTTTCTTTTTGGATGTTTTCATTAAGAGACTAGAACTATTGTTTGAATACTCTTTAATTTTGTCAACAGACTGAGATAATAAAGCTTTAATTCCAATGAATCTACAAGCCTTAATAAAGCTAAACATCACGATGATCAGTACGGTAACCCCTCCAGTAATACTAGTAAATAATAAAGTTTGCAGCAACACTCTTCACAGAGTTTCGAGAATCGAATTTACAAACCAATTGGACAGACAAAAGCGCCACTGCGATATTAGTACAAATTGCTATCATTGTATTTAACTAGGTATAAAAGCAGCGCTTACGCAGTGGGTTGAGAACTTACTAAGCTCGTAGCGTTTGTAGTTTAGGCTCAAAGCAATAGATGGCGTTAGAACCAATTATGATTTATTGTAATACTAGGTGAAATGGAAAAAAACTGAAAACCTGAAAAGGGTCCATTGCACTTATCATTATTAACAAATTTTACTAAAATTGTATATGGAACAACACTAACGTCGTGATAAAATTAGCTACTTCATACATACATGTGACCCGTTTTCAGGTTTTCAGTCACATAATTTTCATTTAGACCTTGTATCATTAAAATAACTCTCAGCTGTGTGGGGTGGTAGATGGAAAGTAGATAATCTACGACCAGGACAGCCTAGTTTTCCCTACCGACCTTAATACGACTAATTTATTTACCAAGGAATGAGAGTTTTTGCATAAAATTGTTTTTGTTAGCAGTGAGCAGTAGGTATGAGCAATTTATTGCAGCTCAATTATATCAAGGCCTTTTTTCTCTTGGAAATCCTCAAGAATACCCTGTTTATTTGTTTAGGCAAAGCGGAGGACAAAGCTTCTACCGACCAAAAGCATACGGTAATCGTTATCAGCACATGTGGCGAGTCTCCGGGATTATTTTTCTTATTACATTTCTGTTATTGTCTTCAAATTATATACATTGAAATATCCCAACACATAGCTTGGACACATTGCGATATCGCATTACCATTCAATCCAAGTTTATAAATCTATATTCCCTCAATTACATTTAATTTACCATCGTTTTGTACCTCACTTGGCTAAGAGTGCATCCCATACAAAGGCATGATGAGTCGCTGCCTTGGCGATAGGACCAGTTTTTAAACTAAACTATCTAGTGTTTGCCTTTTAAAGTCTGTGATGCTGTCTGATTTGTACATTTTTTATTCAATTGAATACGAAAAGCTACTTTTAATATTCATGAAGTGAATGGTCCTAGGACCTTATTTTTTGTATAAACGCCGTTGTTTTCGCTTTGTAGCCTGCTATAATCCTACTAGTAATAGCGATTGTAATAAAAGTTCTGTTTAAAATTGTAATAAAGGTTCTATTTTAAAACGTGAATATATTTTCTGGTCCTGTTTTCCCTAAAGCAACGTCTTAACCAGAAGTCCATCCAAAGCTTGTCTTTAAAAGATCGTTCTTAGCGATAAAGCCGCCCATTGTGTCACCCCTTGTAACTTTTCTACTTTATATCTGTAATATTTATGGTGTGCATAATAAACAGCATTCTATCTATTTAGTGTTAAGTTTTCATGCAGATAAACATAACCTGATTTTATCTCGATCTAATATGGTATGTGGTCCAGGTTTCCATCATGAAATTATTCTGCATTCGGAGATGATTTCACTCTTATAGTGAAATGGAGTTTTGTAATCCTAATAAGTCCATAATCCAAGCTAACGTGAGACGAGCAGTGCTAAGTTGTAGGATAATTATCGTGCTCCATTTGCAATGTGGCTCCATGATGAAAATTGAGTAGTGTCTAAGCTGAACGCAACATAACATCACGCCTTGTTTCCCCGAAGGGTTAGGCAGAAGTGTATCTATTATAGTACACCCACAATTCGCCAGTTATGTTTAAGTCCCATGTAATAGGGGGCGAGCCTATTGCCATCTACCGGGCACAAATCCAGTCTCCGGGCTGCTACTGAGAAATTCCAGATAGAAAAACCCAACAACACTTTGCCCGACCTGGGAATCGAACCCAGGACCTTATGCTCAGCAGTCGCGCTTGCAACCACTAGACCAACGAGGCAGTCTAAGCTGAACGTGCTCCACTAATTAAACTAGTTTACGTACACTACGGTTAATGCGGTAGTGTGGCGCGGCATTTCAGCTTAAGGGGGAAGCACTAAGGTAGCCCGCGAAACTCAAACTCTCCCACGATTTTTGCAATTTGCAACTCAGTGTCTAGGTGCATGTTGATAAAAGTATGATTCGCGACTGTAATAAATATGTATTTACAGAATTATAACCATGAGAATCAGTATACAATTTCTTAAGTTACTATAATCCTGAAATGTTAAGATTTCATGAAATCATCATTCAATAGATTTACTTGGTCTTAGAGAGTTGTATTGATGACTCTAATTATTCCAATTCATAAATACATGTTTGTCACGGTCGCGAATCACATTTTAATCAACATACAACCTAATGCTGACCTGCAAATTGCAAAAAACGCAAGAAGACTCGAATTTCGCGGGCTACCCTGGAGCTTTCACCTTAAACGAGTTTATCATCTTAAACAATACACGTAGCGCCACCTATCACAATAGCTACGAACTCTTAACAAGATTATTAGCTTTAAGTTCATTGGCTAAGAGCTTTAAAGATAATTTAGTATTTTTGAAAGTCAATCATTTGGTCCTTGGATACAAAATTGAAACAATAACAGACGAAAAAAATATTATATTTGTATTACAATAACAGACGAAAAAAATATTATTTTTTTGACTTAGTAAAAAAATTGCAACTGTAGCATCGACTCTTCTTGACCATATTTCCAGCCTGAAAAAATTGCCATACAAGCTAGTTTTTTAGTCTGGCAACAAGGCAGATTTTTCTTTTTAATAAATATTGACGCATATTTATTAGACTTAACTATATATCCAAATAAGTGCCTTCTTATTTCTTACGAGAAATTGGTAGGGTCTCGTCTTCTCATCCTACAATATCTGAAACTATTAATTTCAATAATTCATGAATTTACGAATTGTTTAAAATTATCGGTTTTATTAATTGGGACGTATCCTGTCACTACATCAATTTGTACTATTTAGTGCCATGGAGGTATGTTGTTCCTTTAATGAGCCATTTTATTTAAATGATTTGGGTCAAAGTAGGTGATTATTTTTAAGCTTTAAGCTTGCAGATATTTTAGTTTAGAATTCTGTGTGTGCTAATGTTTTTTATTAAATCCACTGCTTTCCACAACAATGCTGCAGTAATAAAACGTTTATTTTAGGTGTAAATAAATAAATAGGACTTTCATGTGCTTATTTGGATATATTTGTGTATTATTAATATTAAACCCAACACTATCCGTGTTTAGTTTTAGGAAACGAGGAAATAAAATCATTATATTTTTGCATTAAGTCGTATATTCGTTGCTTCATTTCATATTTACAATTCTTAAATACTAAATGTAACTTTTTTTATACATTTTCCATCTTACTTTATACTGTCCTTGCATTGCTGTATAAAAACTTATAACTATAATTTTTAACAGGAAGAATTTAATTTCATATTAGAAAAAAAAGAGTTTTGTACAAAGATTTGAGATCACAACATAAAGGGAAAGAGAGACAGTATTATTCTATATAAACAAAAATAATAACAATATTATTAAAAATATCATCACATGTATCGGTTCACAGCAAAATATTCGTTATTTTCACATCACATACCAGTGAATGATGGTGGAGGTTAGCTCGATAAAAGAGAGTGCAAAAAAGATGAAAGTAATAAATACGATGTTCATTAACAAAGATAAACGAAAATTATATTAACGACTGTGCAAATCAAAACATTTTACAATTTGGTATTTTTGTCACAAAAAAAATATATATAAAACAGTTACGTTAATTTTTATAAAAAATCAACGTAATTATTTCTACTTTTTTCAGTGACACAATTTTTCATTTGAACTTTACGTAAAAAACTTAGAAATTTTCCTTAATTTCTGTTCTACATTTGCACAGCCATCACCTCCATGCATCACCACGAGAGTATCAATCTTAGTATCGGTATCCAGACTGGGAGTTGAAGTTTCCTGAACCAGATCCCCTGCCTCCTGCGTTGGGGGCAAGGTACTGGCGGGAGGCGGCACCTCCGAAGCCACCGGCTCCTGCACCACCACGGCCAGCACCAGCTCCACCGAAACCGGATCCGGCACCACCAGCGCCAGCTCCGCCAAATCCGGATCCGTGGCCACCGGCACCAGCGCCGCCGAAACCACCTGCTCCGGCGCCGGAGTAGCCACCAGCTCCACCAGCGGGTCCAGATCCGTAACCGTTGCCGCCGGCGCCTTCGCCGCGGTAGGTACCTGGAATAAAGACAATATTGTTTGAGTCAAAGTCATTAAGGGACCATCATCAACTCCTGAAAATTGGAAAGTTATGAGGTCACAGAAATGTAATTAAATTGTATTTTGCTCAGAGAAGCCGACTTAACAATATAAACCTTTATCAGCTTAGGGTAATTTAGGGTCAATCACATGTGACCCTAGATTGATAAGGTATTAAAATCATAAGTTGGCTGGTGGCTATGTGACTTTCAGAGTATCCAGTTTCTTTGACATGAAACGAGTGACTTCAACGATGATTTTGGTATGGTGCATAAATTATGCTTTTGTAAATCTAAGAGAAACGATATCTTCAACTCGACGATATTTCATAATCCTGTTATAATATTATATAATATTAAGTGTTGCTCATTGCAGTGGATGCTCTCAAAATATCAGCATCAGACAACGTAATTTATGCGCAACCTGTCGTTCTCAGGGCATTTCACGCACCGGGTTCACAAGCCTAATGACTAACAGATTGGCTACCAACATCAACCAACATCCCAACGTTCAATTTAGTAACAAGTTCATTAGAAGTAGAGAATTGGATGTTGGCGTTGGTCGGGAGCGGTCAAATATTGGCCTTGTAAAGGGCAGCCAGATAAATGATATATTCAAATCTTATTCGTGTGACTTTCTGCTTCATAAACTGTGTGAATTAATAACGATTTTATCTTACTACGACGCTATATTTGCATATCTGTGTTAAATGATCCACTGTTTTGAAAATAGTTTGGAAAAAATGTAGTACTTTCCATGCAATTTGACCGTTTTTCTGGATATAAGTCTTGTTCCAAGCTGTTATTCTCTTACTATTTCAGAAACTTAGAAATCCATTATTTTATTCACAGCAAAGTGGTATATTACTAAAATCGTCTTGCGAGTTATGTCTACATAAATGATGATTAAAATTATTGATAATGACCTTTTGTAACATAGTAACAAGTGGGGCATATAATTTGTGTTCATTTTCAATTACGAAATAATTCTGTAATTTCGATCACGCACATAATATTTCTGCATTGTTTACTTTGGAGGCCGTAAAGTAAGCGTTGCGTGTAAATATTATAATTGTGGGGACGTTTATTTTAAATTGTTGTTGTTTAGTATGTTTCTCATTGTTATAGTTGTAATTTGGTAGCCTGGAGTAAAAATTTGAGGCTTCTGTTGTCATTATTTAAAGCTGCCTTCTTAATTCGTTGTTTATAATTTTGTGTTGCATTATATTATATTGTATTATCTGTTATTTTATTCTTGACTTCGAGAATTAGAAATGATTTACGACATCACAAAACTTTTCTAATACAAATCTATCAGTGTCTATTAACGAGGCCCCATTATTATTCTTATTGACCACAGATTCCTCTTCATTCTTATGTCATACCACGATATTCCCTATCTCACTCGCTTATTTCTTGTCTACACTCGACTCATCGAAAGCTTCAAGGCTAGCAATGAACGCTCTCGTTAACGTTCGCTCGAATTATTTAAATTGTATCGAGTTATTTAGAATGCGAAGATGACCGCACTGCATGGGTATGCTGGTTCTAGGTTAAACGCAGGTTTACTTAATGACTGATTGGAAACACCTGATACTTTTAATACACCTGTATCTGTGGACGAAGTGGAATGCCTGGTATGAGTATTAAAAGCTATGACTGATGTTGTTTTTGAAATTTTATTTCAGAATTAATGATACAGGAATCCATTGGCTATAAGTCTATGTTTAAGATTGATTCTATGAGTATTTAAAACCTTCACAACCGATCCTACTAAAAATATTTTGATTAAATAAAAATAATTATCAATATCCTATCCTATTACTACTATTTTAAAGCACCCGATGCAACTTGCTAACTCAAAATCTCCAATTAAAATTACATTACCATGACGGAATTATAATCTGACCATCTCAGAAATCGCATTAACTTTATTATCAGTAACCGTCTCTCTTCTAACTATCTCATCATTGACCCGTTATATAAGTACTTTTTAGTAAGATCGCTAATCTGTCTGTCAGTTTGACAAGTTACGAAAAGATTTAGTCATACACAACGTTTTTGTGTGCATACTCTTTGCATAAATGTAATGTTGCGTCTAAGATTAGAAAACTATTATGAATATACAGCTAATAATAAATAAGTAGGTGTTCAATTTTGATGAGTAAAATGACACAAATCTGATAATCCAGGGTAATGGTTATTAGATATGCTTACTTTTTGAAAATTTTGTTTCTATCACGGCAATATATGTATGTATATGCTGAAGATGACATATTTCTTGTAAACTAATAATAATTTTGTTCTTGATAACTTACACCCCTACCACCCCTCGCCGTACCCTTTTAACTGGTGAAATGTGGGTGTACTATAGGTACAGAGGTAGACCCTTCTGGGATTACAGGCTTGATGTTATTTTATGTAGATAACGTATATCATTATGAAGGGGTGTATTTTATTGATTTTGAAGCTAACCATTATTCTGAACTAGTCGATGAAACAAGAGAAGAAGAAGAAAAAAATAAACAATGAAAGAATCAATGATGATAAAACGCAAGTTAATACAATGATTAATCTTCTAACTCAAGCAACAAAATTGAATCATTAAAAGCTAAGCATTAGCTTCAGATAACAATCAAACACATTAACAAATACTTTACGCTCTTTAAGCGTTGTTAGATTTAACTTCATTCTAGTTTCTCAACACGTTGTAAATAAGGTAATTATTAATATAGTGCGAAATATCTTTGCATCTAATGTTCCCACATTTTGTAACTATGAGAATGGCGAACAAAGCACCATAACTGCTAACATACATGTAAAGTTCTAAGAAAATATTCTTTATTCCGTTTTGATATATGCGTTGATAATAACAATATTTGTGACTTTAGACCTCCTTTGTTGAGAGTGGGAGAAAAAGATCTTGAAGCGATTTTTCTGTCTATATTATAAATCTAGGTGTTGTGTTTGATATCTATTGCACTCTGATAAGAACCTGACACAACATTGCCTATGGAAATGTAAAGAAACGACTACACAAGGAAATTCAATTCAGATTAAAATTGAAAAAGGGATTTGAGAATCGTCAGTTACAAAGTAGATGAAGTATTTAAAAAAAAATTACAATCCTTGTATCATATAATAAGGCAAGTAGGATCTGATATTGTAGACGATAGTAAAATAGTTGCAGAAATTCTAAACATTACTTTCATTCTCAGTCTAACTTAAAGATCCTACAAACACTTTCGCTAAACTTAGCAAAAGTTACAAAATGTAAAGCTCACTGCACATCGGTTTTGCAATGCGTCATTATCTAGATGAAACCTTTATTACTGTAGCAGGAGTCATTAATATTCGCGATTACCGCCCATCTCTCGTAAATGCACTCATTATGGTACGTTTGCTTTTGAGTAATTCGGTATTGCAACCGCTGAGACATGAGTTTTGTAGGTGTTTTTCTGGTAACTAGGTGAGCTGCCTTATCGATTGATGTCTACAACGGCAGGTTGATCTAATAAATTGGTCTAGCTTTTTAGGCTTTGTGGCGTGTATGTGATATAGTTTTAGTTGTTGGTTTTTTTTAATGATGTTTCATATTTATTTGAATTAAGAGTAAGTTTATCATCGCTTATAATTATCATTTTATTATTGACAACTACATTTCCGTAATAAAAAAAATTTTCAACAAAAGATGCAGTTCTTTCTCACTCGAATTCTATAACACCAAATCACGGATTATAGATGTCATTCTGCACTCAATAGACAGACTGCACATATCTGACCTTTCGTTTATCAGTAGTCTGGATCATGTGCTCCACGCCTTACAGTGAGTGGTGCGGTCACGTCGTGACCCAGTGCAAGAAGGCGAAGCATTAGTATCGTCCTATATTGTTGAGGAATTGGTCATTCTAAGAACTCTGTGTGAATCGCGATAATTGGTACAAACTGTTGTAAGTTGTTGTTAGATTAATTGAATTGTACCTCTAGATTTTTTTTGTCGTTATTTTATTGCATTGCAAATATTTTGGCATCGTATTATCCTGATGTGATTGGGTTTATATTTAATCTTCTTAATGCATAGTGCATACTACCCAATTTTTTTTTCTGGATAAAACTTAGAAATCATTTTAAAACTTGACAGTTTTTTTTCATATTGGATCTTTAAATGATACTTTTAAAACTAATTTAGTATCATCAGAGGTGATTCTGATGAGCCCTATTTTGACATCGGAATCGGTTAAACTGCGAAGAAACTTAGTGTGAACCGGGTTAATTGAAGCAAATATTGCGGAATAACCTTTGAAGTACTAGTTCATGTCGGTCGAGACATTAATATTATCGTCCTGAGCTATTGAGAAATTGGTCATTTTGAGACCTAGCTAGGTATGAATTACAATGATATGAGGGTAATGTGATGTTTAGATTTGTTTCGAGTGCCGCAGTTCATGCGTTATTTGTCTTTGATTATGCAATTTTCTTTAGTAAGTACCAACTATTATTTTGTAAGCGCTGTGCATTTACAATGAGTACAAAGAAAAATTAACTATAGGGTTTAAGTTACTAATGAAACAGAAATACAACAATGCTAAAAATTTTGAAGAATCATATAAACTAGGACACATTAAAAACTAAAGCGACACAAAGCTCACATAATCAAAAACAAACAGCCAAAAAGCGTTGAACCATTTACAAACGCATGATTCAATTTATAAACGCGATCATCTCGTCAAAATACAACTTAATGATTATTACATCGTCGACGTTATCAGATCCATCTCTGCGTTCACTAATCAATCTCCAAACTCGTCGCATTGGTAACATAAGAGATAAATCGGTAGTTATTATCTTGACTTTCAGTTTAGAATTTGGTATTTGTTTTGAACTCAATTGTATTAACGGTCGGTTACTTGTTGTAGATGTTGAAATAGTTCGGCTCGATACATAGGAATTTAACTTGAAGGGATTATTTAAAAGGTATTGGTAGCATTGTGCCTTTGGCACAGTAACCTGGGGTGAAAAAAAACTTGGATTTTTCAGTAGCCCAAATACAGTTGAGGCCCTTGATCGGTCTTTAGAAAAGCCGTTGTGCAGCAGTGAAACGGCTGTAAAATGTTGGGGTTTGATTTCATAAATAATTTGGTATCTATAGTATATAACGATTCACATGAAGATAAATTGAAAAGTCATAGTTGAAAAAGATTTTTGTACAAATGAGATTTGTTTTATAATTGACAAAGTGACAGGTTGAGGGAGCACTACATTTGATTACACATGTTTATTATTTCTCACAATAAAATTATCCGACTTGTATACACGATATGTTGTATTATCTCCATGAATCTGTCATTAATCTTATATAGCCCTCAATTATGATCGAGCAATTTCCGTCGTGATATATTACACACTGAAAATTTATTAATGGTTACCCAAGATAGATGGTGATGCCTGGATGACCAGATTAAGTATCGACGTTAGGAACATGATCAATTTGATTTCAAACGAGTACTCGATCGCTCGTTAAACATCGATAAACTTTGATAGAGCACACAAGAGTGACAAAGCTGTCAATAACAAATGAAGTGGAAATACAAATGATGCAATAAGTCAGTCTAGATCTTCGTCTGTGGCCCTTACTGTCACTGGAAGACTCTTGAAACAATAGACCGTTTCGTTATAAGATCGAATTAATCTGTAGGTACTACATAGGTAAGGTAACACGCCTACGAATACCAATTACCGCGAGAATTCACACGCCACGATATAACATCTGATTTGTAACTCCATATTTCTCTCAAATTCTAAAACTTGTGGAAATAATAAATGATTTACTGCCGAATTAAAACGAAAATCCTATCAATGTTTATTGAACTGACCATTTCAATAAAGTATGCATTGTGGGATAGCCAAGAATCTTCATTTCGCAAGGCTAAGAAGATCTGCCTTCGAATATGGCTGTACACTTTGTGACTGCGTTCTAACCCAATAATTTACATTTTAAACGCTATTTATGGTCAATCAAAGGCAAATAGTTTGATTTAATTAGTGCATCTGCTTTTAATTTGTAGGATCTTGACTCCGCAGGTTCGACAAGGCTCTTGATTTTATGTAACGGTAATTGAGAAGATTTAAAAAAGGAATATCTTGTGGTTTTTAATTCATGATTTGATCGTGAATTGACGCTCCTTTTTTGGAGGTTGATTTTTTAAGCTACTTGAAATTTTACTGAAATATTTTTATGGTATGATTTTGAGCTTTTCCAATATACCTTTTTATAATTTCTTTATTATTGAAAGAGAGAGCTTTTATGTAGGGCACATTTTTGGTCAACCCAAAAAAAAAATGCTTAATGTAAGAATAAATTCACTTCAAATTCTCTAAACTTTTACAACCAAGCGCATTTATTTACCTCCTTATCCGTTCATCTGCAATGTTCATCCAGAATAGCTGTGAAATCAATTAAAATCCGACCTATGCAGTGCCTTACTTTGCTTCAAGCTAGATCACGATGCATGAGGCAACGATCCCACGTCATTTTGTAACTCATCAGTACTAGGGTACCTACTCAGGGAACAAATTACATGCTACACAGATGCAAAGACTCCTTAGATGCTTACCTCTATGCACGCACACATAAGCAACAATCGCCTACACAGAATTTGACGGGGAGTTTTCGAGCGGTGTCTGCCAGATTTAGTGATGTGTCTATGTGTGTGCAGGGCATTGTATGAAAAGAGTCAAGTGCTTGCATAGTAAGTTATCTCCGATTCAAGTTACTGAGGTAATGTTGGGACTTGACAAGATTAAGTACAAGTCTAGTGTTGCTCAGTGTTTTATTAGTAAATTGTAATGTATTTGTAAATGGAAGGCTTTCTAATGGCAGGGCTTAGATTACTACAATTGGTTCTGATGGTTTTTTGGTCTGTTGTTTATGAAAGTGTTTTGATGCAAATATTTGCAAGTTAATAGGCAATATAAGATATGCAATATGTTTATAATATGAATATTTGCAACTTTGCCAATACTTCAGAAATATTTCTGAAGTATTAAAGTTTGATGGATGAATAGTAGCTGATTTTGATTAAATAGTAAAGCTGTTGGAGAGTTAATATTGTGTTAAATTTATGAGACGTTTACGAGACATTTATGCTTATAAGTTTACTGTATGAAGTTTCACGACAGAATGTGCATAGTGACTGTATTAGATTATATGTCCTCGATATATTGATCGTTTTCGACTTTTAAGTACTGTGCAACATTTTTTTTAGCATTACTTTTTATCTTTATTCAACCTAAATGATGTCCATTCATGTATGACATTATCAACAAGGTTAATCTGTTCCCCGCACTTTTAGGACTTGCGGTCACTTTAAAGATTAGCACTAAATATTTTAATACTACCACAGAATCATTATAATTCTTGTTCAGTCAATTTTAATACTAATGATTGTAATTTTGCGTAATCCTGTATAACTTTTTTGACTACTACTCTAATGTTTTGTACTATTGGGATTATTAAACGCGATTAGGATGAGTTTTTGCGGTTTGCTCATTTTTTGTTGTTAATAAAATTTGTTTTGTAGTTAATGTAAGCAAATTAGCGGAAAAAATAGACGTTAGTTTTTAAATTAAATGATCTATCAATCAGTTGTGTCAACATTTTTTTCCGGTGGATTTAAAGTAATGGCTGCTTCAGTGGTTGTTATAGATTAAGAGTAAAAAGTTTAGAACTTGTAAGGAAACCGCAGATTTTGGTTTTATCACGGATTGAAAGCTTTAACAGAATAAACTTGAACAAAGATAGTAAAACTGTATCACTCACCATCATCAACGATGCCAGCAGCCTCATCGCGGGCGTTCTGCTCCAGAGACTTCAGGATCTCTTCGGGGATCGGGGGGGGAGTGGGTAGGTGAGCGCCCTGGGGCACGTAGCCGTTCTCGTCAGCGGTGTACGTGATGCTGTAATCCTGGCCATCATCACCCTTGTACGCGAAGCTTCCTTGAGACTGCACTCCGTTGGTGGCAACGCCTTGGGCGTCAGCGCGGATGCCGTTGGAGGTTTCGAAGTCGTAAGAGAATCCTTCAGCGGTAACTTCGCTGTTCAGCTTGAGGATCTGAGCGCCAGCATCAGCGGAGGCAGCGCCACCGCGAGCGTTGTATGCTCCACCGGCGGCAGCGGGAGCATTGTATGCGTTTCCAGCGTGCGCTGCACCACCACCGAAACCAGATCCGGCACCACCGCCGAATCCGGAGCCAGCGCCTCCGTACCCTCCGGCTCCACGGCCACCAGCACCAGCGCCGAAACCACCAGCGCCTCCAGCGCCGAAACCACCCGCACCACCAGCTCCTCCAAAGCCACCACCGGTTTTACCACCGAAGCCAGGGGCACCGGCAGCGCCAAAGCCGGGACCAAAACCACCAGCCCCAGCGTTTCCTCTGGGGGGGAGGTATTTGTTGTCAAGGCGGTCTGCTAAGCAGACACCGAGGACAGCGGCTACCACGAGCTGTAAAGAGGACAAAACACTTGATTATTAGATGAACTTGATAAAAGATATATCCTTTGGAAAATATACAAAGCGAGGTGGTACAGCTTTTTTTAACAAGATTCCTTGTTAAGGGATTGTCAATATTCACTGCGTAAACAAACAAGTGACATGGAAAAAAGTTTATTATTCAGCCTTGCCCCGATTCTGTTTAACCCAGTTTTTTAGCCATATATGGCCATTTGAAATTCAAATCAATGATGTGCATGTTTTAATTATAGACATTTTGTTTAATTGCACTGCTAAGTTTATGACTATGTTCGTAATTATACGTCGAAATGTGGATTTCAAGTTGCGAATGATAGATGCATTCACGATGCGGATTTCATTGCATTTAATTATTTTTCTACGTGATTTTATGTTTGCAACCGTGTGCAATGGGTTTTAGTAATATTTTTGATAGCACTGTATTACTAAAACATGAAAATATTGAGTTATTTTGAGTTCAGTGGGCGTCAGTAATTAGTCGCCGAGTCGCTGAAAGAGCTTTCGTAATAGTCATGATTATATTATGGCTCTAATTTAACGGCCGTACGGTAAATTTAAGTTATGATATTATATAAATGAACAATCACAATTAATAATAAGGCATTAAGCTATTATATTATACTGAAGAAGAAAACTATAAGGAGGGCTTTTTTAAATCATTACTAACTTGAAAACCTTAACTATGGGTCTCCAGACCAATTAGACCACTTATCAGGCCAACTTGTCAGTCAGGTATCAAATGGACTGAGAAATCAGACTGACATGTCACCGATCTTGTCCGTCAAGCGCAAGGGACGCTTGCACCGTGTTAACCAAAACCTGCACCACGACTCCCGATAAACGAAATCGACTTACCAATTTCATTATTTTATATTAAAATATAATATTTCTAAGGAAGACGACTTGTGTCTTGAGCGATGGTGCGCTGACTGTGATGTGCACTAGCGTTCCGACCAATATATACCTCTCTAGATGAGTGAGAATCATTCTGAAAATGATATCAGGGCCGCTGTAGCGTCGTAAGAAGGTTGGTTTTCCTTTATTAAGAGAATGTGATCGAGAGCTGATATACATATTTTTTTTTGTGTCGACATCCGTGTTTATCGAAGGGTTGATTTTTAACATTTAGTTACTTAATTAGACTTAATAATTAGTAATAATAGGTGACGCTGCATTTTAGAATGATGGTTTCTTTTTGTTTCTCAATTTTCCAATAAGTTTGCGTAGTATTATTTATGTTTGAATTTTTAAATATAGAAACCTTCAAACAATCATTCTCGCGTAATTTTTGTCGATATCAGAAATTACTGGACTTTTCAAGAGACCCTGACCCTTGTATTACAATCGGCAGGTGCTCCAAATTACGTACTATTTTAAGTTGAGAGGTTGAAGCCTATATGATATGTTTTATGCAATTACTTAGACATTTCACCTGTACATCCTGTTGCTATTGTTGCAATGCACGACTTGTTGATTGCAACCTGGATGCATTTCTATATTATTTTGTGCTATTGGTGGATTCGCATCATTAATTTATTACTCCAAGGGATATTTTATACTTTTCTCGCGGTCTAAAGTCAATTGATAGTTTTATAACACTAGAACTGAATGTATTAGTCACAAGATAGTAACTTTTGCAATAAAGTAAAGTCCAGATCGTAATTTCAACGGTAGCGAAGCGTTTAATACTCTTTGAGTGTGGCATTTATACACCTAATAAATATAAAGATGTTTAATTTACAATAGCACAGTCATCCAATAGAAATAAAAGCTTGCTGGTGTGTTGCAATTGTATTGGCGCATTGGCGAGCTGATGGTAGAAGGTGGCTTTTAATCCTGAATTCCTGGATTTCCAAGGCAAATCGTGAGTACAAAACCCATAGCCTAACATATTTTATACAAATACTTCAGAATGCCAATCTGCACGGGTCGATCGATCAGGTTAAGCTACGCTTTCCGCGGTTGTTCCGTGGATGGGTGATCATCTTTACATACCAAGACCCCTCCGTGCTTCGGAAAGCACGTTAAGCCGTTGGTCCCGGCTGTCATTCGTGGATCTTTGACAGTCGTTACGGGTGGTCAGAAGTCCGAAAGTATGACAACCAGTCTACCAAAGGGTGTTGTATTACCCAGTAACTGGGTTGTGTAGGTCACATAGACAGTCGTTCCATGTAAAATTCTGGTACTTAGCTGCATCCAGTTAGACTGGAACATGGTTGCGAAAAGGCAAGGCAGATGATGAGACTAATTAAAACTTATGTTTAGAGTAAGTTGAGCCATTTTTCTAAGAGATTAAAGTATTTGATTAACCAAAATCAGTGCTATTATTATGTTTTTCTCAAATCTTTGAACTGCAGTAGGCTAACAGTAAGTTCTAATACTTTTTGTGTTGCTGCGCTATGGTTAATGCGTTTGATCTTAATGCTATTTGAATTCGATTGGATAAAAAAAAACTGACATTGATTGACACTTCAACCTACGGACCATGTTTCATTGATTCTGTTTTGTTACAGAACAATATTAAAATATTCCTAAGTGTGGGGAAACTTTTATTCTATTAATAAGTCACTTCAATTTTTATGTCATAAAGGTAAAATACTAAGTAAGGACAAAGATAAAGGTAGGCGACTTTCATGCAACTGAGACGACCTATGACTGATTACTTATTTTATAATAGATATTAACTAACTGATTAGGTACTTTTATTAGTAATATTTATTATTAATAGTATAATTTTATTATAGGATAATAGTATTGCCATAACCAGCACGATTGACAAATTTGTAATTACCGTTTGTTTTTGTCAGCAGCTAGAACCATCTTTTATATAAGTAGATACTAGAATCTGACCGAAAATGTGTTTTTTTTTTGGTCTAAACCGAAAACGAGAGGTATATGAGATCGTCATTTGCATTTTCAGCCGAAAACCAAAAATTAAAAACGTTTTCAATGGGTTTTTCTTTCATCATCATCTGCCTAGCCTTTTCCCAACTATATTGAGGTCGGCTTCTGTATAATGGGCAGTATAATATAATGGGTTTTTCTTTATAAAAGGTAAAAAAATGCAGCGTCAGTATTTTAATCATTATAATATTTGTTTTAACTTAAATAACATGAAAATTAAAACTCTTCTCTATGCAAGAATGATTAAAAATCAATCAACCTGTTGTTATATAGTATAACACATAACATACAAAACATCACGCCTGTATTCCCCGAAGGGATAGGCAGAGGTGTACCTATAAGTACACCCACATTTCGCCACTTATATTTAAGTCCCATAAAATAGAGGGCGAGCCTATTGCCATCAACCGGGCACAAATCCAGACTCCGGGCTGGTAATCAGAAAATCCAGATGGAAAAACCCAATAACACTTTGCCTGACCCGGGAATCGAACCCAGGACCTCGTGCTTAGCAAGCGCTTGCGACCACTAGACTAACAAGGCAGTATATAATATAATAATAATAATAATCAGCCTGTATTGTCCCACTGCAGGACAAAGTCCTCCCTTTCCTTTTTCCACTTAACTCGATCCTAAGCCGATATGGACCAATCCCTATATCCATAATACGAGTATGTTGTTATATTCGAGAAAAAATACTCGACAACAGGAGTTGTAGGTAGGAGTTGTTTTTCTTCGAAAACATGAATTGAAAATATTGACCATATACATTCGGCTTAAAATAAAAATGGATTGCCGAAAACCGAAAACTAAATTCGGTTGAACTCTAAGAGGTAGGTAGAGGTAGGAGGTAGGTAGGTAGGTAAGAGGTAGAGGTAGAGGTAGATATACATACATGCCTATTTTACTTGTTCCAGCAATACAACGTACTTAGCAAAATATTACGACTATTTAGAAGCTAAGGTTGATCACGTTTTATTACACTCGGATTAAATAGAGTTCGGAGATTCTAACAAAATGGCGTAATTTTGCTTCAGGCAATATTATAGTTAGGAGTTGATTAGTTTTTATTTATTGTAATATACACAAATCTTAAATATAATATATAATCCAACACTAATATATATATATGTATTATGTACAAGTATAATATGTATAAAGAAAAAAAACCAGAAGGCCCACTTAGCAGGAATAGGAATTAGTTTCCGATAAAGTCATCATTAACTTAAGAGGAAGCGCTAAGGTAGCCCGCGAAATTCAAATTTTCTTACGATTTTTGCGATTTGCAGCTCAGTGTCTGGGTGTATATTGATTAAACTATGATTTGCGACCGTAACAAATATATATTTACAGAAATATAATCATTAGAATCAGTAATAAAACTCCCTAAGTTAATATAATCCTCAAATGTTAAGATTTCATGAAATAGTCATTCAATAGGATTACTTTTTTTTTTTGTGGATGGGAAATCATCAAATGACTTCTCCCGCTCTGGGCGGAGCGGGAGGGCGTATTAGACTTTTACTGACTAAAACCCACCCGTATTCCTTCTGTTGCCTGTGCCGGGGCCACGGTAACTCTTTCGACCATCCCGCAATAGATTACTTGGTCTTAGAGAGTTGTATTGATGACTTTAATAGTTATAATTCTGTAAATATATATTTGTTACAGTCGTGAATCATATTTTAATCAACATACAACCTAATACTGACATGAAAATTGCAATAATCGTAAGTAAAATTGAATTTTGCGGGCTACCTTGGCGCTTTCGCCTTAAGAGTTTTATTTTGAGTCTAGAGATGTTTTAAATAGGGACCAAATTAGATCTAGACTGAAATTAATTTTCTGGAAAAAACCTTCTCTTTTTACCAAACACGGAAATTGATTACAGTAAATATTGATAAAGGCACTATTTAAATCGTTTCTATTCTTCAATAAGGTCAAGAGTCAATTCTAAAACGCTGATGGTTATATGTCGATAAATCGTGACTTTTCTGATCTTGTAGCCTTGTCATTATTGTAACAATACAAAGTAAAAACTGTAACGTCTTTGATTCCTTGTACTTACCACTAAATATAAATTGATAGTCCTTATTATAAATGCATAATCAGCCTATAGTGTTCCCACTGCTGAGACATAGACCTCCTCTCTTTGAGAGGGAGTGGGCTGTAATCTACCACGTGGGCCCAGTGCGGTTTGATAGATGTCACATTTGTTCGAATGTTTGGTTCTAGGACATGCCGGTTTCCTCTCGATATTTTCCTTCACCGTTTTGAGAGCAGTGGTGATGAAATTATTTACACAAAGTAAAGCGCCTGCCGGGATTCGAACCCATGACCTACAACTCGCAAGTCGGGGCCTTTACCACCCGGCCACCACTGCTCTCTATTATAAATGCAAAAGTACTTAACTATGTCTGTTTGTCTGTCTGTTACCTTTTTACGCCAAATTTAGCCCACAGGTAGACAATGACCTGAGTTAGGACATAGGATACTTTTTACCCCGATGGTACGTTCCCTTGGGAAACTTTCGGACTTCCACGCAGGCGAAGCCGCGGGAGAAAGCTAGTAACCTACAAAGCTATCTCACAGCTTTACAATGCTACAAGCCATGCTCAATAGCGCAGTGGTTAAGGGTTTTGATCTCTGACGGCTGCAGGTTCGATATCCAGTAGATGGTGTAAATTTTCGTGGTTATATTTCAAGTTGTTGTCCTATGTGAAATTAATAATTATATATACAGTAATGTATTTAAAAATTGCAAAAGTTTCTAAACTTTGAACTATGTAAAAGGTTTGATGAGATCAATCATAAATCATCAATTAGTGGCCAAAACAAAAATTATCATTTTTCAAATATATTATCTGGTTGTAAGTCAAATATTTTATTGATTTTATTCAGGAATACAGCGTGTAGCAGAAATGTATGGCTATATTAAAAGGGTGTAGTACAGAACATCAAACTGAACAACTTTCTCCATGGGACCTACATTGTAAACGCGAAAAAATATTCTGCTATCCATACATTTGGGTCGAGCTGACCTATTGAAGTTTTGTATGGGACAGCAGATAATGTTTTTGATTATTTTTTGGTTAAGTACAGTTTGATGGCGTGTACCACAGCCTTAAATATGATCACACATTTCTGATACTTGCTTTATAAGCGGAAAAAAATTGCGATTGAATAAATAAATTTAATTTATGTTAGTCCGGTCAAAATAGGCTTTCAAGGTTTTGATAAAACTTACCATTAAGCTGAGTCTTGGTTTGATTGTTTTTACCATCAATATAAAAGAAATGTCAAAAATCCGCATCAAACCCGCATGTGCCAAAACATTTATTCCAGGTCAAAGTTCGCAAAAATGTTTTTTTTTTTGCATTTTTCAGCCAAACGGTAAGTTATATCATAAAAATACATCAGACAAAAATTGTAGAGCATGCAGTTATCTACAAAAATTGCTCTTAGACTTTTTTTTCTAAGAATCACCGTTTTTGAGATATAGCGATTTAAAAGTTAAAGAAGTAGCAATCCGCTTTCACGCTACCTATATATAATACATTACTGGACACGTAATATAATTAAAAACATTGATCTACTGTAAGCGTAACTCATACTCGATGTCATAATCGATGAGTTTATGACAGTTACCACAAGCCAGAAATTTCTCGCCAACACTCACAACGAGTCTCAGTTTATATCAATGTTATAATAAGCGGTAAACCGTCATTTGTAATTCTTGAACTACAAAACAAAGGCACTGTGAAAGTCAAATTGTTACCATGGACTGTTAAAAAGAAAAAGGCTGAGTATATTTTGTGACTGAAAAATCATCCTTCTTCTGCCTTTGTCTTAATGTATTTGGGGTCGGCGCAACATCTCTTTTTCTTCCAAACTTCTCTATCAGTCTCACCTCGGTAGTCACCCCTTTTCTACCCATGTCATCTTTCACACAGTCCATCCATCGTTTCTTTGGTTTCACCCTTGTTTTTGTGTCTGAAAAATATCCGTTATGAATTAACATATTATAAATAACAATAACACCGTTTTTACAAGACTCACCTCCACAATACACAAACAGACTAATAAATCAAGTCAATTTTGAGGAATGCTGTCCAAACTGTTTAGTGCTGTCATTAATCAAAGCAGTTTGAAAACAAATACATGAGAATTAAATAACAGTTTATTAATAACACGTTTGGAATTTTTGTGAATCATAAAGAGTGATTGCATCTAGTAAAGTGTTCAGCTAAGTTTAGGATAACCGGTAAGTGTCACATTTACTTCGTGGACAGGACCATCAACCGTGGCAATTTTAGAAAACTGAATAAATGGAGAGCGGGCAGTAGTTGGCATTTCTTCTGTTCACATATAATAGTAGATGTTTGCCCAGGGCGCAAGCAACTATTTTAAAGGTGAGTGTTTCTTTGAATCCAGAGTGCAGCGAAGATAAAATAGTATTGCTCCCGAGGTGGACACTCTACTTTTTATCAGCCTGTATGAGAAAATAAGTAATTGCATAGAATGTTGTAAGTAAATAACAAATAAGTAATTGCTTATATTGCATACAATGTTAAATATCGCAGGTATGCTGGAGATTTCTTTAGAAATAAGCATCACCTTTGTACGTATTTTTCTGTTCCTTTCTTCTGGACTGCTTATATGTGTGTGCATGAACTGTTAAATAAATAAATAAATAAATGTTCTCTGGACTTAATATAATACTTTCATTCGCACTACTTGAGGAAGACACAATCATTTTTTTTTAATAAAACTAAGTAAAACCCAAATTTGGGTACAGAATTACGAACGAAGGCTGAATACATTTCGCGCGTTTTTTTTATTTTTTCACAACCTTTTTTTTTTAATTTGGGTCATGCGTGGGTTACTTTACCAAACAGCCTGTTACTTGTTCATACAATGTTCGTGATTGATCTCTTTGGTGATTGGAACTTTTTTTAACAACAATATACTAACAAGTCAATTTTAGTCCCTAGGGATTAAAGTGCTATTTTAGTTCCTGTTTACGAAGAATAAACTGACTCTTTTTTAATAGATGTGATAAAAACAAACATTAATCGGCAATCCCTGAATCGAGCATCATGATTATGCTTGAGAGGTAATACTTCTGGTACACCTTGCTGACTCGCTTAAATTTTAACCACGGTAAGTATGAGCCTTGCATAATTGTGCAGATACAAAAGAAGAATGATCATTATGGGAACAAAAACTACTAGAATAAATTATTTATACTAGAATATACTGATACTAATGAATATTATGTTAAATATGCTTTTAATATACTTATTATCATCTAACCATCAATTCGATAGGAATCGAATGCAGGACCATACGTGCTACAGCCGCACCTACAACCACTAGACCAACGATACGTTCTACTAAAGTATCATACATACATATAAAACCTTTCCTAGAAAACCTGAACAAAACATTGAATAGGTATCAACCTAATGCCTTTGGCTCGCGACCCGGCGCGGGCGCATACTAGTCGGACATTCTCCGCCACTGCACTGCTCCTATTGAATTATGTGTTAAGCTTTACGATTATATCGCTGAGAACTCAGGGATCGTTATCTATGTCTATAAGGGTATAAACTTTTTATTTTTATATGTACTAGAATACACTTTTGATATTTATTTATTCATTAAAATCTCCCTTACAACTATCATTACAGGTGTTTGTACCCAATGCGACAGTACGGTCATGTACAAATTTATACTAACTTATTTAGGTACAATTTAAATAAATAATATAGAAGGACTAAAACAACTTGTTACACGATAGGAACTATAACACAATACAACACAATAACATACTACCGACACTAATCTATATAAATTTAGAACATAAAATAAATAACAGTGTCCTTGCGAATTCACTCAAATGACACGTGAACACAATTTGGCCATGAAGTTCGTTGATGATACGAACTCTCTCTACGATAATGAAGATATACCTAGATTTTCGAATGCTTTTTATGGTTCACGGTGTTTTCCTTCATTGTGAACACCTCGAGATAACCACGGCATGACCTTTTTTTTGGATGAGAAATCATCTAATGGCTTCTCCCGCTCTGGGCGGGGCATGTCAGACTTTTACTGACTAAAACCCACCCGTGTTCCTTCAGTTGCCTGTGCCGGGCCACGGTAACTCTTTCGAACATCCCGCGACCTTAGCTGATACCGGCCCTAGCAGACCCCGTCAATAGTGCTGACATCTCTTTGAGGCGCGCGTGGAACACAACCTGCCGTCGACCCGGGCCTGGTCTTTACCGGACGGCGAGCTACCCATTGCCCACCATGTCCTCGCACACAGAGCAGGCTTGTGTCCTAGCAGTGGGTACATTATAGGCTGATTATGTTATGTTACGAGTATATGCGCCAGGTTGGGAAAAGTGTTATAGGGTTTTTCTATCTGGAATTTCTCAGTCCGGAGTCCGGAGTCTGGATTTGTGCCCGGTTGATGGCAATAGACTCGCCCCTTATTACATGGGACTTGAACATAACTGGCAAAATGTTGGTGTGTACCTCTGCCTAACCCTTCGGGGAAACTAGGCGTGATGTTATGTTATGTTCTATATATAGGTCTACCGGAGCTGGTGGTTTATAGATAATATTATTTTGTAAAACTGATTCAGTTATTGTTCATTCTATGCACCATTTACAATTGGGGATAAATGTAGATTTTATTAAAGTAGTATTTTTAAATAGATATGAGTACCCAAATTAAAATATTCGGTCCACTTTCTCCAAAGTATTATCTCTTCTACAATGCCGGTCATGGTTCGTGTAGGCTGTCCTTTATAAAAAATAATAGTTTTCAAAATGACAATAAGTCACTTTGTAGAACGTTACTTAAAACCTGACCTCGACATCCACCGCATAAAATGCCAAGGTCATTTCTACCCTAAACTTAACCTGTTAAAGTCTCTTATACATTACTCATGGGAACAAAACGCGTAGCCTGTTCTCATCCTAGCCACTTTACATTGCCACACTACAAACCTACGATAAAATGAAACGTTACAAAATCCAACAAACACATGTTATCTGAATCAGTGGGTCAGTAGCCGAGTCCGACCTGCAGCTTAATATTACCTATTTTTTGCCAACTGTCCATCATTCTGCAAACGGCTTATTATGTCAGATTATAGAAGAGCTATGGTGAGTTTTAAATGTTGACGGCGGGTCCCGTATGTATATATTTTAATTTATTTCAAAGAACGGAGAGACGAAAGAGAGAGGAGAGAAAAAATCCGCTTTAGAATAGAATACAGAGAATTTTCTATTCTAAAACGGATCTTTTAATGGCATGTACGTATTTAATCGACCCCCAAATAATTCCCATTTTGATTACCCAAAAATATTAATGGACATTCTTATATAATAATTGTGCTTCTTTTTGTAAGTCTTTACATTTTGGGTCCTAAAAATACTAAATAGTCAAGTAACTGCGACCAACTTGGATGTAGCGCTCGCCAGCGAGCTTATAGAGGCTCATTTATTAAAAAAAAACTAAACACTATTATAAGGTTAGTAGGTTTTAGAGGATCAACTAAATATTTCCCTTATTTAATTTATGTTTTTCTTCTGTCGGTACAAGCTTTGCACGTGTTACGTGGGATCTGCGCAACACGTTTTCTTCTTCCTTTTTCTCCTGTCAACCGTCACATATAGACCGCCGTCACACAGTTTATATGCTGTGGTAAAAAATCAGCGAGAAAGGTTGAAACTGGGGTTGCCTATTCAAAAAAATACGAAAAACGTGATAATGAAAATAAGCGTAGACAGTAGATACAGGTGTTATTTAATTTTGCAGTGGCTATTAGCACCGTGTAGTTATAAATCTTGGTAGCATTATCTTGTAAATATGAACGTACAATAAATCTCTTGTTTCCTAAATAACTTAAAATTGTTTATACTAAGTTAAACTTACATTTAACTTTAAGATTGGATCACAACTTAGGTTACTAAGCTGTCGTCATTATGTAATTTATTTCGATTTGTACTTGTGACCTTTCGATAGCCAGTCTACCGTAGCCAGTGCCCTATTGTCGATGCGAATCAATATTTGACTAAAAGCTAATGGTCTCTTTAATTATTTCCCCATAAATAAACTTAAATGCTTCTTAGAATTTATTGTGGTTAAAAGTCGTTTGAAGGATTGGCATAATTTGTATGTAGGATGTATTTTACGAACTAGAATGATGAGTTTGTTTTACTAGCATATAATTACTCCACTTAAAAGCAAATGCCAAGGGGGATAATTGCGTAATACGCTAACAGTAGCAATGGCTTTCATTTTGACAGATCAACAACATTCATTGCGTTATTTACGTTGCTGAGCAGACAAATTTTTCTATCATATGAAGCAATGGATTAGCAATATCCTTCAAAATCATTCAGATTGTGATTAAAAGTGTATTAAATGCAATCAGGGTGAAGTTCTCATACAAAAAGGATCAAGTATAGATTACTAATAATAATATTGCTCACTGTTTTGTGCATTAACTTAGAAATATTGGATATACTCAGAAATAAATATTTAAAGTTATTTAAATTTATGATTTACACATTTACACCTTTTTTTTTGCAAGAATGTGTAAGGCAGTATTTACTGCCTGTACACTGTGCCTGTTTACTGTGTACTGGAACCATTTGGTTGCAGTGATATTATTGATCTCCATTTTGACTCTCTTGCTAAACGGAAAGCCATCCTTAATCGCAATAGCAACCCTTAACCCTAATCAAGTATGAATTGTGTCAATTTTACCACTGTTATAAAATCAATTTTATCTATTATTTTTACCAATGTTATCAATTTAATTCAATCAATTAAAAATTTTTGTTGACCCAATTTTTATTTATCTTGATTTCATCTTGTATACTCGCCGATGTTAATAAAAGTTTATGTCATTAATTTATCAAATTTTTATTTAGTTCTTATAAATATTTACCAATGTTATAATGTCTAAGATTATTCAATTTTACCTTTTCCAATTTTATAATTTTTAATCAGATTTTCATAAATTTTGTTTTCATTTAAAAGTAACTTTTTACTGATGATACCAATTTTTTAATATTGCGCTTATTACTAAGTAAGTTATCTTATTTCTCTGATTCATTGTTTTATGCATGTGGTATCTACCTATAATTACTTAACTGAACACTGTTATTTTATTTAAAAAATGTATTAAATGTGTTTGTATCAGTGTAATCAATTTGTTGGTGAACCTAATAAAATAAATAAATAAATCTTCCACTCTTAAGATAATAATGGTTTTGAAAGTGGCTCACAACCTAAAATTAATTTACATAATGTTATAGTCAGAGCGTTTTGATGGCGGTTGCACGGAACCCTATAAATAAGCGCCCATTACAGTCGCGTTAGGAAACTGCGCAGACGCGAACTTGTGTTATCTATTTAGTTATTGTAAAGACAATAATTATGCGTGCTTTTAGAAGTAACATACGGGTTAGTTTTGTGTAAAGCCGAAACTGAGATACGTGGGCCACCGGTACGGTCGGTATGCCAATGATTGGGGGAGATGTAAGTCCAGCAATGGACTTTTGGTTAAGATACCAAACACGAAATTTTAAAATTATTTTGTCCAGTTTCTTCTCGTTCTGACAAAATAAGGCTTTCGTGTCTTTTTTGGTCATCAGATGAGATTTTCAGAAAACAACAATTCGATTTTGACCAATAATCTCTAAGAATAAAAAATCCAGTCAAGCTCAAGTTAACTCATAAAAATAAGTTAATTTTGTTTGTCTAATTTGTCCAGAAATAAACTTATGATCGTTTCAAAGACAATCGTCTTCTGTTAAAATTAAAATAAATGCTCGCACAAAGTGAGATGATAAACAGTTGACTGCCTACATGATTTGATTTTCAAATCATCGTTAAATTTAAATGTTTCTTTTACATTTAGTATTACATCATTTCAATCAACTGTGATTAAGCTCTAAGTCACTCAACAATAACATTATTATTTATTCTAGGAACAACAATTTGAAATTTTCTAGATTATGATCTGGTGACCTCGCATGAGATCATTTGATATGCTATGATCTCAGATGAGCTCATTATTCATCCCAGGATATCCGTTAATGATCATAGGCCCTTCTTTATTAATTAACTTGCTTCTATCCACGACTTCGTTCGCGTAGAAGTCATAAAATACACTATACTAAAATAACAGCCACCACATTTTTATAAAACTCCCATGGGCATCGCCCGCCCGCGCTATTACTTCGTTTTCGCTTAGCGTTTTTTCTGACTTCTTTTCTTTTTTCTCGGCTCCTAAGGGTCATAGCGTGATGTTAAGTAGCCTATACCTTCCTCAAAAATTGAGCTATCAAATGCAAAAAGAATTTTTCAAATCCAACTGGTAGTTCCAGAGATTAGTGAGTTCAAAAAAAAAAAAAAACAAACACACTCTTCATCTTTATTATTATTAGTATAGATAATAAAGTATTTTTATTCATCATTAAGGTTTTCTTCCCTTTAAAAGATGGCAGGTGGCTACTGCTCGCTGTCGCTCCATGTAAAATACTGGTATTCAGCTGCATCCGGTTACACTGGAAGCCGACCCCAACATAGTTGGGAAAAGGCAGGCAGATGATGAGGTGGCTACTGCGTATATACAGCCTTATTGAGTGTTCTGGTATCTTAGTTGTTGCTTTTAGCTTTTACAATGCTGTTTGAAGAAGAATGCAACACGTGTTAATCATTCCTTTGTAAATGCCAGTGGTAACGGCCGCGACTTACCTAAGAGTTGTAGGTCGCAGCTTCGAAGCCAGACAGGCGCTTTACTTTGTGGTAAATTATTTCATCATGCTTTCAAAAGGTGAAGGAAAACATCGCGAGGAAACTGGTATATCCTAGAACCAAAAATTCGAAGACATGTGACATCTACCAACCCACACTGGGCCCGCTTGGTAGATTACAACCCACTCCCTCTTCACTTAGAGCAGGCCTGTGTCCCAGCAGAAAAACCTCCATCATCCATGAAGTATTGAACTGCAAATCTAAAAAGACAATCATTTTAAATGTCCTTAAATATAAAACCAACGTTTAGCTCGACACAAAACCCTCCCGTGTATTTCCAACTATCGTGAGAACACGAAAGATTTTGAAACATTCTTTTAATACTCATCTTCGCAGTAATGACTTCTCAGTAGCCATTGTAAATAATGTGGTACAATTGATTGGCCATGTGATTGGTCCAATGATTGGCCAAATGTTCAGCTGGACCAGACGTTTTGCTGACATCAACCATGATTTAGGAAAGCTCTAGTTTTCTAGGCTTTTTGTTTGCATAATTATAGCTGTTGGCATTCTCCTATGATACTTTATTAAAGACATATTCGATCCAAATTTCATAATTTCAGGCTTGGATATAGCCACTTGTGGTCTACGCCTTGATTTTATATATTTAGTACAGCAAATTAGCCATGAATACTAAATTAAGTCAATCCTTTCTAACTCTGTCTTCTAACATAACAGATAAGATTAAAACATTATCGCTTTCTTTCCATCAGCAAGCCCAATCGAGGGTTGGTCTCCACGAGTGCGTTGAGCATCGTCAATGTAATTTATAGGGGAGATGGATCGAGCTACAGTACGACAAAACGGAAAATTAAATAATGTATGCTTTCTGGAGCGATTGTAATTATTAGAAACAAAAAAAATACACAGCCCCATATGCAAATACGACACATCCGAACCGTGAATAATTTCATAGACTGTTGTCATTTAGCTGAAGTACGTACGGACGTAAAAATAGCGCGGCGGCGGCGATTTATTTTCGCGCACTGGATTTTGAACGCTCTGCTTAGCGTCGAGAGTTGAAAAGCCAACAGAGTGTTTTTCGATGCGCTGGGATGCACTCTGTTACATTTTTAACACTCGGCTCAACACCGTGAGTTGAAAATCCAGTGCGCGATAACCCCCCGCGATATTTTTTCGTCCGTGCGTACGTCGGCTAGTCACCTAACTATTTATAAGTGAATTAAAATTCAAACATCCTAAAAGAAACTTAGTAGGTTGATGTCATCAACAACTCGGTCTAAAGGCATTTTATTGAATTAAAATTTATCTAACACGGTAAATCCATGTTCTAATAATCATTACATCAAATGGTCATTAAGTATACATCAAAGCTAATAATACGTTGAATGCTTGTATATTGAAACACACACACATGATTTTTTTTTTTGCTTAAACCGAACTGAAGTGACGTGTCAATTACTGTGCTGGCCAGGGTATTCGCTGTGTTTTGTTAATGATTGTTTTTTGATACAGGATTCTCGATTTCCCAGTAAAGTTAGGGAAACTAATTGACTACGAACTTGAATTTGGCATGCAGTGGGGATTCCGGATCTCCACCGGAACGCATTGTCTCCCCCAATATGCTGCAATGAGATAAGTTTTTCACGAGTAAAACTAGTAGTCTCCCCAATGAGCTATTACGCCACTACGGGTCGCCAAAGGCCTGGGCTGGATAATGGATAGCGCCTGTCCCTATAAATACATTATTAGATATTATTAACTGTTCCGTACAGACATATGCATGCAGGACCAACGCTGGGGAACGAGCACCTCTTCGTCGCTTTGTTGATACTTGTAACACGTATTTTATGGAACTGGATATATTTTCTCAAAGCAATTATTTAAGAAAATGGCTTTTGATGTTTTTACTGGCGAGGTGATTTATGTTAAGCTAATCTTAGCAACATAGCGTTAAAACTCCTGCACACAGGCGCGACAGGCGACGCGAATCGCGCGCGACACAAAGGCACCGCCCGTCGTGCGACAAGCGGTGCGTTTGTATCGTGTCGCGTGTCGCGCCTGTTTGCAGGAGCCTTTATTGTGGTAGTGTCTATTATTTTGTTGTTTTTTTTTGCTTTTATCGTTTGTCATCAGCACTGCTGTTAGGAACCTTTAGTTAAAATGAGGACAATGGTGGGTTACATGTTTGTTAAACCTCTTAGGTTAAGTATTTCTCTGTAATCTGCAGCGTGTAACTGTTTCTTGCCCCTAATAAATAAAATAAAATTAACCATTTATCTACATTATTACATATACAGCAGTGGTGGCCCAGTGATAACGGCCGTGACTTACAAGTCGTAGGCTTCGAACCCAGGCAGGCACTTTACTTTGTGTAAATTATTTCATCACCACTGCTCTCAAAACGGTGAAGGAAAACATCGTGAGGAAACCGGCATGTCCTAGAACCAAAAATTCAACGACATGTGACATCTACCAACCCGCACTGGACCCGCGTGGTGGATTATGACCCACTCCCTGTTATCAGATTATGCTTAAATGCAACATAATGATGTCAGCAACGAAAACACCGATGAGTTGACTTTGAGCTATAATTAAATTAGTTCCATTGAATTTCAATTACGTAATCCTACTAGTCAATGTGGTCAAAATTAGTCAGAATCACGATGATAAGTAAATTAGATGATCAAAAGAAACCCTTCCATGAAATATTATCGGCGTGTCGTGTCCCTCTAACGCGCGTGAGCAGTGTGACATTATCGACTGAAAAAAAAAATTGCATTCTCACTATTAACTTTTTACCATACGCTCTCATTCGGTCGGCACTTCTACAAAAGCAATGAGATGGCTCGTAATAAATCATAATTACATTCCTACAACAGATATACTTAAACAATAGTACTTCACAGTAATTAAGCGGTAAATTCATTGAATTAATTACCTAAGGTGAATGTACAAGATGCAGTCCGAGATATTATTACTGGTATTGAAGCGTTCATCGTTGGCAAATATTACAAAATTTACGACCACTTAAAATATCTTATGATAGTGAAATGGTGAACTAACCTATTGAACTTAGCTGATTGAACTAGTGTCTGCCTGCGGCTTTGCTCGAGATTAAGTTATGGTTTAAGCGCATTTGGGTGCCCGGGTTGGGAAGACTGTCATATGAATATTAAGTATATTAGTATGTCACCTTCCGTCACGCAGTTTCTTGCAGTTGGTTATCGCTAAAGCCTCCTCATATCATCGAAATTCATGTAGGTTAGGTATTATTATTTCCTGCTCTAGAGCAGGAAATAACCCTCAGAATTCCCTGTGGGTATCTAGATACCCACAGGGAATTCTCAAGGACTAGAATCTAGTATTAGATCTTTGGCAACATGAATAATGCTGTCATCAAAGGAAGACAGTCTGACATACCTCAGTTTTATTTCTGATTTTTTTCAGTAGTTTAACCATCCTGTTCTTATTTTTATCTTATTTACATAATATATTAGCTAACAAACGTAAAATAATAATAATAATAATAATTGATTGATTCGCTAGAACAAACGTGCTCGGAGGAAGGAAGTATTCCAGTAAGATGCTGGTAGGGATCTTGACCATCTTCCGGGATTGTCCTGATAGTTGTGGAATACCTTTCCATTCCTCATAAGCACCTCAGGACATGTTGCCCCCTTGTTACTACGACACTATGTGCTAGCGACCGTTTTCGGGGCCCATTATTGAGTGTGCAAGTCACCCGCTGCCATTTTATCCGTGTATTACCTAACATTGATCAGGCAGGGGACATAGTTTTGGCATAGTTCTTGGTAACCAATCCCCTATAGGCACCCAAACCCATAGCCCAATATGTTTCGTTTCCATGTCCTACAATAGTCCTGCACCAACCAGGGGTTGTCCTTGGGTGCATTTGCATAGTGCATACAGGGATAATCGTCGGTTGGTGCCTCCTCATCATTTAAAATTGTCTAAGGGGCCTCTGCGAGTTGGCTTCGGCCCCTCGTACGCCTTCCAAAAGTCCGGGACCCCAGGGTCCCGAGACATAAAAGCATATATAATCAATAATAAATGTACGTGTATATAAAAAAGAGTGAAAAGAATCATAGGGCATCAAAAAATCGTCCGCGTCGCTGTCGACAGGAAAAGTGCCCAAAAGGCTGGCAGCATTGCCACGTTGTATGGCGATGCTGATTCTTTGGCCAAAGAATAGGCCAGCCCTTTGGTCACGTGAAGATTCGACCAATCGCTTGGCGTTGTATCAAAAAACCAACCAACCAAATAGGAGATAGATTAAGATTTAGTAGGAGCAGAAGTAAGGTAGACCAGGAGGAGAAGTTTGTACCTCGAATGAATGGAATCAACAAACTGACAGTCAACAAATTTTCTTTATATCTGTAATTAAGTAATTAGGATAGGTCTAGCTTCTCACTTAATGGCTGCATACGTGGCAATTATTTAATTTATATTTCAACAGTACCTACCTACTGTAATACTATGACGACATGTAAGACCCCTTAATTAAATTATGAGCATTTATACTTGAAGGATTGATGGGTACAATATATGTTAGTTACAAAATTGGTATAATGCAATATCACGCTTGTATTTTCCAAGAAGATGGGCGGTGGTGACCAAACAACACACCCACATTTCGCCTGTTAGCCAGCGTTTTGGTCGTAAAAATATCGCGGCGATTTTTTTCGCGCACTGGTTTTTCAACGCTCTGCATAGCGCCGAGAGTTGAAAATCCTACATTGTGTTTTGTCGACGCGCTGGAATGTACTCTGATGGATTCTCAACGCTTGGCTTAATACCGAGAGTTGAAAATCGAGTGGGCGATAAAATCCCGCCGCGATATTTTTACGTCCGTGCGAGCGTCTGCTTATTGTGTAGTTTAGTCGTATGTAATGGAGCTTGTGGCTTAGTAATAACAGCCGCACGGGTCGATCGATCAGGTTAAGCTACGCTTGCTGCGGTTGGTCCGTGGATGGGTGGACCCAGCAAGATGATATGTTAAGATGTCAAGGCCCCTCCGGGCCTTGGAAAGCACGTTAAAGCGAAAGCGCCAGTGTAGCCCGCGAAAATCAAATTTTCTTACTTTTTTGCAATTTGCAGGTCTGTATTAGGTTGTATGTTGATTAAAATATGATTCGCGACCGTAACAAATCTGAATTTACAGAATTATAATCATTAAAATCATCAATACAATTCTCTAAGACCAAGTAATTCTAAGAAAGACTATTTCATGAAATCTTGACATTTGAGGATTATACCAACTTAAGGAGTTGTATTACTAATTCTAGAGATTATGATTCTGTAAATATATATTTGTTACGGTCGCGAATCATACTTTAATCAGTATACACCCAGACACTGAGCTGCAAAGTCCAAAAATCGTAAGAAAATTTGAATTTCGCGGGCTACCTTAGCGCTTCCTCCTTAAGCCGTTGACCTCGGCTGTCATGTTTTTTAACTGATTTTTTAACTGATATTTTAAGTGGGTTGGTACACAAGGCGGTTGATGACCACAAAAAAAAAACACAAATTAATTTAATTATTTAATTAAATAATAATATATATTAATTAAATAATAATAATTAATAATTGGTCAGGCAGGGGCCATAGTCCTTCCATAGTTTTAAATGACCAGTTCACTTTAGCCATCCAAACCCATAGCCCAATATTTTTTTTTTGTCTCCATATCCTGCAATAGTCCTACACCAACCAGGGGTTGTCCTTGGGTGCACTTGCATGGTACGCACAGGGATAATCGTCGGTTGGCGCCTCATTTCCACTGAAAGCGTCTAACGGGCCTCTGCGAGTTGACTTCGGCCCCTCATATGCCTTCCAAAGGTCCGGGACCCTGGGGTCCCGAGAAATATCAAAAAAAAAAAACATCAGATTAATTTATTTTTTGTTTTATCATGTTTAGATATCGATACCCTGATGGATACTCCGCAGACGTAATCGACTGCGGAGTTTCGCTAGCAGATTTAATTTGACCCTGTATAGTAGATATTTTTAATCAGAATGAAATGTTATTGATAAGTACCATTAATTTACGATTAATATATATTGATATGAACTATTAATTGTAAGTGAACGATGACCTTTGACTATCACTTCGTCTTGTAGTATTTTAGCAATCCGTTCAAGTAGGTATGTGCCTTCGTTACGTCTAGCCTGTTAAATACTCTTTTAACTAGCCCATCGAGTTGATGAGACTCCGTTCTGTATAAATTACTATTGAAGAACCTATAAAATATTAAATCGTCTTGGACTGGAATCTACTTAAATATTGACCAATGTTTAATTAAGGTGAAAGCGCCAGGGTAGCCCGCGAAATTAATATATTTTTTTACGTTTTTTACAATTTGTAGCTCAGTATTAGGTTGTATGTTGATTAAAATGTTATTCGCGACCGTAATGAATATGTATTTACACAATTATAATCATTAAAGTCATCAATACAACTCTCTAAGACCAAGAAATTCTATTGAATGACTATTTCATGAAATATTAACATTTCAGGATTATACAACTTAAGGAATTGTATTACTGATTCTAATGATTATAATTCTGTAAATACATATTTGTTATGCTCGCGAATCATACGTTAATTAACATACACCCAGACACTGAGCTGCAAATTGCAAAAATCGTAAGAAAATTTGAATTTCGCGGGCTGCCTTGGCGCTTCCACCTTAAGCAGAAAGAGTATGTACGGATCAGGCAGGCGTTCTGTAGTTTCTGCCTACCCCCATGGGAAGAAGACGTGAGTGTAGTGAAGTTAGATGGAATCTTCTAGACGCGGGAATGATCCTGTCAGTCAATGTGGCGATTTTCCAGCAGATGAGCGGTAAGAGAACTATTTCCAGCAGTGGACATCGATAATGAGTTATACATACCGACATAAACTCACGCCTTCTTCCCATGGGGGTAGGTAGAAACTACAGAAAGCCATCTGCTTGTATACGATCCTTACAAACTCCTTATGCTTCGTTTACGTTCAATACCTCTGGTCATACACGCACGCCGGTTGTGATAACTACGCACCTGACCTTTCTGAAGGACTTGATGAGTTATTTATTTTTTTAATTTTCAACTGCTTTTCTCATCTATAGTATCTAGTAATCCTTTCATTTTCGAGGCTTTGCGCAGGAACACCGACAGCCTTTTAAAATGTTAAGTGAAGATTACGATAAACATTTGTTTCTTGTTAAGTTACTCAATTGAACTGAAGCAGTTGCGAAGTTCTTAGAACGTAATCTTTAAGAATTCACATAATAAATATATTTATTACTCAAACTGTGCACATAAGGGGTGACAATCAAGCTTTTACCTCAACACAAAGAAGAGCTTTACTTAAGCTGTTAAATTCTATTCGTAAAATTGAATCGATTGAAGAGAATATCGATTTGGTGGAACTATTAACACAAACAATGTTGTTAATAGACTATCAGTTGTCGGAGTAATAAAACAATGAATTATAGGTTTCCTGTCACGTTGTCGTCCTCCACTGCTCGAGCTATTTTCTTACGCATTCTCAACAGGCGTGGGATGCGTTTAGCTAAATTTATTAACAGACTTCAAAAAAAGAAGGAGGTTATCAATTCGACACGTACATAATGTATGTAATGTTATTGGAACTGCAAGAATATCATCATCTGCCCAGCCTTTTCCCAACTATGTTGGGGTCGGCTTCCAGTCTAACCGGATGCAGCTGAATACCAGTATTTTACATGGAGCGACTGCCTATCTGACCTCCACAACCCAGTAACTGGGTAATACGATACCCCTTGGTAAGACTGGTTGTCAGACTTTCAGGCTTCTGACGACCCGTAACGACTGTCAAAGATCAACGAATGATAGCCGGCACCAACGGCTTAACGTGATTTCCGAGGCACGGAGGAGTCTCGGTATATAAAGATGGTCACCCATCCACGAACCAACCCCGGCAAGCGTAGCTTAACCTGATGGATCGACCTGTGCGGCTGTTATTACTTAGCCACGAGCTCCGCAAGATATGATAATCTATTAGGGCTATCGATAAAATATATTTTTTTTTATAGATGTATGTATGTTATTTACAGAGCTGCTAATTACTTTTTGTCATTGTTTTCTCTTTGGTTCTAAATTAGTTGAATTCGTTTTATTAGTTTAATTTTAATTGTTACAGAGTCTCAATAGTGTATAAGCTATAAATTAAGGGAAAGAGCGAGATAACCCCAACACAAGTATTATTAATTACTTACTGGGGCTGTCTCAATCACATCTGCAAATGTAACTGTCTGAGAACCAATAAACAATTTTATTTTTTTCAATCAATCAATCAATCATTTATTTTGTAAAACATAGGTATGGTTACAGATAGTATATTGTCTAAAATATGTGCACTATGCTTTGCCAATATTTGGCGTACAAAATCAACATAAATAATCAATTACAATTAAAGTGGCATGTCAATAGATTACATTAAAAAATAATAATTTAATTCAAAATATGTCAGCTAGGTAAATAGGTCATTATAATTTTAGATAAATAAACACATTCATACTTCATCAATTAATAAAAAATATATATTTTAAAATAACAACAATTTATTTCACACCAATATCAGTATGAAATATTTTTAACTTATCAGTTACTTAACGATTTACGGAGGTGAGTAAAACGGGTCGTTACAATAAGTCGTTATGGACCGGTGCCCTATTACTTATGTTCTGCAGCTTCTGTTACATAAATTACTAATGGTTATAATTTATAGGCATGTATACTCTTTACAAGGATTTATGATTTTAGGGTTGATTTCACCAATGAAACTGAACGTGATCAGCACATATTAAACCACGTTAATGGGCTGTCAGTGTCATCCTTTCTTTGGAATAATGACACTGACAGTTCTTGAACGTAGTTCAGATTGATGTGCTGATCGCGTTCAGTTCCATTGGTGAAATCCGCCCTAAGTACTTGAGTACTTGCCTATTTTTTCTTGTATTGCAGGAGATAGTTTCTTACCAAGAAAATGATGCAGATTTTATGGTATAAAAACTTTTTTTAAAACGTTGAAGTATTGTTGCGGATTATGACCTAATTGCATAAAGGGCGTCTTCTTCTTCTTCAAATTGATGATTCCATTAGAGCTGGAGGATGATAAGTCCAAGAGATTGAGTACTTAGTATTGAACAAAATTACATATTTTTATATTATTTTATAACACACACACACACACACATAAGATATCAGACATAAGGTAGATTATGTATTGTTTTATGCCCTGTCGGCGAAGAGTCCCGTCGAAGTAGTCTTGTCGGTGTTCAGTCTGTCGGCGTAGTGTCTGTCGGCGTTAACATGCCTAAGTACTTTCCTGTTAAAAATAAGGATAGCAACAAAACCTAATAACTTTACGTAATCAATAAAGGTTTAATACCATAGCAACGTATTTTTGGCTTCGCTACTAAAACCGTTATATTTAAGCCTATAGTGCAAAAGCGAAACAACTTATCGGACCAGTAGATTCAGAGCAAATTGGCTGTGACAGACAGAAAGACACACGAGTGATCCTATCAGGGTTTCGTTTTTTTCATTCGGACGTACGGAACCCTACTGTCTATTTGTAACCTTTTCACGCCTCAGTGGAAGAAAGACCATACAGGATACTTTTTATCCCAGTAATACGTTCTCGAGAGATTATTCCCGACCTCCAAGTGGGCGAAGCCACGGGCAAAAGCTTGTATTTTATATTTATTTATTTATAACACCTTAAATCTATCATTACAGGTTGCCCTAATGCGATAGTTAAGACTACATATAGATCTACATACTTTCTAATTATTATTAAATATATAATACTACCTATTATAAACTAAATTTACAATGAACTAAACTAACATAATACAGAAGAACTTAATTATAACATAACACTAGAGATCGCCAAAGCTAAGTCGTTCAGAGAAAAATACATCAAGTCGATTTCATCCGCTATCATGTTGAGCGTGCACAGCGCGCGCGTCAGCGGTGTTCGCTGGAGCAGATTGGTGCGCGCGGTCGGCACCAATATATCACTATATACACCAATATATAAATATACACCAATATACAAGGTGTAACAGGACGATTGACATTCCTTTAAACCACGCACGTAAAGAGAGTCATGTTCTTTACCCGCATATAAAAAATCAATCAAATCCAATGAGTACTTTAGCCACAGGAAATTATTTTTTATTTTCTTATTTTTCAACATGATGTAGATCTGAGTCCGTAATAATAGGTAAACATTGCCGCAGCCGCTCCCCGCACCCCGCACCGCACCGTTGGTCAGTGACTTTGCGTAGATAAAGCGTGTTTACGTTTTATGTAGTTGATTCTGCTAATCTTTGTGTTTTAAAATGTTTCGATGGACTAGTACTGTGCTCGTTTTCATTTAATGACGTACGTCCAGATGCACGTTGTATAAAAAAATACATTTGAAAGATAGCGGCCCAAACGCCCTGTACATTCGCGCCCTAAACTGCACAAAGTTCTTTGTGCGTCCATGTCACCTTCACTCTCGTATTCGTAACAGTAAATGTCATACAGCCATCATTTTACTATGCATACCATATTACCATATTAGAGGTAGGTTTATCGCAGCAAAACACTTCTTCAGATAATCACTTATATGGCAAGCAGACTACATTTGTTATGGGCATGTACTTGGGAGATTATCTCGTCTTGCGCAGTTTGAATAAAGCCTAATTGTATGAGTTGTGTTGTAAGAGGTTAGATTGTAAGTTTGCTTAGAGCAACTTGTTATTTGCTCTCATTTTGTGAAGGATTGATATAGGTATGTAGTCCACTGAAATGGACGTGAAATCATTTACATAATTTGGAATTCTGGACCGATTTTAAACTCCGATCTGCTAACAATAACAGTTGATTTTGAAGGTTAAATGCATGGCCGGCCACTGAAATAGAGGTGAAATAATTTTCACAATTTGATATTCGGGTATATGATATTATATAAGCTCCTTTATGCTAACTATATGGGTAACTTTCATGCCTAAATAAAAACTCGTAAGTCTTACTTTTAGAAGAAATGGAGCCCTGAACGTCACTGTCATGTTTTCAAGTATTCAATGATTATAAAGGCTCATGCAAACAGTCGTGTAACACGCGGTGCCTTTGTGTCGCGTCGCGTGTCGCGCCTATTTGCTGCCTTAACCGTGGCCTCAAAAATTATTAGTAGGTAGACATTATTTTTCTCAACTACGTTGAATACGGTTTTCAATCTTACCAGATACGGATGTAGACAATCATTTTAAAATATAATCACATCTCTCTTACGTGACCTCCTGGCAAGCGTCTGTAGTGAAGAAGTATTAGAATAACATCTACCCGACTTCTACTCCTACTCCTTCACTGTGCATGCGGTTCGGTTATGGAATTCACTTCCGCCTGATATTAGGGACTGCCAAACTGTTGCAGTGTTTAAAAGAAGAGTGAAAGAACACTATCTCTCCACTTCGTCATAGCTATTAGTATTTATTATGTTATGTTTCATTATTATCGTATTTTTTTTTTGTGATATTTATTTTGGTAGTATAATGTATGTATTTGTATGTACTCATATTTTATATTTATATATATATTTGTTTATATTCATATTAGTGTATCGTTTGTGATTTTATGTATTTTGTTTTCTCTTTTACTCTTACACACGTTGTCTACATCTCTTTATCTACTTTCCTATCGCAGGTATGCTGGAAGAGATTTCTTTAGAAATAAGCATCACCTTTGTACGTATTTTTCTGTTCCTTTCTTCTTGTTTGTTTATATGTGTGTACATAAACTGTTAAATAAATAAATAAATAATTATTAAATCAATTATAAGTTGAAACCGTCAACATTACTCATCAGGATGTATGGAACCCTTTAATAGCCGTTAAGACGTAATGTGGGTGTTAACATTAGAATTATAATAATTTATAGCTTTGAGTGCAAGTTGTATGTCAACATTTAATCAGACATGGATCTGTATATATTTTTGTCGGCTTCTTGTCTAGCTAATTTAACACAGAACGATTAACTCGATGAACTCTGTAACCTTATCATCTAAGGTACCAGCCATATGGTATTTCTGTGTCTAAAAATGAATCGGTTTGCTTATCATTTGGAAGTGGCTAAAAGATCCTTTGAAATACCTCTGAATGCTATTTGATCTATAAATGCTCCTAAATCGAGAAGACGGCCTTTTCTGATAATTACAACTATTTATGAAGACATCGGACAATAAAGCAATTTTTTTTTCTCCAACTTTTGTAACCAAATCAACGTTACGACTGACTTCCACGGAATAAACCTCGACAAATATGTACTCCACAAAAACCAATAACCTTCAATCTGCATGTCATGTTCACTAACTGCACCAGCCATTCATCTTCACAAAAACTGCCTTCTTCATCCACAATCCGCGAAGGTCCGGAATAGACACGGATCTCACAACACCTCGGCATCGAATGAAGGCCACTGAATAAGATCACTTCCTAAAGAAAATGTCAGAGGTCTCAACGACTCGTACCCACTTATCCGGTGTCGGATCTATTTTGTCGGATGTCGGGCCCAATTACGTTCACAATTAAATTTAATTAAAAAATAAAGTCCAACCCGCGCTGGGCCCGCGTGGTCGAATTGACTTACTCCCTCGCGAATAGGAAGGAAGGAAGCCTGTGTGTCAGCCAGTGGGAAAATTATAGGCTGATAATGCAGGTCGACAGCGACATGCGATTATTAACAGATCCGACACCCGACAATTGGGAACGGGCTGTAAGAGTCACCAGTAGAAACCAAAAGGTCTTGCAAACATAACTCCAAGACTAATTAGGAAGACGTAGATTAATTAATGGTGATGTTACTTTATCGGTTTACGTTTAATTATTGATTTATTGATATTGGGATCGGAATTTACGAGTAACTGTGACCTGTGGTTGGTTGCTACCGATGAGTTCAAATGTGGTGTAAGAGAGTCGAGAAATTATGGCAGGAAGACGTTTACTGGTGGCTTAACATAATGTACTGTTAATATTTGTTTTTCTCACATCGGCACGTGCTATACATATACAAGAAGAGCCCATTATTACGAATATCTATTTAAACCGTAGAATTGAACAATTTAATCTTTAATACCATTTATTGTTTGTTTTAATAAATCTCCCTCTTAAGATGAAAACGATTAACAAAATAATAAGATCAACAAATCAAAGTTTTAACCTAATTAATTGATGAAGTAATGAGCTCAATAGAATTTATAACGTAACTTCCATACCAATCGTATGCGATAAACATAAGGAATCCGGCCAATGTACTCAGAGCACATAACCACTGAGTAGGTATTCAACAGAGAACAAGCCTCATACTGAAAGCACGCACATTACGCCACGCCAATCTACGTTAGTGTAACTTTTTTGAAGGCGCAAATTCTCATGGAGCCCGTCTGGTAAAGGTTTAAGATACTCTTAACAGCTAAACGCTACACATTGAAAATGAAATCGAGACACAAACTACACTTGGCGTGCCTTCTGTTCGGTGTAGTTAAATAACAGAAACCGGACTACTTGTACGACAAGTTGAGTTGGATAGCGAGTAGACGAGAATGCGGGAGAAGACAATGCTCGCAGCAGCTCTCAACTCAGTCACATGGTGCAGCCACTTTTAGAGGTATCTTCCAGTATGCAGCGTCCAAAGTGTGGAATAATCTGCCACCACCTATTCAATCCATTAATACGATTGAAACATTTAGAAGACATCTACGGTAATAGCTCATAGATGCGCAACGGAAGCTAGACTTGATCAATCTAAATGTCTTGATATGAATCATGACATACATAGTTATTATTATTTATTTACAGACGACAGTCCATTTTTTCTTGTGCAACCATACTATTTTTTTTTTTTTTCCTAAGCACCGCTACATAATTACCTATCTATAATTATTATTTTTTTAAACAAATATCTAATCGAATTCGTTATTGTTTGCTACACATATATATCTACTTTTTATTTAAATATTTACACACACTATAAAACTGATTTACAATCCGAAAGACGTCCTCGTAACATAAGGTACAGTTGATAAGCAGCGCCGGGCACTAGTTGTCTGTGCTGAACTGGGCCTATTCGGCGCAGCCGTGGGGCGCACAATTTATACTGTTTTAAGTTTATTTTTTTTATTTTCTGTTTTTGTATGAATATTGTGTGCCTTAAAACCTGAGTCAAATAAATTTCTTTTCTTTCTTTATAAAACCACCGTGGCCGTTATCAGCATAATATGAAGATGAAGCTATGGACGCCTCCCATTGAAAAATCACGTCGCGGTGGGAAATAGATCGTCGCCGTCGATTTTTCATGTTTAGTCTCTGTTGCATGTTTACTCATGTACTCAAAGCTTAATAATCAAGCTTGACTAACCATGACGGACTTGTAAAGACGTTAACACTGTATGTAAAGCTTAGTACAGACATGCAATGTATACCAAAGGTATTGGACCGTATAATTTTAAGTGGAGTTGTTAGTTTTGAATTCATGTTACCATAAAGGTGGTAGGGTCAAAAGATCGTGTTAGCAGATTCGGTGTTGCAAGTTCCTGTTGTGATGGTGATTCGGTGTTATTTGGTTTTAGGACTTAATTGATACCTATTTGTTACGCAATTAGTAAAATATTGTACAAAAATATATAGGGTTTGGATTGCATTATTATTATTGCACCTTCTTTCTGCTTGTGCATATTTTTACGGGAGGAAGGGCAGTGCAAAGATGGTCTTGCATTTTGAGTACTTTATGCGGCCTGCCCAATGTCCTTTCTTTGGTATTGTTCATCGAGTCGTTGAGCTCCTTAAGTCCTGAGTTGTTGTTGAGTACACGATTACTGACAATTGCTTGCAGTAACTGCACAGGTCGACTCAAATTTGTGTGGTTCTTCCCTCAAAAGACCATTTCGGACACGAATCTACATGGTCCTCACATGATGTGACCAAGATTATACCTGGACTTTAAAAGAGACTTTGACCCCTGAGTTTTTCGCCATTTCTTCTCAGGGCTAGTCAGATAGGAAAAGTCGACTCCATATAGCTTATTATGTTTTTATATCTCGGGACCCTGGGGTCCCGGACTTTTGAAAGGCGTACAAGGGGCCGAAGCTAACTCGCAGAGGCCCCTTAGACAATTTTAAATGATGAGGAGGCACCAACCGACGATTATCCCTATATGCACTATGCAAATGCACCCAAGGACAACCTCCGGTTGGTGCAGGACTATTGTAGGACATGGAAACGAAACATATTGGGCTATGGGTTTGGGTGGCTATAGCCGATCGGTTATCAAGAACTGTGGAAAAACTATGTCCCCTACCTGATCAATGTTAGGTAATACACGGATAAAATGGCAGCGGGTGACTTGAACACTCAATAATGGGCCCCCGAAAACGGTCGCTAGCACATAGTGTCATAGTGACAAGGGAGCAACATGTCCTGAGATACTTATGAGGAGTGGAGAGGTATTCCACGACTATCAGGACAATCCCAGAGCCCGGAAGATGGTCAAGATCCCTACCAGCACTTACTGGAATACTTCCTTCCTCCGAGCACGTTTGCTCTAGCGAATCTCCACTCAAGCCGGCCAATAAAGGCAAGAATGAGATGGGAACTCCGTTCCTCGTCAGTGTTCACTCCAGACGGCCAATAAAGGCAAGCCAGAGGTGAGGAACAAGACTTCTCCCGGGAGATAGGGTCCGTGGGGTCGCTACTGCCCAACAGCTCGCCAGATGCTGCCCTGCGAGTTCATGTATCTCTCTTGGTCTGGCTCCTCACCCTAGATCAGTTTCGGCAAAGTAAACTCTACCGGCACAGACCTAGAGCGCACTACGACGTCAACGTAGAGATACGGCGGTGGAGCTTATTATTATTATTATTTTTATGTCTTTGACATTTCTCGGAACTCTGGGGACCCAGCCTTTGGAAGGCGTGCTAGGGGCCGAAACCAACTCGCAGAGGCCCATTAGACGTTAGTTACATTTTTATTTTTTTAATATGACATGTAAAAGTGATTCCGATATCCTTTTTTTGTGGATGGGAAATCATCAAATGACTTCTCCTGCTCTGAGCGGAGCGGGAGGGGGTGTCAGACTTATACTGACTAAAACCAACCCGTGTTCCTTCTGTTCCTGTGCCGGGGCCACGGTAACTCTTTCGAACATCCCGCAACCCTAGCTGGCATCGGCCCTAGCGGACCCCGTCAATAGTGCTGACATCTCTTTGAGGCGCGCGTGGATCACAACGCGCCGTCGACTCGGGCTTGGTCCGTACCGGACGGCGAGCTACCCATTGCTCGCCGTCCGCAAGCCCGCGCCTACGGTGGCCGGGAATCGGCTGCCAATTCCCGACGCCCAGGGCGTCTCCTGCGGCGGCTAGGGGCGTGAGGGCGCAAAGCTTGCCTCTCCCTCACGCGTTCCGCCTCCTCCTTGGCGAGCATTACTGCTTCGCAGAAGGAGGATACTGCATTAAAGCCTGGATGTAGCTTTTACGGATTTAAAAAATGACTGATTCCATAACTTACATAATTAATCCTTCTATTTAATTGAAATAAAGTTCTAACGGTAAAATAATTATAAAAACAGCTGATGTCGGTTCGATTCAAAGTCATTTAACCAGATAATTAAAATAAACGCTTTGACTTTGATTGGTGCGGTAGCTGGGCTATTGCATTCTTTGCCAGCCGTTGGTCGGTGGTTTCGATTTCCGCACAAACAACATATTATATGTATATGCACGGTTTAAAGGGTTTGTGGGAAAAATTGATTCAAAATAGTTTCCTAAACCATTATGGTTAAGGTGAGTGCGTAAAAGTAGCCCCTCGAAATTCAAATTTTCTTACGTTTTTTGCAATTTGCAGGGTGTCAGGATGTGTATGTGAGGGTGTTAGATGATTTTGGAAATCATGATATTTTAGAACAAATCTGACTAAGGGTGAATTCGACCAAACTTTTATACCTTGTATAAATCTAATCCAGCGAATAAATTTTGAATTTTTGACAGATTTTCCATACGAAAACTGTCAGACGTCAATTTTATTCCGCGGCTAAATGATATCTGACTTTGGTTAAATCAGCTTTTAGAGAGATGTACTGTTGATTCTTATGGCTATGTGGTTATAAGTTCGCGTACAGGCAGAATTCGTTTTTGATATATGACAACATGATTTGGATATATTTAATACTAGTGTTTCTCGGCTTAAACGGTTGTTGGTAAAAACTTTCTTTCCGGAAAGTTAATTGTTAGCGTCTAAATGATTTTTAGTTTGTATAAGTCGTTAAGTTTGTATACATATAATTTATTTCCTAGTTTATATTACTTATAGGTTTTTTGTACCGACCTTATGTTTTTTTTTCCTTTTTTACTTTTTGTGTTTATCAGTGGAAACTTGTAAATGGCCTTCAATTTTATATTGTTTAAGAACACTATAAGCTAGCTGCAAGTTTCCCGAATAGAATAAAATAACTAGCTGTGCCTCGCAACTTCGTTCGTGTGGAAGTCGTACGATATACTATACTAAAATAACAGCCACATTTTAATAAAACGCCCTCGTCCCTCGACCCGCCGAGTTACATCGCCCGCCCGCGCTATTATTTCGTTTTCGCTTAGCGTTCTTTCTGACATTTTTCTTTTTGCTCGACTCCTAAGGGGCATAGCGTGATGTTAAATAGCCTACAACCATATTTGAGAATTAAGTTACCAAATGCAAAAAGAGTTTTTCAAATCTGACTGGTAGTTCCAGAGTTATTATTTTTGTTCACAATTTCATGGCTTTTAATTTTTTTGCCCGAAATCCTAGTTATTTTTCTAAAATAAAACTAGCCCACAGTACTCTTTATAATATCAACTATCTGCCACTGAAAGCCCTGTCAAAATTGGTCCAGCCGTTTTGGAGATTAGCCAGAACAAACAGACAGACAGACAGACCGACCGACAGACAAAAATTAAAAAATGTGTTATTGTCATAATTACCGTATATACTTTCATATGCATTTTGTAAAAAGCTGTTATTTTGACATTACAAATAGACACTTCAATTTTATTTGTTTGTAAGGTATTTGTCTAGTCTGTCTCATTTTTCACTTTGTAGTTTTTTTTTGGAAGTCATTGTTTTTTTTTGCAAAAAAGTTTTTTTTTCACTTTTTAGTTGTGGTGCCTACCCTTCACAAAGTCATATACCACTACTTGCAATGGAAATAACAGTAACAGGAAATTATTATAACATCATCCACATACATACACTAAGCGGAAAAAATACGTATTTTGAAGCTAACTCAAAAACAACTCATTAGAACTTGACCAAATTTATATGGGACCAATCTGGAATCCTTTCAATAAAAAATAAAAAAAAAATATTTCAAATCGGTTTATAAATAACGGAGTTCTGAGGTAACAAACACTAAAAAAAAATACAACCGGATTCAGAACCTCCACCTTTTTTGAAGTAGGTTAATAAAGAAGTATTTTTCACCGTAGCGACTATGGGTAGGTGCCACGATTGCGAGCAGCATAGCAATTCACAGTCGTTTCTATACGCTTCCGTGCCGACTCGAACATCAACCAATAGATAGATAGATAAAATACTCTTTTTTACGCACATCATAAATATTACCAACCAATGATATCAAAAGAGTCCTCTGAAGGCTAGACACAAATCCAAAACCCGAAAACTTTGTCAGTTTAAAAATCGAATAGACGACTGCCATTCTTCCGACAGCTATTTGCTATCGGGGGGCAAGGCAAATTAGTAATTGAAAATGTGTCATTTTCGATCCGACAACCTGTCGAATGGTTGTGAATAGCTATGCAGGTCCGACTTTTATATGTACAAAACCAACAATAATTTCTATCCAACCACAGTGCATCGTACCGCCAGTTTTAGTCTAAAATATTGCCAAATCTACTACTTTACTAACCTTTAACCCTGTACATTATTATACAACAATGATTTTTTAGCCTAAAGAGCAAATTGCGTGATTCAATTGTGTTAGACCATAGAAGGAAACAAAGAAACGCGTAATCATGACTTTTAAGTTTATAATTCATGAGAATTGTAATCATTCATTCAACGAAATCGATTTTTATCAATGCTTTTATCGAAATCAGAATTGACGCGACACATAATTCTTTGAATTCACATCGAAACGTATCAATGTGGAATGTTGTTTCTTACTCATTCTATTCATTTTTAATATACTCGTACTATAATAATACATTCCTTTTTTAAACCGACTTCCAAATAGGATTAGGTTCTTAATTCGGTTGTATTTTTTTTTTAATATTTTTTCTCTGTAGGCCTAGCACGAACGTATTTTATAATTTAAAATACTCGTTTCACACATAAGATTAACTATTTTTAAAAGTATTTATATTCGTGGGTGATACTTATTGTGCTCGTCGCCAAAATTAAAGCCAAAATACTATACAATAGTTGTATTTTCGATTTAAAAAAATACGTTTGAATTTACTTTACGTTTACGTCGCGGGTTCGTGCTATTTTTTTTATTTGAGATAGGTTTGCTCTTGACTCTAGTCTAGGTCAGAGATGACAGAAACAAAGTCGACGATGGAGCGAGCTTACCCAGAAGAAGCCTGTTCACTCTCACTTTGAAGAGATCGGGGTTGTATGCGTTCGGAAACACAGACGCAGGCAGAGAGTTCCACTCCTTTGCTGTGCGCATCACAAAAGACATTTGGAAACGCTTAGTGCGAATTGGTGGGATAGCAACTAGGTAAGGATGGTAACTTGCAGTGCGTCTAGATGTCCGCTGATAGAAGGGGGCCGGCGGAATGAGGTATGGTCTCTGGATCATGGTTCTCATGGTCTCCGTGGCGATAGAACAGTATTTTCCAGGCTTCCTAACTTCGTTTTCCCGACCGATTTTTCTGATTAAGTAGTCGCCTCTGTATATTTTTAGTTATAGGATTTGCAATGGCCTGATGAAAAAGTCGGGAGATGTCCTGCGACACCCGCTTGGAACGAAGTTCCTTTCGCTGTATATTATGTATTACTACAGAGCCATCTAGTACGGTCTCAAGTTTCAATTAGACATTTGTTACTGACGACTCCTACCACAAGCCGTATTAAAGAACTCCGTTCCAACAACAGCAAAAAAAAGAGAAATAATAAAATAAAGATGTATAAAAAATCTATAATGGCGGCCATTTCACAATTTAAAAAAGATTTCCGTACATGGCTTTACCATGTACGGAAATCTTTTTTTTTTTTCTTATCTGAAACACCCATGTAAGATGACCATTCGTAGTTACATTGTTTACGATGCAAGGTTGCAATAAAATACACAAATTAAATAAAGCTAATATTAATAATCATCATGCTACTGTTGTCTATGACAACATAACCAGAGCTTGATTAGCCATCTCCCAGTCACGCGATACTGAGGAAGCATGGTGTACGGAATGGCATTATTAATTAATAATTAATTATAACATTACTGGGCAATGATTACGAGTATATCAACTATCTAATAAGGTGTGTGTCACCTTTGATCATAATTCAATTAACGTTGGTTAAATAAGTGGACTCTCCGATTAAGATTTAAATGGAAGTGCTCTTTTATGACCTACCAGCTTCTGCCCGCGACTTCGTTCGCATGAAGGTCGTAAGACACCACAATACATATACTAAAATAACAGTCACATTTTTAAAAAGCTTCCCTGTATACTACGTTTGTAATTTAGATCTCAGCAGCCAAAATATGAAGAGAGTTAGGACTGGTGGCACGGGAGGAAGCGACGTAAAGTTGTCCGTGTGAGAAGCAGCTCCTCCAGGAGCTAGACCACCACCTCTTAAAGCAGTATTATTGTAATCTTACTTCAGTGTGGGAAAGAGATGGAGCTAGACGCCCTGTATAGCTCCATCTCTTTCGCTCACTGAAGTAACATTAAAATAATACTGCTTTAAGAGGTGATGGTTGGCCCCCTGTCGTTGGCACCCGCAGTCTTCAGTAGTAATTTCACATTGGTTGCAAAGTTTTTCGTATTTAGTGAATTGATGAACGCCTGCTTTCCTGCATACTACCTAATGGCACAACACTGACACACTGACTTTATGCATTCTTACTAATTATTCCTGACGAACATGAAAGTCACTAAAATAATATAACAGTAGATTGTAAACACACGGGGTTTCTCATTAACAGTTACCTAACCATAAATATTTATTTTTATTATAACCACAGATGATAGAAGAGGCCATGATGATATTTATGTTATTCGGTGTACGTTCTACGAAGTATCATTAAATGTAAAAAAAGAAGCACAAAAGCTATCAATTGTTGGGAATCGAACTTGGGTTTGCAAAGCAGTTATCGAAATTTTAAGATATTCAGTTTGTTGAAAGTTGACTAAAATAGCCGTTCTGTCATGATTGACTGCTTAGCTTTTTAAAGATATAGCGGGATGATAATCATTTAAAAGGTTAAATCTGAAACTATTTGATATATTCTTTCCCTAGTGAAGTAATGGAATAATTCGACCGTTGTAATGCACTGTTATATTGTGTTCTCTCTCATCTCAGTCTCATTTGCTACGAAATGTATGGGAAGTTTTTTGCAATTTCTGGCTTTTCTAGTAGTCAAACCTCAGTTGGTCCGATAGAGTTTTTGATTCTTATGAAAAACAGGATCGATTGGCATCAAAAAAAGTTTTTGTGGAAATTGCTCATTTTATCGCTGACTGTAATTTATTTTTTCACAATACCTATATGAATGCAGATCAAAATGATTCAAAATATTAAGGACAGTTTCCTAAGACCTTTTTCTTGTAGCGACAAGGGTTAGGGTACCTACCCTTTTTACTCTATCTCAAAAAACCACCCTTCATATGTCATGATTGATTGCTTAGTTCTATAAATGTATAGCGTGCTGATAATCATTTAACTATTTGCAATATTCTGACTTTTGGTTCGTTTTTTTTTACAATTTGCGGTAAACTATAGAAAAATACGAAGCAATTGCAATATTGCTCATCCCCCATAACAAATAGCGTGATAATTTACAGCCTACACACTGACCAGACTATAATATCTATCTGGTAGTATTTGCGTGATACTGGAACATACATTCGGTCAAACAGACAGATTCTAAAAACTATATTTTCTGCATTATTTAGAATCGTTCCCAGATCTTGTAGCAATTGCTTTTTTCTAAATTATTCAATGTACAGTTTTGACTTCGCTACGATTTTATTATAATTATGTATACATTACATAGGTTTCAGAAGAGTTGTGCAAGCTGCCTGTTGGGGTCCAAAATTAGGGCGAACATTTTCTAGTGACTTTTCGGTTAAAGATTGATAAACATGCGGTAACATACCAACGGTTCACCTGATACATTGTGGTATGTACAATACCTACATAACAACAAAAGAACTTGTAGTTACTGTCACCCAAATATTTACACCAAGGAAGTTTTCGTGGTCTAGCCGAATTTGGCAAAAAAGCTGAACAGTCAAAAGCCCTTTTCAGTGACGGTCAGATGTCTTTCTGGCAGCTAAAAATAATGAAAAGAAGATGGTTTATTGCACATTATTAGACTGACGATTTAGTCATTGATAAGCTACTCCTCCCCAAGTAGAAGAAAAACCACTCCCAAATTACATCACAAATAAAATCGATCACAAATTCTTTCCTTGATCTTTAACATCAAAATGAAGAGAATTCAACACATATGATTACACAAAACACCCATAGCCTATAGCTGTTCTCCTATGAATTTTACAAAAGATTTATCTACCTATCATATTTAATCATCATTATTACACATTCGATCTTCAAATTGCCTGGAGCAATATTGCCTAAGCAGGTATATTATTATATTGTGAACTAGGTATGTACGCTACGATTAGCATTCTCCTGTGGCTAGTCATCTGTTAGTATGATGTGTGTTTGTGTAGCTGTTGATGTCGCCAAGGTTTTTCTGGTGTGGGATGGGCACGACAACTACAACAACCTAACACCAAGCCATACCGCCTTTAAAAATAAGAAATAAGATACATAAGTACCTATTTAATATTTTTTGTCAAAACCTCACTGTAGAAAATAACTAAAAATAAAATATAAATGTCTGTAAATGTAAGAAGTGATGGAATAGTTTTATGTGAAAAAGTGTCATTATAAAAATAAAATATGTTAATATTTGAAAAAAAAAGGAGCTACGTCTGCCAACAAACTGCTTTGCAGTTTGGCGGAGGTAAATTTATTCTGTAAAACATTATTTCCGTGAATAAACACTTTTTAATTTTTTTTTTTTTTTTCATAAAAGCCATTGTTGTTGCCATAACAACAAGACATCGAGGTAAACAAGATTGTTTTTTTGCAAAATTGACAGACATGACTACCTACTGCACTAGAGCCAGATATTCTGTGGCAGATGAGAACAAAATTATTTAAAGTGAAACCAAAATGGAATATTATGTAGTTGTGAGAAAGCATTTGACGCCCTTACTGTCTATGCCCCGTAAACGTCTGCTAAATCCAATCAACGCGTAATGGAAAAATAGCCACTATCACCAATCTGTACTGAGCGAGATAGGTGGGCAGTTGTACATACAAAACAGCGCCAATTGTGCATCCTGTTGATGCTTTTTACGACAGCCATAAACAAAAAGGAGTTTTCTATTTATTGCCAAGGAGCACACAGAATATAAAAAGACAAAACATTGGTCTATCCTCCTAGCTGCTCCCAACGCGGAGGTAGCTAAACAAATTTATGAACATACATAACATAACATCGCGCCGTGTTTCCCCGAAGGGTTAGGCAGAGGTGTACAGTCACGAGCACTAATATGTATACACTAAGCAACTTTTAAAAGTTATTTCCTCCTACCGTATTGATTGTAATTCTATGTTGTTTACGAACTTAGTATTATGAAACCCATACTATTATGAAAGAGGTCTTATTTCAAAGTTGCAATCGTAATTCCACGAGAAAATCGCTCTTGCATTGTGCTAAGTGTATACATACATATAAGTGCTCGTGACTGTACCTAGAGTATACCCACATTTCGTCAGTTGTGTTTAAGAAAAGTAAGTGTTAAGTTTATGAAATGTGTAAACAATAAGATACCTAATTATTAAGTTAAACTAATTTGCTTTTGCTCAACGAAGGAGGAGCTCGTGGCTAAGTAATAACAGCCGCACGGGTCGATCCATCAGGTTAAGCTACGCTTGCCGGGGTTGTCCGTGGATGGGTGACCATCTTTACATACCGAGACTCCTCCGTGCCTCGGAAAGCACGTTAAGCCGTTGGTCCCGGCTGTCATTCGTAGATCTTTGACAGTCGTTACGGGTCGTCAGAAGACCGAAAGTCTGACAACCAGTCTTACCAAGGGGTATCGTATTACCCAGTTACTGGGTTGTGGAGGTCAGATAGGCAGTCGCTTCATGTAAAATACTGGTATTCAGCTGCATCCGGTTAGACTGGAAGCTGACTCCAACATAGTTGGGAAAAGGCTAGGCAGATTGATTGCTTTTGCTCAACGAAGTATTAGTCGTCCGGCGGCGAGATGGGCCGACGACACTGTTACCATCGCGGGTGTAACCTGGATAAAGCTGGCTCTAGGAGCGTGGCGATTGGCACAAGGAAAGCATATGCTCAGCAGTAGTTTTGCATGTGTATATCTTTGTTATAATAGGACTGGCATACCTTTAAATAAAAAAAGAATATATAACAAACAAACAACAAAAACAACACAAACAAAAGAACAATTAATTGTATCCGGTTCATATTCAACCTCAGAAAATATGACCATGTGTCGAGCTACAGGTCTGAGCTCAATTGGATGCCCATTCGCCAGAGAAGAAGTTTGCGTGCTTTGATTACGCTTTTCTCCCTTATTAACTCTCCCACTCCTCCTTCTTATCTAGTGTCTCACTTCCAATATCTATGTTCTTCACACGCTAAGAATCTTCGTTCTTCTAACAATCTTCTCCTACTCTGTCCTTCTCATACATCATCATGGCATCATCATTCATTCATCTTGGCTTTGTTTATTCTTCCTTTCATATTCAGTCCATTCTTCTTTGGAATGCGCTACCTCTTGACATCAGGACGGCCACCAGTCGGTATGCATTTAAGCGGAGATTGCGGAGTTATTTTCAAAATAAATAGCGTAGAGTCATCTCAAAACCTCTTTCTCTTGAATTTGTATATAATGTATATATATAATATAGGTATATTATAGTACTCGTAAATATGTATGTATGTGTATTATAAGTTTATAATTCATTTATGTACAAATTGTTCCTTTCTAACAGAGCACCTGCCATCTAATCTCTTCACCACCCTTGGTTGATTGGTAGAGAATGCCTAAGGCATTAAGTCCGCCTTTGTACTTTTTTAAGTGTGAAAGTTTAAATAAATAAATAAATGTAGAACTCTGCTGACCCAACAGTAACAAAATAGAATAAGCAACATGCACTAACCTTTATCCGAAATAAGAAGGGAGTTCTCATCTCAAGGATATTGACTACCGCACAGAATTTAAATTCACACTAATTACAATTATCGACGGCAAACTAGTGCATGATAAGATGGGGCAATTAATATTACTGGGTGGTACATCTATGTTGGTATGTTATGATAAATAGTTTGTTTGTCCGGCTGTGTGGACTGATGGATATTTTGCTTCCTGTTAATGATTAAGGAAATTGTTAATAGACTGATACATAATTATTAATGATAGATGGATAAATTAAAATCATTCATGCTAGGACTTTTCTGGGAATAAAGTTGGTAACAGATCAATTTATTGAAATGAATTTATATTATGTTTCGTAGTTCTACATGGGTGCCACATTGCTAATATTTTTAACATATTAACGAGATAAGATTGATACCAATCCTAGATTAGTAGAACAATTATATTTTCATTTTTCAGTTCAGTCGTTCTCCAAGCAAGCAGAGCCACAGGCAAAAGTATACCCATCTTAATTACAAGTACACACAAGTGACTTAATAAATGAAATAATTAACTATTTTACGATCTTATTTCGCTAATTACACATCTTGTAATATTTATAAGCTGAATAAGTAAAATTAATGTTACTTCAAGACCCGTTCATGACATTTAGCTGATCATGAATTTATAACCGTGGGTGCAAAACTTAAATAATTTATACAGAGCATCAATTTATTATTATAATCACCTAAGATTACTTCCAATTCAATTGATGTTAGGAAATCCTTGTAAAAATAGATTAATTAGTTTACATTTCAAATATTGTTTAATGGCATGAGTATCATTAACAAAATTCGACTGATGAACTTTATGACAACGCATGAAATTAAATCTTGGATCGAAAAAGTATATTATTTATCAGGAAAAAATGTGCATAGTTTAATTAAAATAAAATCAGAAAAACACATCTCTGCCTACCCCTTCCGGGAAGACAGGCGTGACGTTAAACCTTTCATAAAAATATCGATAAAGCACTAATAACTACAAAAAAAAAATGAATCATTTTTGCCAAGAAAACCAGTTTTCCTATCATAAGGATTAAAGTTTCCCTGAAAGCACTTTTCTCTCCTTCATCCAATTTAACCTACAAACAAAGGACATTGTTCGGCGTCCATACATCGCTCGCCTAAGAAGAAACAGAGACGTGAATTTACTTTCTGTGATCTAAATAATGCTTATATTCAATTCAAACTAAATAAAAATCACGGACACTTCAGAGAATTGTAAAAAATCCAAAACACTTTCGGATTTCGAGGTTATAATTAGGCCAATAGAAACATACTAACTTAGCATTTATTATTGAAAATACATTGGATTTTATCTTTAAACGTTTCATTACATACTATTAGGTAGTCATAACTATTCTTTCTTTATAATAATAATAATTTATGATATTTATAGTTATGACTAGAATAGGGCTATGGAGTGTTTCTTTCTTGTGTGACTAAGGAGTAAGTATTGTATGTTACTAGTAATTCTTAGTACATAAATAAAATCTCGCTTGTTTACCAAAAAGGGTTAGGCAGAGCACCAGAGGTATACTGTAATTAATGTCAAACTGTCATCGGTGAATTATTTTTAAAAGAATAACCGTGGAGTTTCTTGCTGACTCTTCTCCATAGGAAACGACCAATTGGAAAAGCTAGGTGCACAGCGCACTTAGCTTTTGACGTTACAATGCCCATGTAGGTTTATGTGAAATAAAATATTCTGATTTTTAATTCAATGACCCGCACTGACATGGCGATGGTGCTTGTTTCACACAGCGCTGAGAGTGCTGAGTTTTGTAATTACGATGCACAAGACTTGGCTGTATGAGTTACTTTTGCCTATTCAAAACGTTAAATTGAAACAAAAAATAATGGCGCCGGGGAATAAGACCGAAGTGAATTATTTTTTTAAATGTTTTCGAAATTCTGAAGTGTCCGTTCTATTGTAATAATTGTAATGTAAACTATAAAAAAAACTAGTAATTATTGCAAAGGTTTCATACGTGTTGATTCATAGGCCATTTTTAACAATGTCCTTTGCTCCGAGTATGTTAGAAGCTATACATACCCTTAGCAACAGACTAACGGCCCAACCCAATAACCTATTTATCATCAGTTTTGGCATACTGGAGATAGAAAAACCTATCTATCTATGGTTTTAATGTCCTAATAATCTATATGAGATTATGGAGTCTTACCGGCCTGCCATAAGGACAGATAGTATACTGTTTACCATCAATAGCGATCTGTCTTTTTACTGAAAATAGGTTATTGGGTTCGACCGCTAGGCAGTGAAATACTAGATTTTCCCAAATTCTAAAAATAAAACCATACACGTCAAAGGTATTACCGCCTGAACCAATAAGGAAGTTAATTACACAAATAACCAGATAATTGTAACGATTTTAAATTAATACATGCGCTTAACCTTTACTCAATAACGTCTGCAATTACCGACAGGATGCGTTTAATTAACTTTGCTTTAATTATTTCATGTTATTTAGGTTTAAAAGTTAGTAATAGCTTTTTATATGGAAGACACGGAAAAGTTAAACAGTTGTTTTTCTTCCTGTGTCATAGGTAACCTTTTTATGAGAAAGCCACAAAACTTGTATGGGCAATTTTAATGAGTGTACGACTAAACACCGACAGACACTATGCCAACAGACTGAACACCGACAAGACTTTACTTCGACCGGACTCTTCGCCGACAGACTGAGAGCAGGTCGACGGAGCCCCGCTACCCGGGGCTCCTATTTCTGTCAGCAGGGTTAAAAGGAACCTAACCAAACCAAACCTCGAGGTGCCCCTGACGTCGACCGTCTAGGGTTAGGATTTTCGGGTCAGGTTCGGAATAATCAGAAGTAAGGATGCCCTGTCAGCAAAGTGTCCTGTCGGCGATGAGTCCCGTCGAAGTAAAGTTTTGTCGGTGTTCAGTCTGTCGGCATAGTGTCTGTCGGCATTTAGTCGTATCAACTCAGCCTATCGCAATCCACAACTGGACATAGGCCTGTCCCAGTCTGCGCCACAACACCCTGTCCTCCGCCTTCCACATCCAGTCTGTCCCAGCCACCTTCTTAAGGTCGTCAGTCCATCTAGCTGGGGGGCGTCCCACACTACGCTTGCCGATACGTGGTCTCCACTCCAGGACTCGTCTGCTCCACCGGCCATCGGTCCTTCGACAAACATGGCGAGCCCACTGCCACTTTAGTTTGTTTAGTCGTATAGTGAATTTTAATTGCTCGGCGACAATCTCTTTGCATCGAGTGGAGCAATTAGTTGAAGTAAGTGGCCGTGCCCAATATTGACTGTTGGACGATGTAGCATATGTGTTATTTAGCAATTTAGATAGCTCGTGTTAGAAACCCATTAGGTTCCTATCTGTTCTCATACGGTTTACTGCTCTGACGCAATTATGTTCGAAAAGCTCGACAATACCTCAAATTTTGCATAACTCTTTATACATGAAAAGGTCATGTCATTATTCGTAATGTAAACGATAAAATGTTCCATACTATCTCACAAAAAAAAACCTTTTAAAACTCAACTTTCGGATGATAAAACCTAACAGTACCTAAAGTACCCTTTGGAATAGTAGAATTTTGATATTAATACAATCAATAGGGATGATGCCAGGGTTAAAAAAAGAAATTCTATTTAGTCCGTCAGTCAGTTAAAAAAAAAATATTAGATACGTATTTTTTGCTTTTTAATATTAATAAAAGATTACTTAGATAAAACGCATTAAAGTTGCGGAGTTGGGAGCTCGCTACGTCACAACTCAGTGTAAAATGTAGCAAGGCGTGACGTCATGCCACATTTTAACTCATTGTATCGCCGTAATCTTTTATTATGTAAAAAAAAAAATACAAGTCCAATATTTTTTAATAAACTACCTTACGGAAAAAAAAGTTTTATCGTTATCCGTATTAAGAGAGGTCGTCAACGGTGACTTTTACACCCATTCAGAAGCGATACAATCCAAAAAAAAAGATCGCGATACGGTCACCCTGCTGTCGCTTGTAGCCTATTTTCGCCCAAGTAACCACGATTCTACATCTATTCTGTCATTATTTATAAGTGCATTAACAATACGTGCTTATGATTCGCTGTAAAAAGTCGCCATGGGTGACTTTCCTGTGTCTGAAATACCCAACGAACAATGATTCATGTTACTAAAAGTAAGGCAAGAGCTTTTCAGAGCCAAAATAACATCTTTAAACTGTGTACTAGTACCTAGTTTCTACAGACGAAAATAACTAATGATTGTGGTATGCACAAGGACCTAATAAGAATATCCTAGTGGATCATGCAATAGAATCAGTTAATGGCATCGTGTTGGATCAAGAGCGGCCTGTTAATAGCTCATAATGTGACCGCTCACCGCCATACGCAGCGTGGTAGTGCAGTGCAAGCTAAACGAGCAAAGCGAACACTTAACAATATAATCGGTTAACAGCTTTACGTTGGATCAAGAGTGGCTTGTAATGTGGCCGCTCACCACCATACGCAACGTGGTGGTGCAGAGCAAGCCAAATGAGAAATGAGCGAAGCAAAAGAAGGATTGTTTTTTGGAAAAAATACACTGAAAAAATTTACTTCTTATTTTTATTCTGCATAACTTGTGGTCCTGAATTGATAGACATTGGATTGAAGCATGTAGGTATATGAATGAAGATACTCGTACAATGCGAAATTGTTGTACCTAAGTAAAAGTCTATTTTTCACCCTTCATGGTTACTGAACGTATTAGACAAAACTAACAATCAATTATTCTCTAAGTTTTAAACTGTAGCAACTGAAAGTGACGGGATATCTTTGCTCAGCAGTGGGACTTAAATCATCCCACAGCTGGAAAAAATCATCTAGTAACCGGATAACAGTAACTCTTTACCCTCGATGTCAAGTCTCCAAAAGTAAAAGGTCATTTAACATTTCCGCTACCAAAATATCATCCTATTAGCGTCTCGTCCGCGGCTTTTCCGGCGTGTAAAGTAAACTTTCTCATATTTGTTTTTAAATATAGCATATAACATTCAGGAATAATGTAGCTTTCCATCCCCCTACATACAAACTCAGAGATTTTACCTCTTTAGTGAGTGAGTGTAGAAGTATAGCTACCGCATCGCTATCCCTACTCCTCCATCTCAAATCAGCTGTAACAAGAGATCGTCGCAGCCTTGTAGCATATTGCCGGAACACATCAGCTGCGTGCGATCACACTCATAATATTAATATTGTTGCTATTATGCGGATCTTCGGGCTTGCTACACTTATTTTATTTATAATCGTTTGTAGCCTCGGGGTTTTTAAAGAGCTTAAGAACATTATTACTTTGGTGTGTAAATGAATTACTAGGATAATGGTAATGAAAACGAGGAGCTCGTGGCTAAGTAATAACAGCCGCACGGGTCGATCCATCAGGTTAAGCTACGCTTGCCGGGGTTGTCCGTGGGTGGGTGACCATCTTTACATACCGAGACTCCTCCGTGCCTCGGAAAGCACGTTAAGCCGTTGGTCCCGGCTGTCATTCGTAAATCTTTGACAGTCGTTACAGGTCGTCAGAAGCCCGAAAGTTTGACAACCAGTCTTACCAAGGGGTATCGTGTAGTTACTGGGTTGTAGAGGTTTAAGCAGTCGCCTCATGTAAAATACTGGTATTCAGCTGCATCCGGTTAAACTGGAAGCCAACCCCAACATAGTTGGGGAAAGGATAGCCAGATTGATTTTGTGTAAATGAATTGAATTTGTTGAGCTTTTTTGTTTTGGGGAAGATGTAAAATTAGGTTTTCAATCCTGGTTGATGCCGCAGCTATGAAGAGTCCTCCTCATGCAGCTAGAGAAAGATATCACAGAAGAGCAAATGAAAATAGAAAAGATAATCTTTTTAGAAATAAATAGGTAGGACCTAAAACATGTTCGTTGTAAAAGGTGTATTATATACCACCAAAAAATTCGAAAACAAAAAATTTACCAATATAAATGCTAAAAAGTCGAACATTCGTTCCATCATACCAATTAAATGAAGAAAATGAAAACTTAGTGATCGCGAATCTATAAATATCAGACACGACAATAGCCATGCAAAACGTCGAAGGTCCCAAGCTTTTCAAATCCAAAAGCAATAGAAATCTATTGTAACTCTGCAATTCTGTCTTCGAACAGACAACCAATCATCTTCAAGTTCTGTCATCCTAATATGGTAATTACTATTAAAATAACATATGTTCAAATAAAGATATTACCATTTAAACTTAGAAGTGTTAAAATGAGTTACCATTATTGTCATGGTAAATTGGTAAATCTGTATGTAACTTGCTATAGTATTAACATATTAATATGGGTAGAACAATTAATGGTCATCATTAGTTTAGAGAAACAGAAGGGCTTGTGGCTAAGTTAGAACAGCCGCACGGGTTGATCAGTCAGGTTTAGCTACGCTTGCCGTGGTTGGTCCGTGGATGGGTGACCATCTTTATATACCGAGACCCCTCCGTGCCTCGGAAAGCACGTTAAGCGGTTGGTTCCAGCTGTCAATTCTTAGATCTTTGACAGTCGTTACGGGTCCAGTCTTACCAAGGGGTATTGTATTACCCAGTAATTGGGTTGGGGAGGTCAGTAAAATACTGGAATTCAGCTGCATCCGGTTAGACTGGAAGCCAACCCCAATATAGTTTGGATAAGGCTAGGCAGATGATGATGATTAGTTTAAAGAAATACAGTTTATCATAAACAAAACATCACATCTGTATTCATTAATGGAGTATGCAGAGGTGTGCACCATCATTTCAGGGTTGCTATAAACATAAGCGGGCCAGTCGGGTGGTAAAATCGAATATAATGTAGATAGATGTGAATATTTATTTATTTATTTAGGGAAAACAAACAATTGTACAATGTATGTTACAGTAAATATTACAATAAATAAAAAGTAGGCTAATGTACAATCCACGACGTTTCCACAGATTACTTAATGATACAGTTTAGACACAATATTATAAATTATAACAATATAAAATGACGGCAGGAAGAGACAAGAAGTAAATTGATGTACATTTCTAAACTTAATTTATGGCTGATGCTGTGTACCTGCTTTCTACCAAACAAACACAAGAAGGCAACAGCAACACAAATGCAGACTATTCACTAAAAGTTTCTTAAATACAAGGTGTAACATAAATAACGCACAACCTCTTAAGGGGTCATTGTACTTATCATTATGAACATTTTTTACTATGGGACCAAACTTGAAATCGCGAAAAAAAAATCAGCTGCTCCCTGCATTTATCATATGTTCGCATAATTCGCCAAAATGTAGGGAACAGCTGATTTTTTTTCGCGATTTCAGGTTTGGTCCCATAGTAAAAGTTGTTCATAATGATGAGTACAATGGCCCCTTTAAAAGGTTGTGCGTTAATTATGTTACATCTTGTATATGGCGGTCTAAAGCGAAAATGTCTATGTTGAAAAAATGTTCATTGTAAATTTTGACCATTCTATGGAGAGTAAATGCAGTAATTGCTTCGGGTCGGCTTTGTTGTTCGACAAATTAAGCCGAACCGACCATAAGTGTGGCAGCCCTCACATGATATCTTGTCGTGTGTACCAATTGCTATTAATTGCGTACGCATCCAGACTCTTGGCTTTCGCTGAGCAATTCCTAATTGGAAAGCCTAATAACACTTTTCTCCCAACACGCTCAACCACTGGACCATCGAGGTTCTCAAACAAAATGATATGAATATTTTCTTTGAAAAGTATTATATTACTTTAATTGTTGTGAATGTGAGCACTATGTGGGTCATCTGTTTTTTTTTCTTTCTCAGTTAGTTTTAATGATGATCTAGCATTTTGAGTGCTTTATGCAGCCTACACAAATGTCCTTTCTTTGGTATTGTTCATCGTGTCGTTGAGCTCCTCAAGTCCTGAGTTGAGCTACACAATTACTGACTAATGCTTGCACTGACTGGACAGGGCCACTCAAATGTGTGTGGTTCTTTCCTCAAAAGACCATTTCAGACACGGACCTACAGGTCCTCACATGATTTGACAAAGATTATGTTTGGACTTGAAAAGAGACGTTGACCCCTGAGTTTGTTTCGCCATTTCTTCTCAGGGTTAGTCAGATAGGAAATGTCGACTCCGTCTACCTTTAAATTTCTTTTTTAATATGACGTGTAAAAGTGATTCCAATATCCTATTTACAGAATAAGCAATTTCATTTCATTTCAAACAAATAATACTATTTAATGTAATTACCATCCGTTTATAATACTATAAACTTTATTACAAACTTAAGTGAACGTAATTAAACAATGAGATTAATAAAGAATCTAATAAGAAGTTAATTACACTACTGTGTTCAGTTGTAATAATTATTGTAATTTATTTCTCGCCTACGCGTTAATTTTGTAATTGAATCGATGCAATAGGCTAGGTAGCTATCTAGTATCACTGGTAACTGATATTATTCGAATTTCAAAAAAAGGAGGTTATCAATTTGACCCCTCTTTTTTTTTTTTTTTTTTTTTTTGTGGATGGGAAATCATCAAATGACTTCTCCCGCTCTGGGCGGAGCGGGAGGGCGTGTCAGACTTTTACTGACTAAAACCCACCCGTGTTCCTTCTGTTGCCTGTGCCGGGGCCACGGTAACTCTTTCGAACATCCCGCAACCCTAGCTGGCATCGGCCCTAGCGGACCCCGTCAATAGTGCTGACATCTCTTTGAGGCGCGCGTGGAACACAACGCGCCGTCGACTCGGGCTTTGTCCTTACCGGACGGCGAGCTACCCATTGCTCGCCGTCCGCAAGCCCGCGCCTACGGTGGCCGGGAATCGGCTGTCAATTCCCGACGCCCAGGGCGTCTCCTGCGGCGACTAGGGGCGTGAGGGCGCAAAGCTTGCCTCTCCCTCACGCGTTCCGCCTCCTCCTTCGCGAGCATTACTGCTTCGCAGAAGGAGGTAATGGCTTCCCATGTACTCTCGCCCCGTACCATGGCCTGGACCAGGGCCGGACGCGAGAGATCGCCGCCGCCGATCGCTTCCGCGAGGACACGGCGGTGCTCCGCCCAAGCCGGGCAGACCTCCACCGTATGCTCCACCGTGTCCTCCGGGCGATCCACACAGTGGTGACACCCGGGCGTTTCCTCCCGCCTTATCCGGAACAGGTACCTCCCGAAGCACCCGTGTCCGGTGAGGACCTGCGTCAGGCGGAAGGTGAGGATGCCGTGGCGCCTCTCCAGCCACTCCTCAAAGAGGGGACTTATCGCCGCAATTGTGGCGTGCCCAGCGCTGGGTTGCGACAATCGCACTCTCCATGCCGCCATGAGATCCTGCCGGAGCTCTGTCCGCCGTGCCGCGATTTCTCGCGGCAACGGAGTTACGCCCCGGCGTCCTGCCTCCTCGCGCCACTCCCACATGTGCGCGAGGACTTTTGCCTCCAGATCCCATGGCGGTAATCCGGCAAGGAGGTTCGCCGCCTCCCCGGAGACCGTGCGGTATCCCCGGGCTAACCGGATGGCCATGACCCTCTGGGACGCGTTCAACCGACGGACCGGTCGCCGCCTCACGGAACGCGCCCACACCGGAGCTCCGTAAAGGGCCATGGACCGCACGACCCCCGCGTAGAGCTTCCGGCAGGAGGCGTTTGGACCCCCCAGATTGGGCAGGAGCCGCCTCAAGGCAGCCCCGGCCCGCTCCAGTCTGGGAGCCAAACGTCGGAAATGCTCCACGAAATTCCACCGGCTGTCGAGGACGAGTCCCAGGTACTTCATCGTCGACTCGACACCGATGGGAACCCCTCCTACCGTTATTTGGGAACCCGACGGTGGCGCGTTCCGAGGACCATGAAAACACATGGCCTCGGACTTGTGCAAGGCCACCTCGAGTCCCAATTGCCGGATCCTCTCTATAATTGTCGCAACCCCGCATGTCGCCAATTCGGCCGCCGCCTGGTGCGACCTCCCCTGCGCCAGGACCAGCGTGTCGTCAGCGTAGCAAACTACGCTGACGCCATTAGGGAGGTCGGCGCGCAGCACCCAGTCGTACCCGATGTCCCACAGATGCGGCCCCAGGACTGATCCCTGTGGGACACCGCACGACATCTCTCGCCAGTTCCACTCTCCTCGGTGACCAGGGTAGATGACAGCCCTGTCCGTCAGATAGGCCTCGACCACGCGACAGAGGTAGGTCGGCACTCGGTGGTACTGGAGTGCCTCCCTGATGCAACTCCAGGGCAGGGTGTTGAAGGCATTGGCGATGTCTAGAGACACCGCCAAGACGACCCCACCCCGGGCCACAGCATCCCCCGTCGTGAGGGCTCGTACGCGCATGATGGCGTCCACCGTAGAGCGCCCGTTGCGGAAACCAAACTGGCTCTCCGCCAAATCCGGCCCCACCCTCACCAGCCGCCCGACAAGGCGGTCTGCAATGACTCTTTCAAAGAGCTTGCCCACCTCGTCAAGCAGCACGATGGGCCGGTAAGCGGACGGCGAGTCCGCAGGGCGCCCCGGTTTTTTAATGAGGACCAGTTTCCCTGTCCTCCATTGAAGCGGGAACTGGCCCCTCTCCAAGCATGCGCTTAGGAGCCCCCTTAGTCGAGGCCCGAGAGCCTCCAAGGCCAGGACCCAGGCTTTTCCAGGTAAGCCGTCGGGTCCTGGGGCGGTATTCCTGGCATTCAGCCTGCGCACCGCCACTCTCAGCTCTACCTCGGTCACCTCCGGAGCATCGTCGTCATCGTCGGCTGCGTGGTCCGCATCCGACACCACAGGAGGCGGAGCCATGGGCGGGGGAGTATGTTCCCCTCGCGAAGGGAACAGAGCGCTCACCACGTCCTCCACGAGCTGGGGCCGGAGACTCTGCGTCAGCGGGGGAGCCCATGGGCGGAGCTTGTTCCGCACCATTTTATAGGGGCGCCCCCACGGGTCCCTGTTCAGAGTCTCCAGCGACTCCTCACGGGCCAGTCCCTTGGCCCGCAGGATCTCCGCTCGGAGGGCGGTCTTCGCCGCTCTGTACCCCTCGTACAGCTCTGCCTGAATGGCTTCCGTATCCGGAGGGCGGATACGGAGCCTGCGGTGCCTGGTGTACCGGCGTCGCGCAGCAACGCACGCGTCGCGCAGAGACGTCAACTCCGGCGACCACCAGCACACCTGGCGCCGGGCGCGTCCGGGCCGGACCCGGGGCATTGCCACGTCGCATACTTCGGACATGGCCTCCCGGAACCACCCCGCCTCGTCATTGATGTCAGCAGGCCTGTCCGGTGGTGACACCCAGGCCTGCACGATCGAGGCTTCCAGGAGGAGCTCCCGGTCCAGCTGCTTCAACGCCCACCGCGGACCACTCGGGGCCTGTCGGACCGGCGCGCTCGAGGTCTGGGCGGAGACGTCAAACCGGATGTACCGGTGATTTCAATTTGACACCTACGTTTGTAATATTATTTGAACTACAATATATTCACTTCAGATAATCTATTAGGGCTTTCAAACAGATATACTTACAAAATTTTTATATGTGTATGTCCACGCATTTCTCCGACACTATTAATCGGATTGTAACCATTTTGTGTCTTGGGATCTGTATTTTAGTTGTGCCACCTACTTCCTTAATAAACGTTATTTCATAATTTTGAGTTAATTTCTTTTTGAAATCCATTTTTTTTTCTTGAATTACTTTTCTATTTCGTAATTTTTAGTTTTAAGTAAAACTGAAATATTTGTTTTATTTATGCTATTGATTATTGTTGGAAATATCTACATACTGTAATTAATTGAGTGACAAGAACATTAATTACAATTGTATGAACGTAAACGTAGCAAAAGGAGCATGTAAGGATCGTAGCAGGTGGCTTTCGGTAGTTTCTGCCTACCCCCATGGGAAGAAGCCGTGAGATTATGTATCTATGTATTTATTACAATTCTTAAATGCTGTTGTTAAAGGACACTTAAGGACAAGGGACGCTTCAAGAGTTTTTAATTAAGAAACAACTTATGGCCGAACCCAATAACCTATCTATCACCAGTTGTGGCATACTGGAGATAGAAAACCCCATCTATCTATGGTTTTAACGTCCCAATAATCTATAAGAGATGACGGAATCTTACCGGCCTGACATAAGCACAGATAGAATTATACTGTCAACCATCAATAGCGATCTGTCTTTTAATGAAAATAGGTTATTGGGTCCGGCCGTTAGTAGGTAAGCACTCTTGTTTGTCGGTTTATCAAATTGTAGCACAATATTTTTATAAAGAAATTAAATGATTAAATCATCAATGCTAAAGCCTGAACCATCTTCAGACTTTACTTTGGGCCTTAAACAGTACCGTTGCGCTATTTAACAAGGCTTTGCAACAGTCTAAACCATACTTGCAATCACCGAACTATTACATAACTAATACATAACAAAGTACAGGTACACAGGTCGTGGGATGGTCGAGTTTTTAAAGTATTGAGAAATATCAAATTGCATAAAATTTCGTCATGGTTACTTATTGGTAGAGATCAGAGGAAAAAATGCAATACATCGTGAGTGAATAATTAGGTGGCAAGATCCCAATACGATGCAATCTGATTAGACTTTCACAGTGCAATGTTATACTGGCCACCAGAAATTATCGAAAAATCAAGGAGTCTGGCTTACCTCTAATGCAATAGATTTGCAACCAAACTGCCTAAACTCAACCTGTACCTATCATATCATAATCAGCCAATAACGTTCCCACTGCTGGGACACAAGCCTCTCTGTGAGAGGGAGTGGGCTGTAATCCACCACGCGGGCCCAGTTCGTGTTGGTGGATGTCACATGTCTTCGAATTTTTTTTTCTAGAACTTGCCGGTTCCCTCACCATGTTTTCCTTCACCGTTTTGAAAGCAATGGTGACGAAATAATTTACACAAAGTAAAGTGCCTGCTTGGGTTCGAACCCACGACCTACATAAGTCACGGCCGTTACCACTGGGCCACCAATGCAGTCTAGAAAGCAGTGTTATCTATATAAAAGTCTTCTTCTGCTTCTTCGTCGTTCCCTCAATGCTGAGAATCGCAACCACATGCGACGTGTCTCCAAGTTGTGCGGTCTTCTGCAGTGTGGACTATAACTGCACAATACTAATAAGTCTAAGAACCTGACTTGGTCCCCGTACGTCGTTTTCAGGTGACCACTGAACATCTGCGTTGTGCTGTGGGTCCCCCACGGCACAGCATCATGCTGAGTGGAAACGGAAGTGTCACAGTCGTGACGTGCAGCTGCCAACTATTTACTCGTATGTTCTGTGTTCATAAGTATAAACCTGTTTTGTTTGTATGTTTTTTATTCAAGGTATTTTATCGTTTTGTGAAAACACATAACGAATTCTTTAAAATCAAAGGTGTCACCTTGGATTTTAAAGAATTCGTTACACTAAACATACCAAGAGGTACAACAAAAATTTTTGTTCCTTTTTGTAATGCAACTCTAATTAAAAATAATGTTTATCATTATATGCATTACAATTTTTAATAAATTACCTCAGATCATAAGGGGGCTCCCATTTAAATATTTTAAAATTGAACTGCGTAAATGTTTGATAGAAAATTGATTTTATAGTTTACAAGAAAAAAAAAAATTTTTTTAAGCTTCCTAATGTTTTGTGGCGTGTCTATTTTTTAAATTTTAACTTTAAAGAATGTTTGTTAGGTACTTACATAAAGAAAAAATGTCATTCAGTTTTAACTCTTAAAAATTAATAACATTTTTACTGTAGGCAACTTAAAATTTATCTTACTTTTAATAATTATATTAGAGTTTAGGTATTTTTCTGTATATTCTATATATCTTATTAAAATAAGTACTTACCTAATTAAACCACCAACTTTTACAACTGTATTTTCTGCAAATAAATAATTCTAATTCTTTTTCTTATTTTGTATGCACATGTTTCTGTGACAAATAAAATTAATCTACTTTTCTTTCGTTCTGTTATTATAATTAAGTTTTTCCTGTATTTTTGTTCTTATATTATGTACCTTAGTCTGGGACGAAATTTCTTTCTCTCCATGTATGTACACTTTTTAAACAAGAATATTGAAAACGCCACAACACCCGGCTGTCTGCCTTCCGCAAACAGTTTGATCCAGCGATCGTCAGTGTATCTAACTGGGGGATGGGAGCCCATCCCTCAGCAAAATTTCGGCAAGCACAGAAACGTTTGCCGACTCGCACTCTTTACGCAAAGACAGCACTGCTATTGATCCTTCGGCAATCATGAACACGATCAGTCCACTTCACACTTCAGCTTGTTAATTCTGCAAGGAATTTCGCTGACTAGTTATTTTCCGGATAATAATTTTAGTCTGGATCTCATCCATCAAAGAAACTCTAAATAGCATGGGTTTATAAACTAAGCTTAGAATCTGTGTGTTGGTACGCCAAATATTTACTTTTTAAATCACTACCACATACGGTTGCCGTGCACCTAATTATTTTACTGTATTTCATCACGACACTAAAGTGTGAAGATCGGTAGAAAATAATATTGTAACACATCGTGATTAAATGATTACATGGTCAAGTGTATGTACATAGTTAACACATTAATTAGATCCTGGTCGACGATGATGTTATTAAAAATAATTATAAAATAACCAATTCAGTTTTTTCAAGACAACGTGATTTGAAAGTACAGACAAGTTTGCTAATCACGAGAGAGGTGTTTACCAAACTTTATTAAATTATTATTTTCGCTTAGGTACTTTTAGTAAGCTTTAGGTATGATATTTCCTACCTAAGTCTTTATATTTTAAATCTTGCCTGAACATTCTCTGTCATATTTGGTGTTTTAAGAGACCTAGTTTTTATTTTATTGGTGAAATTATAACCATCAATTATTTAAATTAAATGCGCTTTAAATCTGAAACCATAAAATGCATATTCAATTAACTTTATTCAATTCTAGAATAAACTCTGCAAATAGGTACTTAACTAGTATCAATGGATACTAAATCGAAATTGATCTAAATACAAGTGATCAGACCATAAGTGTGGGGCGATGAGTCGTCGGCGACAGAATAGATAATTATGTTATAATTAATCAGCTGACTTAATCAGCTGCTTGACACAAAGTAGAAGTTGCATAGGTCGGGTTGGGTCGGTCAAGCTTGTTGGGTCGTGAGTGATGATGTGTTTTGATAGATGGAATAATACAAATGTTGGCGGCTCTTACATTTAAGTGGCTTTTTCAATTTCCTAGATATTGCCAGTGTATGTATTTATGGTAGGTTGAAAGCCAAGGTGTAATTTCGTTCCTGTATTTTTATTTTTAGCACAATAATTACGGGATCTACATTTTTGACTTTATAATTAATATTCTTATATATTTTACCATAATCATAGGTACCTATAAAGAATAATGATGATACACGAAGATGTTCAAGACAAAAGGCGCTTCCCTGATATTAACGCCATTAATTTAAATATTCACAACTTCCGTGGCACATTAACCACCCACTTAATTTATGACATATGTAAGTGGTATGATCATTAATATTTTACCGAACAAATTATTTTCCATTTTCAGTAAATAAATTCGCTTACAATAAATTAGCAGAAACACCGCAATTACCGAGATATCTATATATACATACATACATATTACTTGTCCCGACTGATTCATCAACGCAGAGCCTAAATCGCTGGGGCTACAAACTTAAATTTTGGCAGTTAATTAATGCCTTTTATGTTGCAAGGATCTACAAAGAAAGGATTTTTAGAAATTTGACCTTTAAGGGGGTGAAAAGGGGGATTTGTTTGTATGAAAATTCTTATTCCTAGAGTTAATAAATTTGAAGCTTGACACGAATACTTATCTAAATAAATGATGAAGTTTGTCATTTTTTGTTTTTCTAAAGTACCCCTTAAAGTGGGATTGGGGGGTGTCAAAGTTTGTACGGAAGAATTTTAACGCGTGGTCCGATTAACTCGAAACTCAGTATTTATACTTAAGACTGAAAGTAAAGAATGACGTGTATCAGGGTTTTTTGAAAATCTACCCTAACGGGATACTAAAGTAGGAAATCCACGCGTACGAAGTCACGCGGGAAGTGTTAGTAATCTATAATTTCGCTAGCACATTTTCGCCCACGTATTTTGGAAGAATGCGACCTCTACAGTGTGTCGTTTTACAGATAAAGTGAAACAGAACAGACACAAGGCTGTCTACGGAATCGCACCTGTGACCTTTGTGGCAGATGCGATAGTACATCGTTTGGATTAACTAATTACTGTAAAGGGTAATCAGATATTGGAGAATGAGTTAGTTTTTTTTTCTAAAATGACGCCTGGTCCTATTTTTTTTGTATGGTCATACTCAGGTCAGACCTAGGAGGTTGTCGACTGCTGAACCGGGCTATCCTGTGAATGCCTAAAATTAAGGCCTCCAGCGAGGGCATAAAACTTACTAAACCTTAAACTTATTAACTTACTTTTACCTAAGCGCGCTAAGCTTTTGACTTCACGCTAAGGGCACGGACCTCGGCTTAGGGCGTCGCTGGGGGAGGGCAGTCAGGGACAGGCTGGATCGGATCGTATGCCAGATGCTAAAATAACTTAACGCAGTTTGTAGTTTAGGAGGCAGAAATAGATAAGTTTACAGTAGTAGTTTTTTTTTGCCTGTCCGTGCATCGTTCGTTCGTTTCGTCCTGTCTTTCCTTTGGCAACTAAGTTTCCAGAAGGACTTATAAATGGAAATTACTTGCAGTAAGTGTGAGAGCCTTTTTAATTAGTTTATTTTAAAGTCTTTACTTTCCGAACTAGAGAATAACAAGAAAATAAATACTACAAAATATGCTGATTTATTAGCAAATCAAAACACATTTCATTTATTCAAACTAGGCTGAGAATCAGCACTTTTTAAACGTCAAAATTATATAAGACAGTCCTCCAAAACGCCCGTCCTTCAACTTTTCAGCAGCACAGCTGTCTGTTAAGTTACAAGAAATTAATTGATCCTATAAAACAGTATGCAAAGTAATTAACAATTCAAAACAAAAAACATTGAATTAAATTATTTGCCATATGTCATTTGTGATGAAACTAATCAAGAACCAATAACATATCCACGTTTATACAATCTAAGCCAAACCACATATGAACCAGATCCGTAACATGCACGATCAAAGAAATTTATTACCTTTCTGCACTTGTTGATTAAGGTCAATTCTCTTAGTTTAGCCACAACACAAAAACATAGAAACAGAAGATTCGTTACAGCTAGCTGATAAGAAACTAAAGTGTATTGATTTTATTAGACAAGCAATGTACATGGTGTCCCAGGCTGAGTAGTCCAAAGACAAATGGGGCGAATTGGAAGTGGTCACCTATCATTTAAAAAATTTAAAGTTGGGATAGTCGCTTTTGCCCATTTGCCTTTGGACCACTCGGTCTGGGGACTATTATTATAATGAATGCACGTAGTTGCAATTCCTGTATTTTTAAGAATATTCTACTCTCAGTCTGAATTTGTCAAAAATACTTCTAATTTATATTTTAACAAGTTTTTGACATTGATTGTCGCTGATATGAGATGACTAAATCTAGATTTTGAACGATTTTAATTACGGGAAGTGGCCTGGCCATTTGGGAAAGTTTTTAAAATGCAAATTCTACTACCACAGCACCAATGTATCTGGCGTCTCTAATCGTATTTGTATGTTGCACCAAAAACCACAATCTCTGTAGATAACTGTCAAGCATTCTGTGTAATAGCTATGACAAGAATAACAACAAGAGGGGCTTATGACTATTACGTTAAGCTATGCTTGCCACGATTGGTCCGTGAATGAGTGACCATCTTTACATACTCCTCCGTGCCTTTGAAAGCACGTTAAACCGTTGGTCTCGACTGTCATTCGTGGATCTTTGACAGTCTTTACGGGTCGTCAGAAGCCCAAAAGTCTGACAACTAGTTTTACAAAACTAGGTTTTGGAGGTTAGACTGGAAGCCAACCCCAACATAGTTGGGAAAAGGCAGGCAGATGGATGGCAAGGAACCACGGTATTCTCATTAGTTATATATTTTTTTTATGTGTCATTCGAGTTCGTTTCGCAAAACATTCTGCTTGGAGTTGACTTTCTGTGTCTTTCTGTGTAATTACCAAATACACTTATTAAAATACTCAATATGAGCTTAAGATGAACTTTATAATATTATGTATTGAAATGTAATTGATGTGTAGCATTATTTCTGTTCCAATTCACTGACAAGGTCGGTTTATTTAGTGTGGTCGTCCTTATTATTACCTATACAAACATACAAATTAATAAAATTGAAGTGTCAGTTTATAATGACAAAATAACAGCTTTTTACTAAATGCATAATTATGAAAGTATATACGGTACTTAAAACAAACACACAATTCTTTTAATTTTTGTCTGTGTGTCTGTCTGTCTGTTTTTTCCGGACAATCTCCGGAACGATTTTGACGGAAAATTCACTGACAGATAGCTGATGTTATAAGGAGTAACTTAAGTTACTTTTATTTTAGAAAAAGAATTAGGGTTCCACGCAAAACAATTAAAACCTATGAAATTGTGAACAAATTCGGATTCAAGTAGGGAAGTATTGACATCCACGCGGGCGTAGCCGCGGGCAATAGCTGGTGTTAGGGCAAAACTTGAGTAATCGGTGATAGTTTTGTTTTTTACTTGTAAAATTCGATTCATTGATCAATTTTTTAAATTTACTGTGATATAGTAGACAAAATAAGTTTTGCTAACTTATATCTTAAAATGTGGCAAATACTATAATGATTGAAAAATGTACATTTATCAAGTCAGTAGTAACTTGGTAATAAAACACAATTATCTATCACCGAATAGCTGCATATCACGAATTAGCCAAGTTTTGCCTTATATAAAGTATTAGGCTTGTTAATATCCACTGATGTGTATAGTCCTTCTTACTGATTGGTACAATTATCGATATTTCAGGGATGCCATACCTAATAATTTTCTTTGATTCGAAGGTGCTTTTTTGATATTCTTAGATTGAGTGGGTTTAAAAATCAAAAAAGCTTTTATAAATTTTATACTGTCTTGTATTCTAATTTCCTTCTTTATGTCTAAGGTATACTAAAATTACTATACTTATTAAATTGTTTTTATATGGCACCGGAACATTCCGTGCTTTCTTGTCTTTTTCACTTCTCTTATTCACTTTTCTCACTCTTTTTTATTCAATTTCTCTATCTAGATAATTTCTGGAATTTCTGGAATATCTATTTTTTTTCATGACGCTTTTACGTACTTAGACTAAAGTAGAAAGAAAGAAAAAAAAGAAAATAGTTAATTCTGCAAAATTATAAAAAAAAAAATTTAAATGAAATGAAAGTGTTTATTCACAGAAATAATTTTCTACAAGATATTTCAAACCTTGACGTACCTCCTTTTTTGTACATAAAATAACATAATTTTGTAAAAATACACTTTCACCCACTCTCTCTTCCCTCTCCTTCCTTTCTTCTTTTGTTCTCTCTCTTTCTCTTTTTCACTTTTTTTTTTACTTTTTTTTTTAACGCACATTACAAAAAATATACACGACAATACTAAAGCCAAAAGCCCAGTATTCGAAAAGACCATTAAAAATACACATTTTCTATCTATAGACACTATACACAATGTGACACTAACAGCGATTTGGGACAACAAACAAAACAGAACAGGTAGGTACCAAATAAATGAACTCAGCTTGAATGCAGCTACTTACAACCTCTCAATGTTAACACTTTCAATTAATATTTTATGTTTTATAGTAGTTACCATCGAATTCCTCGCGAAGTTGTAACACAATTCTATAAATTCAAACTATCCGCCATTTTGAAATAGTTGTGATAATTCGGGACGAGAGCCGGATGATTGACAACACTAGTGTCGCAATAACAGTTCGTGTTTCGATTATAGAGTGTAGGCTGAAATAGTGATGTGACTTCTTAATGTTTAAAGGAATTAAATTGTTTTAATTAAAAAAAACTTTAGTTACACAATTTTTTTTTTGTATGAATACCATGAAAACAAGCTTCAAATAATAATAAAATTAATAAAAACGTGGTAAGTAAAAAGAAAAAGTGGAAACTCATTCACTCATGAAATGTAAATTTACCCAGTTTCCAAACCACTTTTTACAAATTTTCCCCTAAAAATTAAAATCATAATATGAATTAATTTGGTATACTTTAGTAACATTTATGTTCAAATATGGCGTGCACTCATCTCTAATATTTACCTATTCTGAGACATGAAAACGACCCAATAACATTTACATCCAATTTATGGCTCCGTTTGGTGGTACCTAGCATTATTTTAGCACACCTCGTGTTCTTCTCACCCTTTTACGAACCAAAGCGTGATGATACCTAAACAAATCCGAAAATCTTCGCAATCGAAGTTAACAATGAGAATACTACTATCGCCTCTGGCAAGAAATACCGAAACAATTGTTCTATTATAGTTCAAAATATAAAATAATAGCTATTCATTCTATACCATAGGCGGTTTAGTAATGTATGTACAAATTTTTAGTTTAATACACAGTAAGGAAGACAATAATTCAATTTTACGTCATTTTACCTTTCAAGTAAAAACGGTTGAAATTTCAACTCTATGCTGCGAGCGGTTCTTCAATGTATTATGCGCTGTTTAGAATTGTGAAATATTGTGTGGCTCAAATAATATTTTGGTTAAATATTTGGATATTTGATAGTTTGATACCATTGGCCTACAAGTAATTTGAGCAAATGTCTAAAATATGAAATTACACTTTGTACGTAACTGTAGCAAATAATGTTACTGAGAATGAGTAAGATTTATTTTGCCACTGCAACCGAAAATAAAAATATGGTGTTGTGTTGCTGATAAAAATATCCAGTAAACAACTAAATATTATGATTTACATTATGTATGTAATCGTGCTTATTACAGGTACCCGAAATTATAAGTTAAAAAAAATTGTCAGTCTAGGGATTATTTTTTTCTTGCTTTTTATGTAATACAAGCTTCTGGCCGCAATGTCGTCCGCGTGAAATTTCATGTTCTCCGACCCACCCCGTCGCATTGCATTGTCTGCCCGCGCTATTACATACTTTGTTTTCGCTTAGCGTTCTTTCATACTTTTTTTCTCTTTGCTTGGCTCCTAAGGGCCCTACCGTAATGTTAAATACCCTATAGACTTTCTCAAGAGTTGGGCTATTAAGTGTAAAAAGATTTTTTCAAATCCAACTGGCAGTTCCAGAGATTAGCGCGTTCAAACATATAAACAAAAAGACAAACTCTTCAGCTTTATTATTAGTATAAATTTACTTTTTCTTTTTCTTTTTTTCTATTTGTTTTTTCTTCTTTAATTCTAATTTTTTTTCTAAGTATATGTATACTTTGTTTCCCCAAACAAAGGACCATTTTGTTGAGCAACAACCGTGCAAAAATAACAATGAAACATCAGTCGAATCCACATTTTTAATAACAGATTGTCTAATGTCCATCCATTACATACCGAGACGCCTTCGTGCCTCGCAAAGCACGTTCAGCCGTTGGTCCCGGCTGTCATTCGTGGATCTTTGACAGTCGTTGCAGGTCGTAAGAAGCCCGAAAGTCTGACAACCAGTCTTACAAAGTGGTTTCGTGTTACCCAGTAACTGGTTATGGAGATCAGATAGGCAGTCGCTCCATGTAAAATACTGTTATTCAGCTGCATCCTGTTAAACTGGAAGCCGACCTCAACAAAATTGGGAAAAGGCAGGCAGATGTCAAATGTCCCATCCCTACAGATTCCACAAAACAGCGACTAACCGCTCCCACACGTTTCGTCTGCACGTTCTAAATGAAACAAAATTTAGTCTACAATTATAATACTCGAACTATTTTGACGGCATTAAGTTTGGACACTAAGTTATGGCGCATGCGCTAAGATTTATGGTGATGTTTCTACTAAATAAGTGGAGTTTATTAGTTATGCCACTCCCGAAATATTATAGGAGGTTGGATTAGAATTACATATTGTTTACGGCATGATATTTTGTTCTATAAAAACAGCAGACTTTGTGGAAATATTACACGTAATTAGTAAGTGGGTGTGGTCAAAAGTGACAAAAATGAGGTACCATAATCATTACCATAATCCAAAGCCCGACTTCACCCACTGCTGAGCATAGTCCTTTCTTTTCATGTGCCAATCCCCACGCTCCGGTGCAAATCTCATCCAGGCTCTACCCGCGATGGTAACAATGTCGTCGCCCATCTCGCCGCCGGATGACCGACGCTTCGTCTTCCAGTCCTTGGACGCCACTCGGTCACTGCCTTACTCCACCTGTCATCACTGAGCCTTGCCAGACGCCCTGCCCGATGAGTTCCAAATGTCGAAATCCGAAGACGTACGAAAGTTTTAAAGTTTTCGATATCGGAAAACAAGTTATGGAACTCAAATGGAGTTGGGCAGGGCATCTGGCAAAAGAGGCATAGGTACGGTCAAATGGGAAGGTAACTAGCATCCTTTTAACTACAAATGTCATAAATCTGCAATCACCAATACATTTTCTTAAATAAATACTAACACCTTTTTTCTTGACAAACCGCTTTAGTGGTCACTATAGAAAGTTTTATTATTTACACGCTGATTACTAAAAAAATTAAAAATGATACAAGTTTAACATTATTGTACTGCAATACTTCCATAAACGATTTCAAACACCAATAATGTAATTATCATCACGGGAAAACGTTTTTCATACATCAATAATTTATACAACTCTATCAGTAACATAAGGCCAATTAAATATCAATAAATAGTTTCGCGTTCACACATTATGCCTTTATACCATTAACGTCTGTGATGGCATAAAACAACATTGCCTGCACCCGTTAGTCACAGCCACAGATCGTAGAAGAAAGTGAGATATGACACCTGTTTATTTTTTATTTATTTGTTCACTTCGGAAGACAATATACCTAGTCCATTTCGTTAGTAAAATCTTATAACTAGTGTAAGTAGTACACAAACAAGGAGAAGAATGAAGGTGACTGAGGCAGGATGTGCAGAGAACGAAAGCAAGGAATAAGTTACCTGACTATTCTCTCCACATAGTGCCTCAGAAAAGGGGAGTAAGGACTCTCCACCACTGTTTAGGGTTGTTCAATAGATCATCACCTGCCTGCCTTTTCCCAACGATGTTGGGGCCAGCTTCCAGTCAAACCGTATGCAGCTGAATACCAGTATTTTATATGGAGCGACTGCCTATCTGACCTCCACAACCCAGTTACTGGGTAATACGATATACACCTGGGTAACACTGGTTGTTCAACTTTCGGGCTTCTGACGACCCGTAACGACTGTCAAAGATTCACGAATGACAGCCGGGACCAACGGCTTAACGTGTTTTCTGAGGCACGGAAGGCAAGCGTAGCTTAACCTGATCGTTCGATCCGTGCGGCTGTTATTACTTAGCCACAAGCCCCACAGGTAATTCATTAGATGTCCTGTGAATATTGCTAAAATTAAGTCATCATCATCATCATTTCAACCACAAGACATCCACATGTCTTGTGGTTGAAATGATGATGATGATGTCCAGGAGGAGTCCAGGAGTGGTCCTGGACTCCTCTAAGCCTCGCCACATCGACCGGTTCTGTACTTCTCACATGCAGCGGATTCCTGCGACCTTCACAATGTCATCGATCCACCTTGTCCGGCTTTCTAACCTTTCGATATAAAAGTAAGTTCTAAAAATGTACTAGTAGTTTCTTTGACCTATCTCGGGACCTTGGGATCCTTTGGAAGGTGTACGAGTGGCCGAAGCCAACTCGCAGAGGCCAGTTAGACGCGTTCAATGAAAATGAGGCACCAACCAACGATTATCCCTGTACACACTATGCAAGTGCACCCAAGGACCTGGTTGGTATAGGACTATTTCAGTATATGGAAACAAAGATATTGGACTATGGATTTGGGTGGCTAAAATGGACTGGTTACCTAAAACTATGGCCTGTATGACCAATATTTTAAATGCATTTATATCTGGAAGATACCGCTGTGAACAAATAAGGTGACAGTTTTTTTTTTATGATTGGTCATCGTTGTTCTAATTATTACTTATTTAGTTTCAATAGTTTATGTACGATTCATAAACTGACACTTATCTACATGAGGATATGGAAAAACTACTAAAATCTGGGCTAATCCTTATAAATAACATAACATAACATAACATCACGCCTTGTTTCCCTGAAGGGTTTTAGATATAAATAAATAAATAAAATTAATTTTCATTTCTAACAGAGCACCTGCCATCTAATCTCTTCACCACCCTTGGTTGACTGGTAGAGAATGCCTAAGGCATTAAGTCCGCCTTTGTACTTTTTTAAGTGTGAAAAGTTTAAATAAATAAATAAATAAAATTGAAGTGGCTGTTTGTAATGTCATAATAACAGCTTTTTACTAATTTCATTGTGAAAGTATGCGGTTAACAAAAAAAAAAAACAATTTTTAAAATTTTTGTGTATCTGTCGGTCTGTCTGTCTGTATGTTCCGGATAATCTCCGAAACGACTTAACCGATTTTGACGGGACTTTGACCGGCAGTTAGCTGATGTTAAAAGGAGTAACTTAGGCTACTTTTATTTTAGAAAAATAATTAGGGTTCCGCGCAATAAATTAAACCCATGACATTCTGAACAAAATCCGATTCCTATAGGAATGTATAGACATCCACGCGGGTCCAGCTGCGAGCAACAGCTAGTTATGTTACATAAACGGTCTTAATTCATAAATAAATAACTAAAGAAAGCCTTCTACCTAATTACAAAAGATTTTTTTGTTTTCAGATAATCATTAGAAAGCCACCACACCAGCCAGCTGTTTATATGGTGTGGTGTCAAAATATTAAATTCTTTGCCTCATCTCCTCAAGTTCTAAGCTCTCTACTTAACACCTATTAATCATAGTCCTAATTAATAAGATGAAATCATTTGTCTGACCTTACTAGACGATCTTATACGGTGTGAATGTGTGAATTGTTGGGCCTTACCCATACAGTGCTAATCGTATACAATTGTGCCATAAGATGTCAGTAATATTGACATTCTAATGGAGACATCTCCTTCGAAGGGAACTGTAACAAATCTGCCTTGTAAGTTGACAGGTTAGTCTAACAGCCGAACCAAATAACCTATTTTTAGTAATAGACAGATCGCTATTGATGGTAGACAGTATAATTCTATCTATCCTTATGTCAGGCTAGTAAGATTCCATAATCTCTTATAGATTCTTGGGACGTTAAAACCATAGATAGATAGGTTTTTCTATCTCCAGTATTATTAGGTTCGGTCGTTAATCGTTCTAGATTTATGGACGAGTAATAATTGATTTTGTTTTTCGTAGACAGGCGGGGATCTACAAAGTATTTACAAAGTACGTAAAGTTCTTATTTATGTGTTATGGTGTACAATAACGAGTATTATTCTATCTGTCTATCTACATACTTAGTTTATTATCTTTTTCGATTGGAAGGAAGTTTTATATGTGTGCGTGTGTGTGTCATATGCTGACGCTACTCGTCTTCACGCACACATTCACAGCGTGTTTGTACACTTGGTTAAGACAAGTAAAGTGTTACAATACAGGGGGCCCAAAAAAACTATCTCCTTTGTAATGTCAAAATGAAATCTACGTTTCTGGGAATTGAACTCATATTTGCTTCAATCGATTTTAAAACCTCCGATCTAACAGATACTAACATCACATTTATATTGTCTTGTATTGTTGCTTGTCGATGTACTTATTATAAATGTCTTTGTTAACATACAAAAAGCTGTTATGCAGCTATTTCGGATTTGAACTTGCGTGTTTTTTGCTGAAATACATAGTTGATGAAGCTCTGTGAACCTAATCTTAAAAAAAAAAAATCTATCGTTTTCATCCCACTCCTAACTTTTTATTGTATCTATTTTGTCGTTAACAGCTTGCCGTTTATACAGGGGGTCTACTGCGAAGCGTAAATCCGGAGTATCGGCCGAATGATCGGACGTTTCCTTTTTTATATTTCGTTCGGTCGGTTCGGATGCGACCAAACATCAAAATGAAATTTTTGAACAAACGTTAAAATGAAGTTCGGTCCGAACATTCGGCCGATACATCGGATTTACACTCCGGAGTAGACCCCCAGATTTCAGAACCATTTATTGAAAAGAATATCGAAAAAAACCTAATGTCATTTCTATAGTTCTACTAAACAAAGAAAATCTTGCCACTTCACTTTAAAATAAAACCACAACAGACCTCATTAGGCCAACCTGTCAGAACTTGACCATGGTTCTGACAGACGCAGGCTGATGGCACCGGTGGGCATTAAGCACAATTAGTAGTTACTGATAGGACACACCGGCTGTTATCCTTCACCTACAAATCCGGATTTGAGGCTATTAAGAGCAGATGTACTTGTTTGAAACTCTATTTTTAAGGTCAGGTAAGATGAGAAATCGATAGAATCAATTTCGGAAATGTTTGAATTCAAAGTCAAAGTCAAATCTTTTATTTCAAATAGGCACATAAAAGGCACTTTTGGACGTTAAAATTTACAAAATTGATTCTAGTCGTCCCTTCCAAAAGGTAGTTTTGTATGGAGAAGAATGAGCCACCGTTACTCTTTTAAAATGTATTACAATATTTTGTTTAAGTACATCTCTAAAATTTCGGAAGTCGGTGTCTTTGGATCTGTATTTTAGTTTTTTGCCACCGATTTTCGAAATTAAAGTAATTTTTCACTTTGTAGTGTTCTTTTGTTGGAAGTCGGTTGTTTTTTTTTTTGCATAAAAAGTTTTTATTTTTCACTTTTTAGTTATGGTACCTACCCCACACAAAGTCGTATACCACTACTTGCAATGGAAATAAATGACAAGAAATTATTATAATATCATCAACATAGTACACTAAGTGGAAAAAATACATATTATTGAAGCTAACTCAAAAACCAGCACTTGACCAATTTTATATGGAATCAATCTGGAATCCTTTCAAATAAAAAAATAAGTTTTCAAAACGGTTTACAAATTACGGAGTTCTGAGGTAACAAACATTAAAAAAAAATACAACTGAATTGAGAACCTCCTCCTTTTTTGAAGTCAGTTAAAAATAGTATCAATGATTAATTGTATTAATATCGTTCGTTGAAGTCTTTAGTAGCGATGATCAAACCGGGACAAAAAGACTTCAACGCACACTATTTTACCATTTATCCTTTGTCAAAATAAAAATCATTTATTTACTTAATACTTTTTAATTCAAAGGTCAAAGCTCCACGGCCCTACATTCGGGCAGTTGCTGCAACTCATAATGTGGTGTGTATCGCACTACGTAATAGTTCGTGCTGCGGTGTTTAGCCTGCGGTTGTGCGCATGCGTCGAATTGGGCAGGCGAGCGACTTGTAATGCTACATTATTTAATACAACAATATTTTTGTTAGATTTATAATAAATCTTCTGATAGATAGTTAAGATTATCATTATTTCATTAAAAATCAGCACTTCTGTCTCCGAAGCCCAATTCCCGTAATTAAAAACGTTCAATATCTAGTCGCAACCTCATCTCAGCGACAACCAATGTCAAAACTTGTCAAAAATGTAAAGAAATTATTGGTATTGTTGACGTACTGAGACTGAGATCAGACTGTGAACGTTCTTAAAATTACGGGAATTACGCCTCTGTTCTACGAACATACATATCTCTTTCTATCCAAAGTGGTAATAATATTCTTCATTTTTGACTTCATGCTGTGCTTTCTACAAACTGTGATTTCACATTACGATTCTTCTGTTTCGACGGTGATAGATAGATAGCTGATCTAGAATAAAAATGATCATTCTTAACGATGATCGACTGTGTGGCTCACAGGAAAAAATTAAGAAGGATAAAGATGATGAAAGAGGAAGGAGAGCAGCCTCCTTTGTAAGGTAACCGGTCTGTAAAATAATATACACACAAGCACATAAGTTATTTGAAACAAAACAATTAAGTAGGTCATCACTTTGTACAGTCAACCACAAGTCAGTAGTTACACTTCCACTACAAAACCTATACTGCTGCAACATTAAGATGGTGTCAATGTCAAATTGTTAGCATTAACGCGCGGTTTCCTGTACTATCAACTATGCAGAGAATATAGGAGCGTCTAATAAGATATTATGCATTCTGTATAAATCGGTAATTGATAAAGAAGACATACGAACATATTGCAACGAATTGGTAGCTTGCTGACAAATGGCAGAAGCTTAAATTACTACGTCAATACATAATCAACTAGCTGTGCTCGTGGCTTCACCAGGACTGGTTGATCTTATTTATGAGAAATGAAAGTAAAGGTAACTGATATGATAATCCAGTGTTGAGACAGTGTTGACTTATAGGCTTTGTATAATCAGGGTATAGATTGGCGAATTACTTAATAATAACAGTATTTAAAAATAAAAGCTGGTTAAATAATTGACTACTCTAAGTACGGTCAAGACCCCTACCAGCATCTTACTGGACTACTTCCATCCTCCGAGCACGTTTGCTCTTGCGAATCTCTACTCAAGCCAGCCAATAAAGGCAAGAATGAGGTGGGAGGTCAGTTCTCGTCAGTGTTCACTCCAGCCGGCCAATAAAGGCAAGCCAGTGATGAAGAACATGACTTCTCCCGGGAGATAGGGTACGTCATCACAGTATTTAAAAATAAAAGCTGGTTAAATAATTGACTACTCTAAATATGTAGAAACGTCATCAATTCAATATAAATTAACAGAATTGCTGTTTATTTATTGTGATATACAAGATGTAACATAAATAACGCACAAACTCTTAAGGGATCATTATACTCATCATTATGAACAACTTTTACTATGGGACCAAACCTGAAATCGCGAAAAAAAAATCTGCTGTTCCATACATTTTGACGAGTTATGCGAACATAAATGTAGGGAGCAGCTGATTTTTTTTTCACGATTTCAGGTTTGGTCCCATAGTAAAAGTTGTTCATAATGATAAGTAAAATGACCCCTTAAGAGATTGTGCGTTAATTGTGTTACACCTTGTATAATCAAACTCAAACTCAAAGCATTAATTTCAATTAAACCATTTATAGGCACTTTTGAATTGTCAAGGAGTCGGTCAGTTAGAAATATGAAGCTAGTTGGCCATTCCAAAGCGTAGTAGGTAACCTATGGAGAAGAACGGGCAAAATGTATCAACTAGTTGCGCCGTGCTTCGTTCGCGTGGATGTCGAAAAACAACTTCCCTGTTTGAATTGGATTTTGTTCACAATTTCATGGGTTTTAATTTTTTAGTGCGGAACCATAACTCTTTTTCTAAAATAAAAGTAGCTTAAGTTACTTTTTATAACATCAGCTATTTGTCAGTGAAAGTCTCATCAAAATCGATTTATCCGTTTCGGAGATTATTTGGAATAAACAGACAGACACAGACAAAAATTTAAAAAATCTTGTTTTTGTTATAAGTACCGTATATACTCTCATATGCATTTAGTAAAAAGGTTGACATTACAAACTGACACTTTAATTTTATTTATTTGTATAGAAGATAAAGTTTTCAAATAATGAAACTCTGTGAATTTATAACAAGAAACTATACATACCTCTGTACAAATTCTATTCGAATCAATTCAGTCGTCATCAACATCTATTCAACGATATCGACGAAGATCAAAGTGTCCAATCAGCCAAACTATCGCATTTATTACATTACTGAGATAACGTAAAACAAGATGGCATCGCAATAGATGCTTGCTATTCCATCCACAACCGTCCTCCTTACGAAAGACAAATTGCAAGTGACCCATTACATATCGGCTTTGCTTATCTTGATGTCTAAACATTATCATTAGCAATCGAACTTTCATAGACGGAACTTCGTTACAAAATAGTACTATATTTTTATAACTATTAAAGATCTCATGTTTGATCAAAGCAGAAAAAAGTCGCTGAACCTTTTTAGAAAATTTTCCCGTATAATCTGTGTTTACAGATACAAATATATCTGCGTAAAGGCTATCTAGAAAACTATTTTGTGTTCAGTGCACGAATCAAAACTATGGTTATTGTACGAAGTAACTATGTTTCAGTAACTGTTCTTGTTAAAAAAGTGTCTCATTCATATTGTAGCTAAAACATCACTTCGAAATTGGAATACTATCGCGATGTCAATTCTCTTTCAAATTGTATGGGTTCGAAGGGAACTTTATATACAGCTTAACATTCTTAAGATTTATTACTAATGTGTTTATAAAGGTTGTAGCAACCAAAAAGCCGCTCGTCTACAACGTTATCGAACCGATTACAGGATCGAGGGATCTTTAGTAAAGTTGCGACATGCGATGTAGATCATCGTTGTTTTGTGCATCATTATAAGTCGGCAAGTGCCTTGATTGGTAAGTGTTGCTCGGAATGTTGGCAACACTGCTTTTGATAGATGGGTTTGGATCTTTTTCTTTTTAAGAGATTTTTAGATGTTGCATTAGGGTGCAATAAAATGTTTCCATCGAATAGAACAGTATGAAATATGGTTTATAATACAAGATGAGTAAAGATACTCGTTGTATTGGGTTGTTGCATAATTTTCATCTTTTCCGGGCTTTAAAACAGCATATTCGTAAAAAAAAATTGAAAATTTCGAAAATTTTGAATTGAATTTCGGTGACCTAAAAAATGAACTTGCCTATTTCTTTGCCTGTCAACCACTTTATTTCTGGTCTAAGGGTATAGAAACTTTGCCTAGCAGATGGTTACATGTTCTCGATAATGATGGTGATTATATTGTCGATTAATTGTTTAAATAAATAAGTAAGTATAAAAAAATTAAAATTCATTTTAAAGTGGGAAAAAAATTATGCAACAACCCAATACATCAGTCCTTCCCTGATTCTGCATCTTTGCTGCAAAACTTCCTGATTTGCAATTGACTTGTCAACGTTCATTATTTGGAAAAGGCATTAAATTCTATCTTATCTTGTCAGTGTGTGATGATATCGATAAAATAATCAACAACAGAAAACTATCTTACAAACTGTTGCAATTCGATAAATTGAGACATTAAAATGCCATTAAACATTACAATAAACAGCACAAGGAAGATATAAACTTTAAAAAACAAAATCGAATCTATTGTTCGAAGAAAAACAATCGCTTCAAGAATCGTGATTTCGTTACCAATACGGCCATCGGGATCGGCAGACGGCTATTCGATCTATATCCATTCATTCAGTCTAAGGTTGCCTCTCTGGGGTCAAGTCCCAACGAAATGAACTCGCCACAATGTGAGCTGATTGCGCAAAATCTTTTGTTGTGGCAACCTTGATATTTTGTAGAGTATGTATGAAGGTTTGACAGATATTGGCAGGTATCTTTTTGGTTTCTTGTGAGATTTGAATGAATCATAGGTTGTGGTCTATGGTTCTCACGATTATCGTAGAAATGTTTGGTTAATATATCCTTCCTATGAAGTAGTACTTAATAAGTTAGACAAGCAGTACAAAAGACATAATTAGAAAAAAGAAATCTTGTGTTTATGATAAAATTATTCTAAATAGAATAAAGAGAGAGAGAGAAAGAGACAGAATTTATATTCTATTCTAACCAGTTCTAGCCAGTCACGAACTTATCACTGTTTACACACAGAACTCCATTCTTTGTAGTCGCATCAGTTTTTGTAACTTTCTTTTGTAAACACCACATCAACAGCACATTATTTTTGCTTTAGAGTTTTCAAATAAAAAAACTCAATTTAAATCATTTATTTCTTTCGGACAAATTACAAGACAATTATACATGACCCATGTGTATAATAGGAAGGTAACAGTCTAGTAATAATTATGTATATAGAGGTATTATTACTGTAGAATCATGTTGATCCTGTATTTAAGCTGATAATATCACTGCACTGGCTCATCACCACACCCAGTCTCTCGTACAGGCATCACTTCACTTTCGCACTTTCAACTGTTTCCCGCCATTTTTGATAAACTGACGGTTTACATTAGTGACAGCGACCTCACTGCTGACATGTATGAGATAGTGTTTACATATCCATTAAATAGGAACACTACAACATAACCGATAGACACATTCATCTCTAGTCTATTTTAGGAGCCACCCTCACCTTGGCGACCCTTTCGTCTAGTTTTCTTGACTGTACCTAATGCTAGTCACGTCTCTAAAAGATGGACGTCTTGCTCAGAACTAGATTCCTTAGTCATGTTGCCGCACCCATACAGTTTTAAAATTAATGCCATCTTAAAAAAAAACATTACAAGTTTTGTATTGGTCAAATCATCATTTGAGAAAAAATTATGAACATGACGATTCGTTCGTGCATAGTCGCCTTTCCGTAAATTGTTTCTAGGGAATTTTTCTAGTAAGTATTGGGAAATGTGTCGAAACTATCGTGTGGTGGCGGTCAAGAGTCCAGGAGAGGGAGTTCTGTATTAAGCTTTGATCAAACTGCCTTTTTCACGTGTGTTATCATGAGGGCTAAGGACATCTCTATGAGATATCCATTGTATATCTCATAGAAACATCCTGCGTTCTGCTCATGAATAACCACCATGACATGATGACAGTCTGCCTCAAGTAACCTTGCTGACTGACTTATCATTTCACTATTCTTGACTTGAACTATTTTCGTACTAATACAGCTCGTGCCGAATGAAGATTCAAATAGCGAACATTCCGAAGTTGCCAAATAAGTACATTATAAGGCTAGCTACACATACATTTAAAACTAAATACTAAGCACTATTGTAGAATCTCTGCCCTCACCTTGGCGGCCCTTTCATCTCAGCTGATGCATGTCACGCGCTGCGAACGTGATGTACAAGATTTGATTCCGTATCGTGTAGCCGCACCCTATATTGAAGTACTCCTCACATTGACATGGCTCTATTATTTTGTTGATATAAATATATGTTGGGGTTCATAGATTGGCACATCGTGCCGTGTAGCTTCTTTAGATTTTGAGAAGATTGTGTCAATCAACGGCTTTGATGATTAATTTTTGATTGTTAAAAAAGTTTGAGTTTCTTTAAAGATTTATTTATTTTTTTATTCAAAGGGGCATTAAACTGCTACAATATACATATTTACTACAAGTAACGATTCAAACGAGCGTTTACAATATTACAGCCCACTGCATTATCCACATATTAACAGAAAGATTACCGGCAGTAAATGCCACTGGATAAGCAAATATATAGTAGGTACAAATCAGATTTAGCAGAGTTACTGTGCTTACATTAGGTCGGTAAGTAGTTCCAAGCTTCAGGCTGCCACCAAGAATATTCAACAAAGAAACTGAATAATGATCAACCATGCAACGCATTGCCCACCCGGCAAGTGACGTCATGACCTCTCTCAACAGCCGCGCTTGCAACCTCTGTACCAGTGAGCTATCACCTCATTGAAGTAGTGATCATGCTAGATGAATAGTATTATGTTCCTAGTGGTAAATAAATATGAATCGTAGCAGGTGGCGTTCTGCCTACTCACATGAGAAGAAGTGAGTTGATGTATGTGTGTAGATAGTTGATAGAAGGTAAGCTTACTTCAGGACAATTTTAGTCGTTGATCTCTTAAAATAATCTTGTGAAATTACGAGATCCGTGGAAAGATTGGTATGGCATATTCCTTGCCATTAAAATTTGGAGGCTAAACATAAATATATTGTGATCGTGAATGCTCCTTTTATTGATATTAATATGAACTATTGGTACTGTCAGCATCATTAATAGTTGGTAATAAAATTCCAAAATGAATGCACAAAGAAACACACAGTGGCATGCAAAGTTTTTTTTTTTAAATTTAATGCGGTGGGGTATTTTATAGAAAAGTACAGCAGTTGGCAAAACTACTGGATTCTAAATTTTCACATCAAAATCTCCGCTGATTGCTAAAGAGTAAGTGCTGTGTTTCCTGAGCGTAGACTAGAAAACATTCATCTCTTACTATCACATATACACAGTGACATAGGGGTCAAAGCGACAAAATCTAATCATATTTATAAAAAAAAACTATTTTACCATCTGACTGTACTAACATTCTAAAATATAATACACTCGGTCATTATAAAGTCTTCAACTATTATTACAATTAAAATAACGAAGTTTATTCAGGATGAGTTTACGACGAGAGTTATTCAGAATTATATTTTATTTATTAGTTACACCCTCTGCTTAACCCACGCGATGCGAATTGTGCACTAATTGAGTACGTGGGCGTTTAGTTACTAACCTGTCACTATCTTTGTGCCCTTTGTGCTCGATATTATTATGCTTGTGGCTTTATTTATGACTAATTGGTTCAAGAATAGTAGCTTGTGTATTTAGAAATTGGTTTAGTGCTTGTTCATTATTATTTTGACTAAAAACAAAGCTGTCGCTAAGATTCTAAATGAATCTTTTAGATACTGCTTTGTTCCAGTTATTGTTCAAAAGCTCTAATAAAATGAGTGCTCAAACAGCTCACAATGTTTTGTCTACTTTGCCTTTGAATTAACCGCCTAAACATCCGGCAATTACTTATAAAATTTTACATCCTTAATACAAAGAACAAACGATTCAAAGAAAATTTCTTATGAAATAAATAGTATCTTTGTTCTCTTCTATCGTTATGTATTTTTCCTCTATTAGGTGTTCAGTGTGTACATAAATATTTAGATAAACCATGAAACAAAGCAAGTTCTATATGATAAAATGAAACAGCCTTCTTCGCCTCTTCACAGAAACTATCATCAACTTTGCCTTTTGCACTCTTATAAAAACCCTTTAAAAAAACCACAAGAAGACCCTACAGCAAAAACTTACAGCCCATCCATAACCTTGAGCCCAAAATTAAAAGGAACCGGATCTCTTGACCCGAAGCCATTAACATCCAACAAAAACTCAGATGAGCAAAAAAATATATAGCATACAATTGTAAACTATGATTTGTTCAAATTAAAAGATGTGTGCTCGTTAAATAATGTAATTTGACGTTATTAGTTATTAGGTAATCATTATTTTAATAGGCTTCTATTACTTTATCGGTTCTTTAGAAATTGTTATTATTAAGATTAGCAGCATCTTCTTCTTTGGAATCCGGTTTGGTAATAATGCGTATTGCTAATCCGTTATTTCTATCATTCGTTGCTTAGTGCAAGGTTTTCATTTTCATTTTACTTTAGTAAATACTTGCGGCATCATTGTTCTATAAGTACTAGGATTTATCCTACATCGTAGCTACATACAGTTATGGACACCAATTTCACATGCACGAACACTCACACCCGGAAATCTTCTTTATGCAATAATTGAAATAGCTTGTTTCGTGCGAAAATTGCATCAAGGGCTTTAAAAGTGCTAAGTTCACTTACATTGTATCGGTCTACCGTCCTTAAAAATATGATCCTGATATTATTATGACCTTTTTCCTGATTTTCACCACATTTTGATGATGAATGAATGATGAATTTAGGATAATTCCTGGCAAGATGTGTTACATACAGTAATAGTGATAGTCACTTAGTCTACAGCTCAGATTACCCCAAAGACTTTGAAGATATACAAAACACGCAATCAAAGGAGCGATAGCAGTGAAAGGCTACTCAGACGTGGGACACCATTACAGCAACACTTCAAACGATCCCAAGCTACACCGGCGCCGGTAAGTCACGCCCAGTCCCACAGGTGGCGCTGTCGTCACTCTCACACACGATCGCCATTTATTATAAACGTGTAGGTTTTCTCACGATGTATCACATCAAATGTTGATGATCAATTTATTGTGTAGATTAAATAGAACAATAGTTTTGTTGCTTAATATAAATGATGGAGCTTATCGTTTTGTCGCAATATAATTATTATTTTCTGGTGAGATATTTCTTTATACATAAATTTTAAAGTAGGCTTTGCGGTCCATGATATGAACTTGGATTATCTTTATGTGCAAGTGTACAATTACAGTCCGGTCGTCTAAAGAATGCGATCCTGATTATTAATTGGACAATTTCCAGTAACTTTAGGGAACAAATTCGCAAAACACATTCGTTAGTATGAACCTGACGGGTGTCAAGAACGCATTCTCTCGACTGCTGGACTGTACAAGATCTTTGCTGTTCAGGAAAGAGACGAATCATTCATATAATTATCATATCTCGTATCGATCGTATCGTTTCGTAGAATTCATGAAGATTACCCAATGTTTATACTTGTAAAGGATGTTACTAAATGGTCTAATGGCTAATTTTATTAAGTCATCAAAGTCAAAAATTTAATAAATTAATTATAAAATTATTTTGTCCAAAAGCACTATGACGCATGATTCTAAATTATTGTGGTACTTGTTACAATTTTTTGTGTCAGGCAGTATTATTGAGTTTTTCCGTTAGGCAAAGGTTCGCCCCCTATTACATTATAGGTCTCAAACTTAACTGGCGATATGTAAGTGTACTAAACACCTCTGCTTAACCCTTCGGGAAATACATGCGTGATGTGTAACCCCAACACAAGTATTATTAATTACTTACTGAGGCTGTCTCAATCACATCTGCAAATGTAACTGTCTGAGACCCAATAAACAATGTGTTATAATATCATAAATACAACACTTGTATTCGCGCCATCTATTTTCTGTTGTCTAAAACTCGAAGCTAATTTGCATGTGTGCGTGCGATGCGTGTGCACATAGCTCTCATAGGTCATTGGCCAACTTTCATAGTTTGAGTGTAGATGGAGCTTTATCTCTTTGTTTTGTCATCACGCCATAGAAAATTAGGAAAGGAAGCAGACCTCCTAGTTTTTGTTATATTACACGTGTAGGTATTATCTTTTAAGGCATGCAAGACTATCTGACTGGTGCATTAAACAAGGATGCGTGTTGACAATTGACTTGGTGGATAAGCAGTCCGTATTTGACAGCTTTTAGCTAGGTAAAACAATGTTTTTCAATTCGATTTCAGACCATAATTTTATTCACCAAACGTGACTAGATTTAAGATTAAAAATGATAAATTATGTAATTTTAATTCTTCTCTTTATGCAAATTAAATTCGCTTTTAATGTATTCGTTTTTTTTTATAATTGATTAGTATAGTATGTGTGTGGGTAAAAAATGATCTAGCTATTTTGATCTTGACATTTAGGGACATGGCAGTAATTACCACGCATGTGTGAAGTAATCGTAATTATATAGGAAACTGGACGTCGCTTCCTTTGATTACATGCTCGTGTAATGGTTGATGACATGATTTCGAATGTAATTAGGGTCATTTTGGATCAATATGACGGTATATTGTATTTTGAAGAGGGCAAAGTTTAGGATAAAATATAATTTGGGTATGATAGTAGACATTGAGCGATTCACCATTGTGTGGATCGCCCGGAGGACACGGTAGAGCATACGGTGGAGGTCTGCCCGGCTTAGGCGGAGCACCGCCGTGTCCTCGCGGAAGCGACCGACGGCGGCGATCTCTCGCGTCCGGCCCTGGTCCAGGCCATGGTACGGAGTGAGAGTTTAAAAAAAAAACTTTATTATAAGGTCATTTAATTCTTACAACTAAATAAGTTTCATAAAGCTTACAATGGAATATCGCAGCTTCGATATAAAGCTTTTTAGTCGAAGAGACCGAAGCCCATGTCGTCGTCAGACTCCTCAGGTTCTTCCTCCTTCTTCTCCTCTTTGGCCTCAGCAGCGGGAGCTGCGGTGGCAGCGGCGGGCGAAGCGCCGGCGGACGGCGCAGCTCCCACGCCTGATCCGATGTTCGTGATCAGGTTGCGCACATTGATGCCTTCCAGCACCTTGGCGAACAGACCCGGCCAGTATGGCTCAACATCAACGTTGGCCGCGTTCAGGATGGTAGAGATCTTCTCACCAGTTACGGCAACGTCATCATCAACGAGGATGAGAGCGGAGTAAACGCAAGCTAATTCAGCCTTTGATGCCATTTTTAATTATAAGACATGGGATGCCATCACCTCCTTCTGCGAAGCAGTAATGCTCGCGAAAGAGGAGGTGGAACGCGTGAGGGAGAGGCAATCTTTGCGCCCTCACGCCCCTAGGCACCGCAGGAGACGCCCTGGGCGTCGGGAATTGGCAGCCGATTCCCGGCCACCGTAGGCGCGGGCTTGCGAACGGTGAGCAATGGGTAGCTCGCCGTCCGGTAAAGACCAGGCCCTGGCCGACGGGGCGTTGTGTTCCATGCGATGTCAGCACTAATTGACGGGGTCCGCTAGAGCCGATGCCAGCTAGGGTCACGGGATGTTCGAAAGAGTTATCGTGGCCCCGGCACAGGCGACTGAAGGAAAACGGGTGGGTTTTAGTCAGTGTGACACGCCCTCCCACTCAGCCCAGAGCGGGAGAAGTCATTTGATGATTTCCCACCAAAAAAAAAGAAAAGACATTGAGCGATCGATTTAGGAAATGATCTAAACCCACCCATTTTCAATAGTAGCTATATTAATAGGCAGTGTTAAACAGACAAAGTTATTATTAATGCCAAAAGAAGTAACTTTTAAAATGTCAGAATATAATAATAAAAACAACATACTAAGTATTAAACTTTTATTAATTCTCAATAAATTATCAGAAACAAATATATTCAGAATCCATCAATCATTTATAATGGTACCCGGTTATAGGGTCATACCTTTGAGGCTGTTTAGGCCCACTAAAGTCTTCACCAATAACTCTATTCTGATCAAAACTAGCAGGATATCTGGTAGACTGGTCAGTACCGCCAAAGTTTGGTCCTATATTGATTTCTGGTCCTGTTGTTCCTTGTGTGGGATGTCCGAATCCAGGACGTGAACCACCCTGTTCAGTTGTGATTGGTCTTCCAAAACCATCAACAAGTCCACCCATAAAAGTGTCCTTGGTAGTCTGTAAACCAGGACGATAAGTGGTGAAGTAGTCTTGAGATGGACTAGTAGTTCCAGATGGTATGAAGGAACCAGGAGTTGTTCCTATGGTTGAGGGTGAGTTAGTTGTTGAATAGGTTGGTTTTGAAGGTCCATATTCGTATCCAGTAGTTTTCTGAACTCCAGGTGATCCCGGATATCTAAAGACAGTAGGTTTACCTTCTGGAGTTGAAGATACAATAGTAGTAGCATAGGCAGGTGTAGAAGGTCCATTTGGGTAATTTCCTTGATAAGTACCAGTTGGTGAAATCTCTGGAGCAAAGGTTCCAGGTTGGGATGTAATAAAGTTTCCTTGACTTCCAGGCGTTGAGGGGACTAACGTAGTACTCGGGAAACCACCGGGGCCTTGTTGGTAAGTGGTTTGGTAAGTTTCAGTTGGCGAAGTTGGGAAAACTCCGGAGTTTCCAGTGGGTGTAAAAGAACCAGAACCATCAAAATTTATTGAACCAGGCTTGGGAGGTCTGTAATGATAACCAGTGTGAAAACTTTGGTCCTGTAAAGGTTGTAATGATCCAGGAGTCCTGGATGGAACTTGAGAGCCAGACTCTTGTGTGTATCCAAAAGTTGGAGGGACAGCCGTTGAACTAGAGTAACCCTGAGAAGGTCCGTAAGTAGAAGTATGATAGTCCTGAGGAGTTGACAATCCAGGAGTAGTAGTCATTGAGCCTAGACCAGGGTGGGAAACAGTGATTGGGTATCCAGACCCTGCATTTGCGCCAGAATATTTAGAGTTAGGTCCTGTGGTCTGATATTTATAGTCCGACTGCCTAGTTCCTGAGGGAGACTGAGTTGTAACAGGTCTACTAACAGCAGTCACAGAATCAAGGACAGTAGTTGATGGTCTACGCTGTTGAGGTTTCATTCTTCGGGGAGTTTCATTACTTCCAAATCGGGAATTTTGGGATGGCATCTGAGTAGTTGGTCCATAAGTATAACCTGGTGATACGGTTCCTGAATTTTCTGTTCTACGTCCTGGAGTTATAGTTCCTTTTTGATTGACGCGAGTTCTCTGACCACTTGGAATATGTTGAGGTTTTGATGTAGTTCGTGTTGGTTGATAAGGTCGAGACGTAACTCGGTTGTCTGCAGGTTTTTTGGTGGATCCGATTCTATCGTCACCGATATCTTGATTAGTTGCATAATTATCACCGTCATCATAATCAGTGTAAGAGTTATCTGTAGGTGATGTGACACCGATAGTCGTAAAAGGCCTTCTGGTGGTTGATTGGCCGTTAATAACATTTTGATTGTATGTGTTAGGAGTTGATTGTTTGTTCATAATATTTTGATTGTAAACGTTCGGAGTCATAAAAGGCTTTCGTGTTGTGCCTTCTACGTATTCGGTTCTGCGTTGATCAGGTTGGGTTGAAGGTGCTTCTTGAGGGCTGAATCGTGTTGGGAATGTATTCTGTTCAAACTTGGTATTCGGTTGCTGGTAGTGGTACCCAGTGCCATCTTGTTCAGTTTCTTGTAGGTTTGCGATAGCATTTTTTAAATAGTCTAAAGAAGGCTTCCCGGTACTTTCTTGAGTGAAAGTTTCACTTTGAGGCCTGCCATTCTTATTCTGGGTATATCCATTGCCTGTTGAGTCAGGTCTTCGATTTTCTTTTACTCTTTGCTTCAATATTGGTTTTCTGTTAACGGGAGAACCTGTGCCGCTATCAAAATTGGTATTTATTTTTTTACCTGTTCCGTGAGATATGTTCGGGCTACCAGGTTCGATATCTTGGCCGTTGCTTTCATCAAGTTCATCTCTTTCAGTTCCCAAGTAGTCAGCAAAACCTACATCTACGTTAGATCCAGGATATTTGGTTTCCATTTTATCTTTTACACCACCAGATACTGGGCGGCTTCCAGTTGGGCTGCGGTTTTTCGCTCCAGGTGCATTATTTTGGTTTGTATTTTCGGTCCCAGTAAAAGGCAGATCTGCTCCATTGGACACAGGATGACCACCTGAAAATCCCTGTTTCTTTGCGCCGTACTTGTCGAGCTGATTTATTCCATCTTGTATAAGTAAACCATTTTCGTCATAATCTCCCATTGGTGTTACTCCATCTTCTGAAACCCTTCTGTTCTCTTCAGAAACTTTTTGATTATTATTTCCACCAGTAGCCTCGTTTGATGGCCGTCTTGCTGGTAGTTGGTTACTTGAACTTTTCCTTGTATCGGTAAGTGGCCTGTTATTGTTAAACAGATTTTGTGCTATACCTTCTTTATAATCGCCGTCTTTTATTCCAGCAACAGGTTTTAATAGATCATCTTGAGCTCCGTTGAATTGGTTAGTACCAAATACATCAGTATCTTGATTTTGAGGGCGGCGACGATTTGCATTTCTTTGGTATTGCTTGTCACCATATTTAGCTTCATCGTAAGAACCTGCAAAAAATGTATTTAAATTATGAATGTAAATTCATATAGCAATAATAAATCTTTACAGTAATAAGCGTGGCTACTGTGTCTTACAGTATGAGATAATAATCTTAAGTACTAACATGAAATGTAATTATATGGTTAGAAATAATGCATTAGTATGATTGAATAATTTACCTCTATAAGATCTACAGTAAAATAATTGATAACATTTCTTTGATTGCATTGTAAATTCTCACGAGAAAAATTAAGTATTTTGTAAGCTAAGTAAAACTCGAAGCAGTGATGCTCGTGAAGGAGGAGGCGGGACGCGTGAGGGAGAGGCAAGCTTTGCACCCTCACGCCCCTAGTCGCCGCAGGAGACGCCCTGGGCGTCGGGAATCGGCAGCCGATTCCCGGCCACCGTAGGCGCGGGCTTGCGGACGGCGAGCAATGGGTAGCTCGCCGTCCGGTAAGGACCAGGCCCGAGTCGACGGCGCGTCGTGTTCCACGCGCGCCTCAAAGAGATGTCAGCACTATTGACGGGGTCCGCTAGGGCCGATGCCAGCTAGGGTTGCGGGATGTTCGAAAGAGTTACCGTGGCCCCGGCACAGGCAACAGAAGGAACACGGGTGGGTTTTAGTCAGTAAAAGTCTGACACGCCCTCCCGCTCCGCCCAGAGCGGGAGAAGTCATTTGATGATTTCCCATCCACAAAAAAAAAAAAAAAAAAAAAAGCTAAGTAAAACTAATAGTAATAGTAATACGTTGAATTAACTTACCATCATGCACAATTCCAGCGGCTTTGTCTCTAGCAGCTTGCTCAATAACCCTTTGGATAGCCTCAGGTATAGGTGGAGGATTCGGCAAGTGATCACCACGAGGTTGAAAACCATTCTCATCCGCAGTGTAAATAACACTATATATTTTTCCATCATCACCAATGTAAGAATAGGATCCTTGAGCTTTTGTTCCGTTATCAACAATTCCATTTTCATCAGCATGAATCCCATTTGAGGTATCAAAACTATATGAGTAGCCGTTTGGAGTTCGAATGTTCTCATAGTTGAGGATAACAGCGTTTCTATCAGCTGCCGCTTGAGGTCTTTCTGGTCGGTAAACTGGTCTAACTGAGGAGTATGTTGAAGTAGAGGATAGTACTCCCGGGAAAGGAGTTGTACTAGACACACCATTGTTGTCTATTGACGGAATGGTGGAAGGTGCAGACCCAGGTTGGTTTACATTTTCAGATCCAGTAGATACAGATGGCACGTAGTTTTGGTTCCCATAGGGATATTGCGATGGGCTTTCTCCAACATTGATAGATTCCTGGTTTTGATAGGAAGTTTGGGTCGGCTGAGTTCCACCCAAGATTGGCACATTGATCGGCTGCCCGGTGTAAGTTCCTTGAGGTATTGGTCCTTGCGAGCCATCATAGCCGTATGGGCTACTGCCTGGTTGAAGGCTTACTGGAGATCCAGTTGAAGGTACGAGTCCTTGCTGTCCTGTTACAGTCGGACTAGTAGGATACTGTACCAAGCCTTGATTACCGCCAGGACTTTGAACAACTCCTCCGGGATTAACCACGTTTTGTCCTGAATATTGATCCAAACGCTGATTATTAGGAGCACCAGTGGGTTGAAATCCTTGATGTTCCGCATTAAACTGCCCACCAGGCAAATGACCCTGATTTTGACCTGGATATACTGATCCAGGCATTTGAGGAGCACCTCCAGGCGTAATCACATTTTGTCCTGGTTTTTGGCCCAAAGGCTGGTTAGCAAATTGGTCATAAGCTGGGCTGCCATAGTTGACGGGTGCGGATGTTGAACCTTGAGAAACAAATCCAGGTTGAATATTAGTCCCAAAGTTTGGCGTTTGGCCTTGAGAAGGTCCATTAGGGAAGTTCCCTTGCTCCAGTTGAATTGGCAGTCCAGTAATAGGATTTATTGGCAAAGCTGTAGTTTCAAAGCCAGGTGGATAAGTCGTTGTCTGGGAAAACGCATAAGAGGTGGTCGTAACTGGAACCTTGGGTATTTTATCACCGAAGTTTACAGGTTCTTCGTTAATTCCAAAGTTGGGTTGCGATCCTTGTCCTCCAATCACGGGTCCTTGTCCTAAATGTGTATGATGAGGAGGTTCCAAGGGAGCATCATGGCTACCAAAGATTCCTCCAGCAAGATGGGCACCAGGTGGCGGTAGGTAGGTACGGTCCAGTTTATCAGACGCTGCTAGGCCTATGGCCAGGGTAATCTGAAAAGAAAACGAAAGATGTATTTTATTTTTATTTCTTTTCAAAAGAATGCTTGATACGAAGGGACCAAACGAAGGATTCAATAACCGATAATATGTTTACGGATCCCAAAACAAACTTTACATACACAGAATCAGATGATGAATAACTTATTTCTAGTAGTAACATGCAACTCGACCCGGAAATGAACCTCAATCAAAATAAGCCAATAGCTTCAATAGCCCGTTCTATACTAATAAATTACTCATATGTGAGTCCTATTGTGTTATTCAGAAACACAATACAAGTACATTTTACTGGATCAAACTTTAACGAGAGCACATTGTCGGTGCATATTGTCACCGGCAGAGTATGAGGACTTTCGTTTACCTCTAATTAGTGTATAGTGCGGGACGTGGAAAAGTATACCATCAAATTATTAAAACTATATTTTTGTAGGTACGTATTTTACTTCAAAAGTTGTTTACGACTCCTATGAAAGCCACGACAACCAAGCGATTCTAAGAATAAGTTTTAAATTATCGTTTTTTGAAGGGTGCCTTAATTTGAAATAATTGTAGGTATTCATTATTTGTATTGATTGTATAAATTTTTAAAGCAACTTTTTTTTATTACAACATATTGTTTGAAAACCTACCAAGAACCACTTCATCTCTGCTGTTGTATCCTCACCAGGACTCACTTGAGATGTGTGTTAATCCCAAAAAAACAAATGATATTTATACCACCCATAAACCCATAATGACCATTTAGACATCTAAATGGTCATTATGGGTTTACGAACATTCGTGGATACGTGACAGACGGACAGCGTGACAATCCTCTAATTGTTGCTGTCACTACACACAACGTATTAAGCGTATTTATTTTATTATTACATCACACGGTAAAATTACAGGGCCTTGGCATTTTTATGGCCAGCACTGTAATTTGCTGGTGACAAATGTATGCCCACGTTTGAAAAATGACATAATGTGTTTGATATCGCTTACAAATTATAAGCCTTTTTGTTGCTAGCTTAAGAACTAAATTAGAATTACGGGTATCAACCTTTTTTCACAGTTATGACATCAACTATATATGTCGCTAAGCAGTACTGTGTTCCAGTTTACAGCCGAACCCAATAACCTTTTTTCAGGAAAAGACAGATCGCTATTGAAAGTAGACAGTATAATTCTATCTGTCCTTATGTCAGGCCGGTAAGACTCCATAATCTCTTATAGATTATTGGGACGTTAAAACCATAGATTGATAGGTTTTTCTATCTCCAGTATGCCAAAACTGGTGATAGATAGGTTATTGGGTTAAGTCGTTAATGGGTATATATAGGTACCCGTGTAATTATGTAATTAATCTCTGGGAAGAAAGCGCATCTGCAATACCCCTGGTATTGCGGAGGTAACCATTCACCGTAAGTTGATCCATTCGCCTGTTTTTAGCCCCCTCAATTTATAGTTATTCATCTATATTTTCTTAATATTATAAGCAGTTTTCAAACTAAGGCTTCATGTGACGACGGAGATATCTATACACAAGGACTATTCTTGCTTACAGCGCTCAGCCGCTATAGTAACGCTTGCTAACAGATATGGTCATCGTGTGCACGGGATTTTGTTTTCAAATTGGTCAGATTTAAGTTTCGTCGATAGTACCTTCTGAAATCATGACATTTGGAAACTGTTCAATTCATCGTTACCTAGTATTTTGCTTTTCGATCACACAGCCTCACATTACTTAAGTCAATGTTTCATCATATATTTATAAATTGCTACTAGATTAATACATTGATAGTTTCATTCATACGATAGAACAAGATGAATCATTAGCAGAAACATATTATACTTCTAATTAATCATGTGTATCACTGTAATTAGCTATTGTTTGAAAGGTTAGTAAAGTAAATATTAATAAATCATGTCTCAATAGAATAGACTGACTGGTCTAGTGCACTATCTCAGGCTAAGGCACCTGCCCCACCGCCGGCGATTAACGAGAAGCGAGTAGAGCTAGCAACTAAAAACTAGTTGGCACGCAACTTGCTAGTATGCGTATGTACCAAGCGTGAGTCTCTCGGCGAGTCTTGTACTCGCCAATTGAGCGTCGCTGAACGAGTACTCTCTTTGATAGCTCGTGGCGCTGCGACAAACGAGTATTCGCCGGCGGTATGAACAGCGATTAACTATTAATATATTGTGTCTCTTTTACTTAAACGGGACCTACAATCTCTTGTACATTTCATGAGCGAGAAAATCGTTGAGAGCTAGTTGCTTCCTCGTCGACAATGCGACAGGTATCTAAGAAATGCATTACTAAACCAATGTAAACATGATAGTACCTATATGAATATGCTAATGATTATCAAATCATTAACGTCACACATGAGTTTAAAAGCTTATACACACTATTATTATTATTTCTGCCTTTGCCACTCAAAAAAGGGCATTTGTTTCATCGAAAACAGTGAATAAAAACATTTTGAATTTGGAACAAGCACGAATTATACAAATTATGCCCAAAACATTGATAAAACGTGCTGATAGTACCTACTGGCTGGCTAAATGGAGCTATTCCATAGAGCTATACAATTAAATTTAAAAAAAAATATCTCGCCAATTTTATTTAGGTTCTTTTCTATCTGTTATCGTGGTTGTTTTATGTCATAGGAAAATCTATTAATATAATTATAATAAAATGAGTTCTTCCTGTGACGAAAATGAGACAGCAATTATAGTAGATAATTTGTTGCCGTCAAAATCTCGGGAGTTGTACCTATTTATTTTCATTGTCAATAGTAAAAAGAAGATTATACAACTGGTGAAAAAAAAAATCATGTCGGTCCTTGTATCCCTCGCTCCACTCAGGATTCTTGTCTAGAATCCTTCGCTGCTCTCGTGATCCAACTTAGTCCCTCGAATTAAATTCCCTTTTTTTCACATCCAAACCGCTTGTCGTATCAACGTTCGGCCTACACAAGACAAATACAGTGAAAGGTCGTCGGACACACGATCGGACGTTCGTCAGATAATCGTTATTGTCTATATAATTACTTGCTCGACCGTGAACTGTGAACTTGCTTGTAAGGCTTATTTTTAGTTTAATAATCGGTAATTGCTGTAGGGTCACAATTATGTAAGTATTTAGGTATAAGGGTGTAGGTTTACTTTAGCTTGTATATGAATTTTTAAATAATTCATTGTCTGGGGGTCAAAAATTTTACTCTTCAACAATATTAAATTAATGATGCATAAGTACGAAATACTTATTTAAATAGAGTTCTTAGCAGACCCTATTTATCTAATTTGATTCAATTCGCAAATAGCAATCACTCATTTAGAGCACTATTCAAAATTACACTTATTCTATTATTATTTATAAAGTTTAAAATCCATATCTATCCATTTCTTTAGCGCATCTTGACCTTAACTCCATGAATGAGCCGACTGTTATAAAACTGTGCGGTCCGTGACGAAACGGCCCGTTCGGATCGAATACCGACCGATGTCATAATGCAGCGATGAGTGAGAATATTTTCAATTCAGGTACTAACTACACAGACTTAAATGGATTTGTGGGTTTATTGAGGTTTTGACTATGAATGTATGCTATAAGAGTCGTAGATGGGTTTTTTTTGTGGATGGGAAATCATCAAATGACTTCTCCCGCTCTGGGCGGAGCGGGAGAGCGTGTCAGACTTTTACTGACTAAAACCCACCCGTGTTCCTTCTGTTACCTGTGCCGGGGCCACGGTAACTCTTTCGAACATCCCGCAACCCTAGCTGGCATCGGCCCTAGCGGACCCCGTCAATAGTGCTGACATTTATTTGAGGCGCGCGTGGATCACAACGCGCCGTCGACTCGGGCTTGGTCCTTACCGGACGGCGAGCTACCCATTGCTCGCCGTCCGCAAGCCCGCGCCTACGGTGGCTGGGAATCGGCTGCCAATTCCCGACGCCCAGGGCGTCTCCTGCGGCGACTAGGGGCGTGAGGGCGCAAAGCTTGCCTCTCCCTCACGTGTCCCGCCTCCTCCTTCACGAGCATTACTGCTTCGCAGAAGGAGGTAATGGCTTCCCATGTACTCTCGCTCCGTACCATGGCCTAGACCAGGGCCGGACGCGAGAGATCGCCGCCGCCTATCGCTTCCGCGAGGACACGGCGGTGCTCCGCCCAAGCCGGGCAGACCTCCACCGTATGCTCCACCGTGTCCTCCGGGCGATCCACACAGTGGTGACACCCGGGCGTTTCCTCCCGCCTTATTCGGAATAGGTACCTCCCGAAGCACCCGTGTCCGGTGAGGACCTGCGTCAGGCGGAAGGTAAGGACGCCGTGGCGCCTCTCAAGCCACTCCTCAAAGAGGGGACTTATCGCCGCAATTGTGGCGTACCCAGTCGTAGATGGCTAAAGAAACGATGGATGAACTAAATACATGAAAGGTGATATGGCTAGAAAGTGGGTGACTTCCAAGATGACGACTAATAAAGGAGTATGGAAGAAAAATACGTAATGTTGCGCCGACCACAAATAAATTAGAATAAGGGAGAATGATGATTGTGGCTTTTAGCTTTGTTCTCAGTCTGTTCAAGGCCGCTGGATAGGCACTTCAGTGGCGATAGCTGCGACTCATCATATTGACCGTAGAACAGCGCTACCTATCCTCTGGGTGTCATCTTTTAATCACTTTTCAACGGCTAGAGGTGGACGCTAGGCTATACCTACCTGGAAATCTTTTTGTACTGCACACAGTCAACCAAATTTAGAACCGAAGAAATCGTATCGTCTAAAAAAAAAAAAATCACACGCTAGCAATCATTTTGTCGCAATAGTTTTCTTATCAAAAAGGTTTTTAATTTCGGTAGTCGGTGTCTTTGGAGCTGTATTTTAGTTTATCAAGGCCACAAATATATTTATATCGATACAAATCTGTCCAGATACCTGCTCAATTAGTCGGAACTCCTTGCCAGAAAAGGATGTTGCAAAGATGGATTGATTTCACAATCAGATTTCATCGATAATGTCTTTTTTATATCAGATTGAGATGAGTAATGAAACAATTGTGAATCAAGCTTTATTGATTTGAATCTTCACGTATTTGATTTAGGTTTTTGTTTCTGAATTATACATGAGAAGGTCGAATGATTTACAGTTATTTGTATTGTTCTAAGAACTTGTATGCAACATATATTTTTCACTTGCTCCATCGAAGGAACAGCATGGTTTAAAATAATACCCTTTCGTTTACCTCCAGGAAGGTTTTTTTACTTAGAGGGTTGTGGCATTTTGTCACCTCTCTCACTCGCACGGGACCAAATTTTTAAGAATGTTAATGAAAAGATGATTTTTTTGAAAAATGTAATAAATTGGCAAACTAATAAATAATATTAATTTGCAGTGGAGATCCGCAAGAGCAAACGTGCTCGGAGGAAGGAAGTATTCCAGTAAGATGCTGGTAGGGATCTAGACCGTACTTCCGAGATTATTCTGATAGCCGTGGAATACCTGTTCACTCCTCATAAGCACCTCAGGACATATTGCCCCCTTGTCGCTACGACACTATGTGCTAGCGACCGTTTTCGGGGGCTCATTATTGAGTGTGCAAGTCACCCCTTGCAATTTTGTCTATGTATTTTATATAACACATTGGTCAGGCAGGGGCTATAGTCTTTCAATACTTTTAGATAACACTTTAGCCACAAAAACCCATAATCCAATATCTTTGTTTCCATATCCTGCAATAGTCCTACAGCAACCGGGGGTTGTCCTTGGATGCACCTGCATAGTGCGTACAGGGATAATCATCGGTTGGTGCCCCATAACATTATAAACGTGTTACGGGACTCTGCGAGTTGGCTACGGCCCCTCGTACGCCTTCCAAAGGTCCGGGACCCCAGGGCCCCGAGATATGTAAAATAAAAAATATTAATTTAATAGATATTTATTAAAAACACTTTTTATTGTGGCATTTGTTTAACTTGTCTCAAAAACAGACAATAAAACTTATCGAGCTGACTTTATTAGATAACACAATAGAAATATGTTATTAATAATTACCTAATACGTTAATATTATTTATTAGTTCGCCAATTCTTTACACTTATCAAAAAGCATCATTTAACATTCTTAAAAATTTGGTCTCGTATGAGCGAGAGGGGTGACAAAATGCGACAGCCCTCTTAATTGGCATTCTTTCTTGCCAATCACGGAATAAGTGCTCGTTCTTTAGGTTTTCTTCCGCAAAGAAGTCCACTTTTCCACATATCCTATGGAATTCGGCAGTATTGTAGCTTTCTATGAGTGGATCATTTTTTAAATTTATTTATTAATAGTTAATTAAAACGGAAAAAAAACCAATTGCATTAATTAACATAGAAACATAAAAATACCATTAATATTGACAATTTTTTTATTTGTGTTTATAATCGGATTAGTACATCCAGAGATTACCTCTTACAAACAAACAAATAATTTAACCTTTTTATAAAATTAGTTAAGATTACTAAACCAGGCTAGAAACACACATCTTCGTAGAAAACAAAATTGTGCTACTAATGAGTGTTTAGCGTAACCTAACAATTTATCTAGGTCTAGCCACAGCACAGCCTAACACAGGCAAACAAGGCGGTATAAAATCATAAATAAACAAGGGCGAGGCCTTTCCCCAGCATTAGAAAAGATTTAGACTACAAAAGAAAACCTCATCAACACTACAAAAGCTTTAACAACATCGATAGCTCACGCCATCTATAAAACCATTCAAGAACTAATACAACACTTTAAAACGACCTTCACCCCGTTGCATTACTCTGCCTACCTCAATATATCCGTGATGATACCGCAATTATAATGATTACGAGTGCTCTAAAAGATTAATGGTGCAATACTTCAATACTTTCAGCAAAAGTAATGCTCAAATAGGTAATGATTGTGTAGTAAAGTTGATATAGGCTTAGAAAGACGGATCATGTTTGTGGGTGATGAAACTGAAACGGTTTCACTATCTGTCTTTTAAGATCTGTAAAGTCTCCTTGATGATTATTTGAACTTCGATGTGAAAATGTAAACAAACCATACGCATAGTACTTAACTGAATAATGATGTTATTTTTTTAAATTATATTTTGATGGATGGATTTTGTCTGCTTCCTTATTTTTGAATATTTAAATATTGATCTACTTACGTGTAAAGAAATATTTCATTAGTGTTAAGAAACTCTTCTTCCTGAATCTCATTGAAATATGTTTTTTTGAAAATTAATAGGTACATACATATAGGATCATTTTCATATAAAAGCTGAGTATATGCGATTGATATACATTATATGTAAACAAATAACTTATCTAAGTACTATTGTTTCTAGACCTTTCAGATTTTTGAATAGTAATTTGAATAGAGTTCAAAAGCTAGTTTAATGATGTTTGCTCGAATATTGCGGTTCTTAATGAATGATGCTTTTAATTATCTTTTAACATACTATACTTTTGAACTCCGTAACCTTCTAGGAAACTAGATTATTATATAGTTTAATGTCATCATTACGTCTCTTAATATCAAAACTATCTCAACTAGCTACACTAAGGTCATCTACAATTAGACTAGCCCATCCCCGAATGTAGATGACGAAACATTGACTGCTACTTACTATGAAACAGATCGAGCTACACCTAAGTATATATACTGTTCTGATACGGTAACGTTATCAGTTGCATCCACAGCTTCTGGGTAGCAAGTTCCATTCAACAAACAAAAATGAAATTGGTAAGCTACTACTAGGTTTTAAATGATAACATTGGTAGACAAGTTAAAAATATATATATGTGAGACAAAAAAACAAAAGCAAAACATAACTCGGAAATCATACAAGTCATATTAGAAAACGAGAAAATTTTACTAAAAGGGTTATGGTTAAGGGTTCTAATTAACACTTTAACTTTTCAAAATTTTTAATCATCAATTCTGTTTCCAGTTCATCGTCTTAGCAGCCGTCACTCTGGCTCAGGCCGGGAAACTTGACAGGACCTACCTGCCTCCCCACGCCCAAGGCTCTGCAGGATCTGCCTTCCTCCAGACTCCTCGCCAGTCCAACGGATTCAAGGATCAGACCGGTGCTCACTCCACTGGATTCTCCAGCCAAAACGCTTTTGCCCAGAATGGAGCTTACTCAGGCTTCGAAGCTCGTCCCGAGCGCGCTCAGGCCGCCCTCGAGAGGAACGCGGCCATCCTTCGTCAGGACAACTCCAATGATGGAGAGACTTACGCGTATGCTTATGAGACTGAGAACGGTATCTACGGCGAGGAGAACGGAGTGAAGACCAATGGCGTGCAGGCTCAGGGCGGGTATTCCTACACTGGCGATGATGGCAAGGTCTACTCTGTGAGGTGAGAATTGATTTAAAACAATGAAAATGCTTGCAGTATTCGTTACTACCATTAGCTATTTTTACTTATTCATCACAATTTTTCAGGTACACAGCTGACGAGAATGGTTTCCAGCCCCAGGGTGACCACCTCCCCACTCCTCCCCCCGTCCCCGAAGAGATCCTGAAGGCTCTGGAGCAGAACGCCCGCGATGAGGCTGCTGGCATCTTTGATGACGGTGAGAATTAGTCATCATTTGATAATGTTATAAATTATTTCAATTAAGGATATGTATAAAGACTGGTCTGAACTTAAGATTAATATAGTGACCGTTAGCCAATATGCAAGACTAATATTTTATAGCGTTGCGAATTTTCAATTAATAATTAATTAGTGAGTCCACTTATTACTCTCTGCACTATAATCAAATTAATAAACACCGAATTGCAATGAACGATAAAATCATTATTTTTTTTAAATTCTTAGATTTCACCAACATTTTACTTAATTACGTATTTGTTTTTGTCTAGGTATCTACCGTGAAGCCGCAGACAACCAACAACAGTACTACAACAACGCTCAAAGCGGTAGCTCCGTTGGTGGAGTCCAGAAAGCGTACTTACCTCCCTTCGCTCAACGCAACAACCAGGGCGTTGCCAAGCAACCCACCTTCAATAACAACGCTTTCACCCGCAACGACGCTTCTGGAAGCGGTAGCTCCGTCGCTGGTGTCCAGAAATCGTACCTCCCTCCCTTCGCTCAGCGCAACAGCCAGAGGAGCGCAGTCAGACAACCCACCTTCAACAACAATGCTTTCGCCCGCAACGATGCTGCTGGAAGCGGCAGCTCCATCGCTGGAGTCCAGAAAGCGTACCTCCCTCCCGTCGCTCAGAGCAGACAACCCTCCTTCAACGCGAGGGATGGCTACCGTTATTAGAGACTGTTGAATATTAATTGATTTGTAAATAATATATTTCTAACCACCTAGTTTTTCGTTTCAATCTTCGATAGATTAATAAATCTATCTATATGAAAAGAGCCTATTTAAACTGCTACAAATGAACTACTGTAAATTCAAAGTAAATTCCCCAATTTACTGCAACTTTAAATCCACCAAGTTAGTATCGAAATGAAAGGCTGAATCCAATAAAATAATGTTAGCAATACTATGTGCATTGCAACACGTTGCTTTTTTCCATCAATCCGTTACTGAAATTTTGTAGTAGCTTGTCAAATCAAGTTATGACTGAAAAGTCTTTAGCCTTTGAGCCTACATTACTAGAAAAAATGTACGCAAGACAAGCTGTCAACATGAACAATTCAAATATTTTATAAAACATGGTAATGTTACTATGTTTTATAAAATATTTGAATCGTTCTTATTACCCCGCGTTCTAACAAAAGGCGATCGTCGCGCAAATACTGGATCGTCGCGTTCATGTCACCTTTTGTTGATGGTCTGAAAGTGCTCTCAAATGACCATTGGTGTAATACTTCAATAGTTTCAGTAAAAGTTATTCTCAAGATAATGATTGTGAATTTAAGTTGATGGATAAGTTTGCGGAAGTCGTAACAACTGAGAGAAAACTTCAGTAGTATTTAGGGTCAAGTAAATTAATCATAATCATTTTCGTCCACTGAATCTTTACTAATCTATCAACCATAGCATAGCATATGCATAATCAGCCTATAACATTCCCACTGCGCTATATAAGAATAAACAAAGACATGGAAATACACGCAATGAATACTCGCACATATTTAAAAAAATACGGGTTAAAACATTACCCTCCTTTTGGCACAGTTGTGTAGATGTTTATTATTATGAAAGCTAATACAGTACGCATTTGAAGAACATTCAATGGTACAACATAAACTAATTACCTCAATTAACTCAACCTATCGCAATCTACTACTGGGTATGGGTCTCTCGCAAGCTGTGCCACAACACCTTATCCGCCGCCTTCCTCATCCAGTCTAGTCTGTCCCAGCTACCTTTTTAAGGCCGTCCGTTAACTAGGGGGAGGGGGGGCATCCAGCAGTGCGCTTGCCGGTACGCGGTCTCCACTCCAGGACTCACCGGCCATCGGTCCTTCGATAAAAATGGCCAGCCCACTGCCTCTTCAGCTTGCTTGCTCTGCAGACTATGTCGGTAACTGCAGTTTTTTTTTCCGGAATTTTTTATTTTGGTTCCTTAATATAACCCAAACTAAAGAAACTTCGAGCAGAGCCCGCTCCATATCGCGAGCGACTACAACAAATCACCTACTTAAGGTCAGCACAGACCGAAGGAGTGGCGGCGAACTAATTATATAATAACTGAAAGTCCATTTTATTCAGCACTAGCTGTGCCCCGCGACTTCTTTCGCGTAGAAGTCGTAAGATACACAATATCCTAAAATAATAGCTACATATTAATAAAACTCCCTCGTCCCCCGACCCACCGCGTTGCATCGCCCGCCCGCGCTATAACTTCATTTTCGCTTCGCGTTTTTTTCTGATTTTATTCATTTTCTTTCGGTCGTAGCGTGATGTTAAATAGCTTAAAATCATCCTCGAGAATTAGGCTACCAAATTCAAAAATAATTTTTCAAATCCGACTTTTTGTTCTTAATTTGATGGGTTTTAATTTTTTGCGCGGAACCCTAGTACTTTTTTTTATTAATTAAAGTAACCTAAGTGACTCCTTGTAACATCAGCTATCTGCCATTGAAAGTCCTGTCAAAATCGGTCCAGCCGGTTCGGAGATTTGCCGGAACAAACAGACAGACAGACAGACGGACAGACAAAAGTTTTAAAATTGATTTTTTGTTATAAGTACCGTATATACTTTCATATGAATTTAGTAAAAAGCTGTTATTTTGACATTAAATACAGACACTAATTTTATTTATTTGGACATATTGTAGCGAAAAAAAAAATAAAAAGACGGAAGATTCACTTTTCTGCTACGACACGTTTAATTTTGTTTTTAAAATAAAAATAGAAAATAACATTAAAAGGTAAAAAAATGAATATTATTGTATCAAAAAGTTGCAGGTTGACTTGTGTGAAGGGAATAAAATAGAGAACTTTGGTCCGATAGGTACGCGAATAACGAACGAGAAATAAAACGTACTAACTAGTCGATTGCAATCACTAATAAGTAACGCTACCAAAACATATCGTTATAAAAAAAATTAGAGAACCAAGGTATCTCGCATTTTACATATTTGAAAACAAAATTAAGTAGTTAATGAATTTAAAAAATCTGCAGAGGATTACTATCTACACTATTAAATTAGAACGTAAAATATCATAAAAAAACCCGTGGCATAAGTAATTGCGTCCGGCGAGGTGACGTAGACTGTAGGTTGTCGCAGTTCTTTATTCAGGAACTGGCGTTGTTTTCGAGACCTTCAGCGGTCAAAATGCGGTCCAACTCTCGACGTTGGCCAAGGACGTCCAGCGTAATTTTAGGCCAAAACCTGGAGGCCGAAAGGCGGCCTGTTCAAAGCTGTTCAATCCTAAGACAAAATGAATTAGGGTTAAACCAGCGTGATCAGACTGAACTTCCGATTGAGGAAAATTGTTAAAAGATACGTACCAGAAAAAATAAAGATGAGTGGTTAGACTCGTACTTAATATACCATTCTCAATATAGTTTTGCCATAAGGTATTAATAGGACGGCAGGGATAGTGTGGTTCACTTGAAAAAAACTCGTTAATTTTCCACAAACTGGGTCCGTATCAATCGATTCAACTTTTGCAACTAAGAAAAAAAATGGGGACCCAACTGTCAGAAGAAAAATAATTCGAATCACGAAATAAAAAGATAAAAATCGACCAGGCTCAAATACAAACGGAAAAAAGGTTGATTATAAAGAACCAAAAAGTTTTGACATGCAGAGTTATGCTGCAATATCTTACATTTATAGCTTACAGCTGAAATTTCAACCGCTCGACGAGGCTTTACGCCGCTTTGTGTGTTTATATTACGTTTTTTTTATTTATTTATTTGAGATAGGTTTGCTCTTGACTCTAGTCTAGGTCAGAGATGACAGAGACAAAGTCGACCATGGAGCGAGCTTACCCAGAAGAAGCCTGTTCACTCTCACTTTGAAGAGATCGGGGTTGTATGCGTTCGGAAACACAGACGCAGGCAGAGAGTTACGTAATACAAATTCCACCATACCTACGCTTTATTAAATAAAATCGACTTTCACTGACTTATACCCTTTAAGTTGTTACGCTCACATGCTCGCAGCAACTCTCGACTCAGTCACACATAGTACAACCGCTTTTAGAGGTAGCTTCCGTTATGCGGCTTCCAAAGTGTGGAATAACCTGCCACCACCTATTCGATCCATTAACACGATCGACACATTTAGAAGACGTCTACGGCAGTACCTCATAGATGCGCAAAGGAAGCTAGACTTGATGAATTTCAATGTTTCATTGATATGAATTGTGATATAGTTATTAATATTTATTGACAACATTCCATTTTTTTTCTTATGCAACCGTACCTTTTTATTTCTTTTTTCCCAAGCACCGCTGTATAATTACGTATCTATTAATATTTTTTAACAAATAGGTATCTAATCAAGTACATTATTATTTCCTTTAATTAATTATATACATATCTATATCTATACTTAACATTATAAAGCTGAAGAGTTTGTGTGTTTGGTTGAACGCGCTAATCTCAGGAACTACTCGTTCGAATTGAAAAATTCTTTTAGTGTTGGATAGCTCATTTATAGAAGAAGGCTATAAGTTATATTATAACATCACGCTACATGTAATGTTGCAAAAACGGGGAAAATTTATTCCTTTTGCGAGCTTCTGTTGCGTGCGCTGCGTGAACGGTTAAAGTTACGCAAAAATCATGTATAACGGGATTGTTTGTCTTCAAAATTTCAAAAAAAAAAGTCCACGATAGCATACATCTATTTTTTAAGGTTGGCTCACTATAACATTTTTAATGGTAATCGAATTTGTTATAAAATAATGCATTACTTGCGAAGGTGTTTTCATAAACATGGTATTAATCCTTATCCAAATAAGTTAATTCATCATCAAGGTTGATTAAGTACATAAAAATTCCTTTTTTAATTATTCTATTCGGACCTTTCGTTTAGAAATTACGACGGGTATAAAAATGCTTAAAGTAAGAAAAATGCGCTTCGTCTGTTAGTTACCTACACATTTTGTTTTTATTGACTGAACGCGCTAATCTCTGTCACTACCAGTCGGATTTGATATTTTTTTTTGCATTATAAAGTCCAATTTCTTGAGGAAGGCTATTGGGGAGCAAAAACAATAAAAGGAAGAACGAGCGCTAAACGAAAACGAAGTAACAGCGCGGGCAGGCGATGCGATGCGACGGGCCGGGTCAGGGGAACAAGAAATTTTACGCGGACGAAGTCGCGGGCGGAAGATATAAATTATATTTTTAAATATTGGAATATGAAAAATAGTAGCCCACCGGTATCGGGAATAGGGTCCAAGCTACTGGCGGTCAGGGCTCCAGAGAGAGGAACCTGCTAAGAATACGAGCCGTGTCCAGACCGTACCGCTTTCTGAATCAAGCCCTTAATCCAGCTGCCCAACGAGGTTGCGGGATGTTCGAAAGAGTTACCGTGGCTCCGGTACAGGCAACTGAAGGAACACGGGTGGGTTTTAGTCAGTAAAAGTCTGACACGCTCTCCCGCCCCGCTCAGAGCGGGAGAAGTCATTTGATGATTTCCCATCCAAAAAAAGAAAAAAGCTGCCCAGCCAGAGCCTCCTTAGGTGTTGGTCGAGGCTTTTGGTAATGAAGCCATTGGCTCATACGACTATCGGCACAATGATCGCTGAATCCACATCCCACATTTCAACAACCTCGTGAGCCAAGTCAAGATACTTTTTCGGCTTTCATTAGGTTCTTGTTATTATTATTAGCTCCTATCTAGAATTTCTCAGTAGCAGCCCGGTGCCTGGATTTGAGCCCGGTCGATGGCAATAGGCTCGCCCCCTATTACATGGGACTTAAACATAACTGACGAAATGTGGGTGTACCATAGGTACACATCTGCCCAACCCTTCGCGGAAACATGGCGTGATGTTATGTTTCTTATTATTTGCTACACATATCTATCTACTTTTTATTTAAATATTTACACACACTATATTACTGATTTATATCCGTACAACATAATTAAGGTCCATTTGAAAACCAGCGCCAGGCACTAATTGTCTGGTATTTATGCTGAACTGGGCCTATTTGGTGCCGCCGTGAGGCACACAATAATATTTTAAGTTTTTTTTCTGTTTTTTGTTTTTGTGTGAATATTATGTGCCTTAGCCTGGGTCAACTAAATTTATTTTCTTTCTTTCTTCTTTCTTTACGGAAGTAGTCACTTCACCGCTACTCTGTCTGTCTGCGCTGCCCCTTACAGTTACTGTGACCTCAAAACTTGTTAGACTCCTGAATAGTACATAATTTGATCAGAGTTCAGAAGTTGATTTTAGAAAGTGTATAATTACAGTGCGAGGGCACGCCGGTTCCTAATGAATGATACTGTTAATTACATTTTGACGTATTCTCCTACTGACCTCCGTAACCTACAAGGAAACTAGATTATTATATAGTTTAATGTCATCATTACGTCTCTTAATATCAAAACTATCTCAACTAGCTACACTAAGGTCATCTACAATTAGACTAGCCCATCCCCGAATGTAGATGACGAAACATTGACTGCTACTTACTCTGAAACAGATCGAGCTACACCTAAGTATATATACTGTTCTGATACGGTAACGTTATCAGTTGCATCCACAGCTTCTGAGTAGCAAGTTCAATTCAATAAACAAAAATGAAATTGGTAAGCTACTGGGATTTAAATGACGACATTGGTAGACAAGTTAAAAAAATATATATTGTTTCGGTTATATTTCTTTACAACTCTTGATAACAGTAATTATTATATATAAATATCATGTATATTACAAGATAAGCTAACAGACTTAAAATAATATTATAATATGTACATAAGTATGTAAAAAAAAAATATATAATCATAGGGCATCAAAAAATTCGTCCGCATCGCTGTCAACAGAAAAAGTGCCCAAAAGACTGGCAGCATTGCCACGTTGTATGGCGATGCTGATTCTTTGGCCAAAGATTAGGCCAGCCCTTTGGTCACGTGAAGAGTCGACCAACCGCTTGGCGATGTCTCGGAAAACCAAGTGTCAAACCAAGTTTCAACCCCAAACAGCTCGAACATATAACTCCCAAAAAGATTGGAATATTTTCGCCGTTTGAGGAATATATATTTAAAAAAATACGGTAGAATTTGCGGGAGACAAAAAAACAAAAGCAAAAAATAACTCGGAAATTATGCAAGTCATATTAGAAAACGAGAAAATTTCACTCATGGCTCTTACCTTATTTGTTCAGAAAACATACCTAAAAGGGTTATTTGTATTATATTAATAACATTTTAACTTTTCGGAAATTCTAATCATCATTTCTGTTTCCAGTTCATCGTCTTAGCAGCCGTCACTCTGGCTCAGGCCGGGAAACTTGACAGGACCTACCTGCCTCCCCACGCCCAAGGCTCTGCAGGATCTGCCTTCCTCCAGACTCCTCGCCAGTCCAACGGATTCAAGGATCAGACCGGAGCTCACTCCACTGGATTCTCCAGCCAAAACGCTTTTGCCCAGAATGGAGCTTACTCAGGCTTCGAAGCTCGTCCCGAGCGCGCTCAGGCCGCCCTCGAGAGGAACGCTGCCATCCTTCGTCAGGACAACTCCAATGATGGAGAGACTTACGCGTATGCTTATGAGACTGAGAACGGTATCTACGGCGAGGAGAACGGAGTGGCGACCAATGGCGTGCAGGCTCAGGGCGGGTATTCCTACACTGGTGATGATGGCAAGGTCTACTCTGTGAGGTGAGGGACTATTTTATAAACAATGATTAATTCAAAATTATATTACCATAGGTTTCAGATCTTGGAGTCAGGTACTCATTATATCGTGTTTCTAATTTTCAGGTACACAGCTGACGAGAACGGTTTCCAGCCCCAGGGTGACCACCTCCCCACTCCTCCCCCCGTCCCCGAAGAAATCCTGAAGGCTCTGGAGCAGAACGCTCGTGATGAGGCTGCTGGCATCTTTGATGATGGTAAGCATAAGACAACATTTGAGAATGTTATAATATTATGAAACCACTTAACGTAACTTTTATTATGGATATGTATTAACTATAAAGGCTGGTCTGAACTTAAATAAATAGTGAACCGTAAGCCATTATGTTATAGCGTTGCTAATTTTCAATCAAACATTAATTATTGAGACCACTTATCACTCTCTACACTATAATCAAATTAATAAATATCGAATACCAATTATGCAAAGTCTAAGATATTACCAACATTTTACTTACTAAAAAAAAGGAAAAAAAGCAGAAAGGCAAAAGGAGTATGTAAGGATCGTAGCAGGTGGCGTTCTGTAGTTTCTGCCTACCCCCATGGGAAGAAGACGTGAGTATATATGTATTTAGGTGTATGTTTTTGTCCAGGTATCTACCGTGAAGCCTCTAACAACCAACAACAGTACTACAACAACAACGCTCAAAGCGGTAGCTCTGTTGCTGGAGTCCAGAAAGCGTACCTTGCTCCCGTCGTCGCTCAACGCAACGATGCTGCTGGAAGCGGCAGCTCCGTTGCTGGAGTCCAGAAAGCGTACCTCCCTCCCGTCGCTCAGAGCAGACAACCCTCCTTCAACGCGAGGGATGGCTACCGTTATTAGAGACTGATGAATGTTAATTGATTTGTAAATAATATATTTCTAACCACCTACTTTATCGTTTCAATTTATCACACGTCAAAGTAGGTTTTACTACTGTAATGTAAGTATAATTTTAATCTATCAAGCTTTACTCTCGAAATGAAGGGCTGGAATTGGTTTGTGTATACATAGACATGGAAGAGGCAGGTCTACTGTTACAAGTTTATATCCATACTTAAAAGAAGGCCTCTAAAATGTATTTGTTAAAACCTGTTGATTCCGAAATAAATTTACAAAACTTATAAAACTGAATCCAATAAATGATAGCAAGACTATGTATATCGCCCATTGCTTTTTCCATCATTTCCATCCATCAACCGGTGAAAGAACGTTATGCTAAACCTCTAAAATCAAATTTTAACTGAAAAGTGATCGCCACTGCTACTGCGCGGAATACAAGCTGTCAACATGAACATATTAAATATTTTAGCAAAACATAGTAACACTTATCAGACAGTAAATACATTAAAGATCTGAAAGTGCATCAGATAAACTATATAGAAAATTATATTAATTCCCATCCCACGCTTATCGTGGGATAAATAAATACTAATTGTTCGAAGTAATTGGATTCTTATATTGGGCCATTTGAAGGAAATGAGGGATTGATGTTTAATGTAAAGATTTGGCGTAACAACCGATGCGTTACTGTTTTTTTATTTCTACGTTAGTCATTGTTGCTCTTTTCATCGCAAATCTTTTGGTAAGGTTAAAAATAAAGGAAGAGGCACTGGCTTGGGCTCCACCCTGCAGTACTGTGATAGTATTGTAGGTATCTTAGCCTATCCTGAGGGCTTAGACAAGTGGAAATCGCTTCCAAGGGGTTTCAACATGATCGACATTAGCTTTTCGGTAGGATATGTTATTATTTATTTATTTTTAGTATGAGTTATCCCACTGCAGGGCAAAGGCCTCCCTTTCTCCTTTCCACTCCTCTCTGTCTTGAGCTAGTGTGGACCAATCCTGCCTGTAGGCGTCAAGCTCGTTTCGCCATCTTCTCCTGGGCCTGCCTCGACGTCGACGGACATTTTTGGGACCAAGATATGTTAATCCAATATATGTTTGACTTATCCTCTTTTAATTTGTCTAAGTCCTCTGGTAACCCTACTAAGGTGCTAGCAATGGGTTCTTGTCAATAATGCGAATGAGTGGATATCGAACTAACGATCTTCTCTCGATATAGCAGGCCACGCCTTCCCTATGAGACTCTAATTCCTTATTGCTGCTTCAGTAGTATCGTCAGCAAAGACAATCACAAAATTAAAAAAAAAATGTCACCAGACTTCGTAAGCTAGTTTGTTCCCAATGATCTCCAATGATTTCTGTTCGTCAGAAAACATCTTTGAAAAGACCACAAAAATGATGCAAGATGCTAATCTACTTATTATAAAAATATTGCACAAATGAACTGATAAAGACTGATCTAGACAGTTGGCTACTCATCAGTTTATGCAATATAACCATCTTAAAATTCAATTTAATTTTGAGACGTAACTTCAATTGCTACACAAGACGTATCGTGCCAATCTTATCTAAAAATAATTTGTTAAGTAAAGCTGCTTGTGAAACAGTTCATCTGGGGAAGCACCACCACATTTTGACCTTCGAAAATTTTGAACATGTAACTTAGAAACTTGTCAAATTTGGAGTAAAAAAAAAATCGTCACTATCGAAACTACTGCCTTATAAAAAAGTTATGCGTGATCATACATAAAATAATACTTGTCGGCTTGAGAACTTCCACCTTTTTTTCGTTGATTAAAAATGATGCGTCGGAATAACCGAAACAAACATGTGATAAATAATAATAATAATAATAACTCCATCGCCGTATCTCTACGTTGACGTCGTGATGGGGCTTGCGCGCTCCGAACTCTAGGTCTGTGCCGGTAGAAGTTACTTTGCCGGGACAAGTCTAGGGTGAGGAGCCAGACCAAGAGAGATACAGAAACCCGCAGGGCAGCATGTGGCGAGCAGGCAGGTGGCGGGCAGTAGCGTACCCTATCTCCCGGGAGAAGTCATGTTCCTCATCTCTGGCTTGCCTTTATTGGCCGGCTGGAGTGAACACTGACGAGAACTGACCTCCCACCTCATTCTTGCCTTTATTGGCTGGCTTGAGTAGAGATTCGCAAGAGCAAACGTGCTCGGAGGAAGGAAGTAGTCCAGTAAGATGCTGGTAGGGGTCTTGACCGTACTTAGAGTAGTCAATTATTTAACCAGCTTTTATTTTTAAATACTGGTATTATTAAGTGTTTCGCCAATTTATACCCTGATTATACAATATTGACCGTACTTCCGGGATTGTCCTGTTAGCCGTGGAATACCTCTCCACTCCTCTTAAGCACCTCAGGACATGTTGTCCCCTTTTCGCTACGACACTATGTGCTAGCGTCCGTTTCCGGGGGCCCATTGTTGAGTGTGCAAGTCACCCCCTGCCATTTTATCCATGTATTGTATTTATCAAACATTGGTCAGGCAGGGGCCATAGTCCTTCCATAGTTTTAGATAAACCGTCCACTTTAGCCATCCAAACCCATAGCCCAATTTTTCTTTTTGTCTCCATATCCTGCAATAGTTCTACACCAACCGGGAGTTGTCCTTGGGTGCACTTGCATAGCGCGTACAGGGATAATCGTCGGTTGGTGCCTCATTTTCATTGAAACCGTCTAACGGGCCTCTGCGAGTTGGCTTCGGCCCCTCATATGCCTTCCAAAGGTCCGAGACCCTAGGGTCCCGAGAAATATCAAAACAATAATCATTTTATTATCAGGCAACTGAGGCCCATAGACAAAATACACAAAGCAATTTTAAACAACAATAAACTGTTATATATTAAAAACCTTATTAAAACTATTTAATAACTATACACGTAACATTGTCGGCGTCGTGTTTCGCTGCGTGGTGTCGCGTAGCTGACCTCGGAAACGTCGATATACGACACCCTTCGGCCAAAAGTCCTCTTTCAAGAAGGTATGTAGCTGGTGGGTTGGAACTCGTACCACGAACGACTTAAAGTTGATGTCGTGGCGCGACTCCAACCTTTCGACCCTGAGAGTCCAGTTGGTATTCACTCTTAAATACTCCACGACTTCCCCAATCTTCGTGGAGTAATGCAGACGCGAAATATACAGCTGCGTCGTAGGCACAGCAGGACGTAGCAGCATGTTGGGTCCACTCGGTGCGGTACCGCACTGGTTACGGGAACAGGGCTTCTTCTTCTTCTTTTCCACTTTAATGAAACCCTCTTCATCAACTTGGCCCAATAAAGCTTGGCATGATAAAGGCCACTTTATCATGGACAAGGAACCAAGTATTATATGGCAAAGTCCGAAAGTGATCGATTAATAGCAGGCAATAGTATTTGCCACGAAAGTAAGAAGACACAGGAAGGAACACACACATAAGGTTGATTATCAATTTTGTCTCCAGGATTTGCACTATACGATGACATGTAGGGTATAAGGGTAATATCCTTAATAGATTAACTAGCGAAGTATTGAATCAGTTTCATAATGCTGCCTATATCAGCTGCTGTCACAAACAGAGCATCGCCTAATATCAGTAAGCCATGTCTATACATTCTCTTTCAGTTTTTTATTGAATCATTTTGTCAATACATATAAATAAAATTGAAGTGTCTGCTTGTAATTTCAATATAACAGCTTTTTACTAAATGCACATGAAAGTGTATACCTACGACACGTAAAACAAACAAAAAAACAATTTTTAAATTTTTGTCTAACTGTTTGTTCCAGATAATCTCCGAAACGGCTGGACCTATTTTGACGGGGCTTTCTTTGGCAGATAACTAATGTTATAAGGAGTAACTTAGGTTACTTTTATTTTTGAAAAAAATATCAGGGTTCGCGCGTAAAAAATAAGACCCATGAAATTGTGAACAAAATCCGATTCAAATAGGGAAGTATTGACATCCACGCGGGCGAAGCCGCGGACGGCAGCTAGTCTGTAATATAAAACAAACGAACAGTATTTTTTTCGTAATGATTGACCAGATTTCGCATCCAAGATACAATGTCAAACAGCGTGATTTATAAGATCAATTTGTTTTGGACATTAATGAGATGCTTTCTAAACAATTCTTCAGGTGATTATCCGAATACTGGTATGCCATTATTACTATTATGTCATGTATAAGTGAGCCAACTACTTCGCTCACTTATTGCGCATATCTAACCAAGAAAGGTTTGTGATTTCACCACCAATTAATTACACTACTTTTAGGATTCCGTGCGTCCAAATGAAAAAACTGAACCCATATAGGATCACTCGTGTGTCTATCTGTCCGTCCGTCACAGCCAATTTTCTCTGAATCTACTGGACCAATTAAGATGAAATTTGATACACATATGAATTACTGTGACCCAAATATGTACGTGTAATGTAAATAAATGAATTTTGTTTGGGGGGCAAATTGGAAAATTAAAATAAAAAGTTTTGCTAAATGTACCGTGTGACATATCAAATGAAAGGGCGTATTGTTATGGGTCTCAAATATATTTTTTATAATTTTATAATAAATACTTTAAAAGTTATTTAAGAAAATAGATGAAAATTGACTATTCCCCCCTTATCTCCGAAACTGCTTAGCATAAAGTTTAAAAAAAAAAAAAACAGAGAATGGTTCTTTACTTATAGATACATGAAAACCTATAATATAGGTTTTATAGACCATAGACTTCATATTATGAAGTCTATGGTCTTAAAATATAATGGTAAATCTCTCAATAGTGTGCGTACAAACTTACATCTGCAGTTGGAATGTTTTTTTTTCTCTTTGGGAGAAAATTTTTCAACTATAATGTTACGTTTGTTCTTGGGATAAAAACATGGTAAACGCATAGGCCAGATCATGACACCATAATTTAAAAATCAGAAAACATATTTGTGTTGTATTATTTAAATATTTTATTCAATAAAATCCTCTCTTCTTTTATCAGTCTCTAATAACGGTAGCCGTCTCTATCGTTGACGGAGGGTTGTCTCCTCTGAGCGACGGGAGGGAGGTACGCTTTTTGGACTCCAGCGATGGAGCTGCTGCTTCCAGTAGCGTCGTTACGAGGAAGAGCGTTGCTGTTGAAGGTGGGTTGTCTCACAGCGCTCCTCTGATTAGTGCGCTGAGCAGAAGGAGGGAGGTACGCTTTCTGGACTCCAGCTGCAGAGCTACCGCTTCCAGCAGCGTCGTTGCGGAGAAGAGCGTTGTTGTAGTTGTTGGGTTGAGGGTTGTTGTTGTAGTACTGTTGTTGGGCATTGCTGTCGTATTTGCCTTCGTTGTAAGATCCTACACAACAGAAATCATAAGATAACTATTACGTGTGACTTGATACCAGTTTCAACCACCACTTTCATCTTCATCTTCTGGGTAATTAGTTGTATTGTTGCACCACAATGATTTTGAGTTATCAAAATAATAATGTCAAACAAGCCCCCAAAATGCTACAAAATAATTCTGATAGAAACATTTTTGAGTGTCCATATGCTCACCATCATTAAAGATGCCAGCAGCCTCATCGCGGGCGTTCTGCTCCAGAGCCTTCAGGATCTCTTCGGGGATGGGGGGAGGAGTGGGGAGGTGGTCACCCTGGGGCTGGAAGCCGTTCTCGTCAGCTGTGTACCTGAAAATGAATAGAAAAGAAGATAATTATTGTTGTGTCATGTCATTAAGTTAAAAGTGGCATCGTTGTTTATAAAAGTTGTCTTTTACCTCACAGAATAGACCTTGCCATCATCGCCAGTGTAAGAATACCCGCCCTGAGCCTGCACGCCATTGGTCGCCACTCCGTTCTCCTCGCCGTAGATACCGTTCTCAGTCTCATAAGCATACGCGTAAGTCTCTCCATCATTGGAGTTGTCCTGACGAAGGATGGCAGCGTTCCTCTCGAGGGCGGCCTGAGCGCGCTCGGGACGAGCTTCGAAGCCTGAGTAAGCTCCGTTCTGGGCAAAAGCGTTTTGGTTGGAGAATCCATTGGAGAAAGCACCGGTTTGATCCTTGAATCCGTTGGATTCGCGAGGAGTATCGAGGAAGGAAGGTCTTGCAGAGGCTTGAGCATTGGGTGGGAGGTAGGTCCTGTCCAATTTGGCGGCTTGAGCCAGAGCTACAGCGGCTAAGACGATGAACTGAAAACGGAAATTGGTAATACTATTATAAATTACTTTATGACTGTTGTTGGTTGACGTCTTTATTATCTGTTAAAACAGACTGCTGCAGTCTTTGTCATTTAAAAAAAATATTTAGACGTAGCAGAAATAAGAATATATTCGAGGAAACGTGATTCATGTTTTCCTTTAACCATTTAAACATTTTGTTTTACTTATTCAGAACACAGGGATCATCACAGCGCACAATAGAAAACATCAGCACAGAACATGCTTCGGTCGCAGCATTATGCTGAGCGATGGCCGTTTTGCGTGGATATGACGCATATTTTCCCCCAATTTGTTCTATTTTGTGTTTGTATTCTTTCTTTGCTTCATGTTTACCGCAAATTAACGTGTTTTCTTTCTTTCTTTAGAACAATGAAGTGACATTCACAATTTACCAATGCAAACTTACCAATTTCATTTCCGTTTCTTTTATTTTCTGAACAGATCGAACTTGCTACCCAGAAGCTGTGGATGCAACTGATAACCTCACAATGTTATCACAGTATTTATAGTGAGGTGCAGAGCGATCGATTATATCGTAAGTAGTGCTCAATGTTTCTTAATGACGATATGATGTTACGCCCGAGGATTGACTCGTTTAATTGTAGATGACCTTTGAATAGGTTAGTTGGTAAGAAAGTTTTGGTATTAGGAAGATGTAATGAGATACTATAGGTATTGAAATTCTACCCCTTAGTTAGCAGAGACCAGACAGCACTTTTGATTTAAGTGTAATTTGGATAATGCAGAATTAAATGTAAGAGAATTTAAAAGAAACTGCTCTAAAATAACTCAATAATGAATCTAAAAGTAAGATCAACCCGTATGATTTCAACAGTGGTAAGTAAACTGAGTAAGTTTGAGGTAAAGGTATGTTGATATATTTTCCCTTCTCTTTTGATTATTTATAACTGTGTTATAAGTTGATGAGCTTACTTATTAATATTATAATCATACTTTTGAAACATTTAACCCTTTAACCGCATACCGGCCGGCCGGACTAATCCGACAAATATGTTCGTGTCCATTTCGCCAGGGTCGTGTATTTACGACCAAATACCATAATAATTCAATGTGCCGGGCGCTGGGAGCACGACAACTGATACGGAGTCGGGCGGTTAAAAGGTTAAGAAATGCAAATTAACAGACTTCAAACATGGCTGTTGATTACAGAGGTCTTGTCCAAGACCTATGAAATTAGAATAGGAAAGTCTCAATAGCAGCCTGGAGTTTTGCTGGGTTATTGGCAATGGCCTCGCTCATATTACATAGGACTTACAAATAACTAGCGTGAAATGTGAGTGTACTTTAAACCTCTGCCTACCACAGGGCCAATTTTATAATATAAATCTCTGGTACATTCTCTTTAGAACGAATATAGTTCAAGCAAGTAAAACAATATATAAACTCAACCTTGACCAATATTATCTAATTTCAATTTCGTGCGATGCGCAAAAAGCAGATGGGTCATTAACTGGAACGCAATTGCCGGAAACGTTAGTTCACCTTGACCAGCTGTCAGATGTAATAGGTACAAGTACTTAACCTGCGTAAGGGGCTACATGTATGTTCGGGTTGGAACATTCAATTCGGCAGACTTTGTTGAACAGCAATGCCGACTCGAAGGAATCTTTCATTCGGTTTAAACTCAAACTCCCTTCGGCATCTACCCTCATTTTTCCCGTATAATCATATTTGGGTCGGCTCGGCACAATTCTAGCTAAGCCGAGCGTATTTTCTCGAATATAAATCTAAATAATTTATATTCAATTTTGCCGCGCGGCTGCCGAGCCGAACATGTGTGTAGTACTCCTGATTGGCAGGGACACAACGGATGGTATGCTTTTAATTCTCGAATAACATGGCGCCAAGTGTGCCGCTACTGTAGGTGGCACTAGCATTTGATATGGTAGGTAATATCATTTAGAGTTTAATGTGGAAACGATGCGTGCGATGGTAGTAAATTTCACTGTTAAGGGACCAGCAGAATCCTACCAACATAAAAAATTGAGTCAGCTTTATAATCTTAAATCTTACAAACGTAAGTAAAACTTTGATTTAAAACTTATACAGTTATTTACAAATTAGTATACAAGGAGATGCATGTCCTAGAACCGAAAATTTGAAGACATGTGCCATCTACCAAGCCACACTGGTGGATTACGGCCCACTCCCTCTCACAGAGGAGGCCTGCGCCCCAGTAATGGGAACATTATAGGTTGATTATGCTATGTTAGACAAATGAGAGTTTAGTTTCATTTGAAAAGGTATGAGTTTATTGTCAGATGGCAATAAACCTGATCTTGATACCTGTATTCTGTTTTTTGCTGTTTTTAAATTACTTTTTCATTTTATAATTTTTAGGTTTAAGTAAAAACTGGAATATTTGTTTGTTGTAATAATTTTACTTGAATTAGTCCAAGGTTTTGTGATGTTTTCCATTTGACACCACACCCGTAGCTCGTATCAATAAGCCAGGCCGTCACACTTACTCGTATTAGTCCATATCTTGAAAACTCCTAAACCGATTTTGATAAAACTTACACTGTTCCCTAAGTTGAAGTAAATGTAAGCCAAGTAAAAATGAATGGTCACAATCTGATCAATAGTTTCGGAGAAATACGTGGACAAACATACATAAACCTATAAAATTTTGTATATTTGACTGGAAGCCCTAATAGATTAGTATATATCAATATCTTGCAGTTCCAATAACTTTACATACATACGTGTCGAATTGATAACCTCCTTCTTTTTTTAAGTCGGTTAAAAAAGAACATTCAATGACATAACACAGCCTATCCAGAGATGGTTACATCAAATTCCTTTCAATGATAATTTTGCTTCAACGATTTCATACCCAAACTCAACCAAAGCAAATATTCGTTTTATGAAAATATACAGCGGTATATTTTCACAAAACGAATCCTTGCGTTGCTACTCTACGGGTTAGCGGCCCGGTGAATAAACTGGATTCAGCCGATCTATTCTGTAAAGATCACGCCGTGAACACTTCGGTGAAGTGAGGTCGAAGTGAGCGGTCAATCCCTAGTAGAGTAAGGTAGGATGACAGTTCACATCACGCTCACTTCACCTAAATTTTCACGGTGGGATCTTTACAGAATAGCACCGCTGGAAATCAGCGATGAGTACTCATATAAGACCTCCACATTCATTCCACTTTTAAGTAACAGCTTCCTTCATTGTCTTCACTATTCAGTTTCTACTAACACAGTGAAGATTGTGTACCACCTGCGTAAGTAGTTGAAACCAATTAAGATTTATCTCATTCCTCGGATAGAGCCTCAGTCAATTTACTAGTATTGATGGATCTGATTCATTTTCCGTGTCGCCACTCCCCATGAAGTATTGTGTCGCTCTTTTCAAGTGTAATACAAGAATACTTTTCACTGTCTTTGTGTAACTGGTTTATTAAATTCTGTTATCAAGTTGAAGAAAGTTTTATAGCAAATCCAACCAATCAGCAAATAAAACAAAGAAAATATTTAATTTTAGTTACAAATATATTATTAAATAAGTCGTTTAACAAGAATAATCAACAGTCTCTAATATTGGTAGCCGTCTCTAGCGTTGAAGGAGGATTGTCTCCTCTGAGCGACGGGAGGGAGGTACGCTTTCTGTACTCCAGCGACGGAGCTGCCGCTTCCAGCAGCGTCGTTGCCGAGAAGAGCGTTGTTGTAGTTGTTGGATTGAGGGTTGTTGTTGTAGTACTGTTGTTGGGTGTTGCTGTCATATTTGCCTTCGTTGTAAGATCCTGGAAAACGGAATAAAGTTGATCAGACATGTTGCCTGTGGCAGTTAATTTTCAATTGTCAAAAGGTAGTTATTTGAACTTAAATGATGCACAAGGTTTATTTACAAAATAAAGTAACTAACTTCAAATGCTTACCATCGTCGAAAATACCAGCAGCTTCATCACGAGCGTTCTGCTCCAGAGCCTTTAGGATCTCTTCGGGGACAGGGGGAGGAGTGGGGAGGTGGTCACCCTGAGGCTGGAAACCGTTCTCGTCAGCTGTGTATCTGAAAAATTGTGATGAATAAGTAAAAATAGCTAAAGGTAGTAACGAATACTGCAAGCATTTTCATTGTTCTAAATTAATTCTCACCTCACAGAGTAGACCTTGCCATCATCGCCAGTGTAGGAATACCCGCCCTGAGCCTGCACGCCATTGGTCGCCACTCCGTTCTCCTCGCCGTAGATACCGTTCTCAGTCTCATAAGCATACGCGTAAGTCTCTCCATCATTGGAGTTGTCCTGACGAAGGATGGCAGCGTTCCTCTCGAGGGCGGCCTGAGCGCGCTCGGGACGAGCTTCGAAGCCTGAGTAAGCTCCGTTCTGGGCTAAAGCGTTTTGGTTGGAGAATCCATTGGAGAAAGCACCGGTTTGATCCTTGAATCCGTTGGATTCGCGAGGAGTATCGAGGAAGGAAGGTCCTGCAGAGGCTTGAGCAGTGGGTGGGAGGTAGGTCCTGTCCAATTTGGCGGCTTGAGCCAGAGCTACAGCGGCTAAGACGATGAACTGAAAACGGAAATTGGTAATACTATTATAAATTACTTTATGACTGTTGTTGGTTGACGTCTTTATTATCTGTTAAAACAGACTGCTGCAGTCTTTGTCATTTAAACAAATATTTAGATGTAGCAGAAATATATTCGAGAAAACGTGATTCACTTTTCTCCATGTTTTCCTTTAACCATTTAATCATTTTGTTTTACTTATTCAGAACACAGGGATCATCACAGCACACAATAGAAAACATCAGCACAATACATGCTGCAGTCGCAGCATTATGCTGAGTGATGGCCGTTTTGCGTGGATATGACGCATATTTTCCCCCAATTTGTTCTATTTTGTGTTTGTATTCTTTCTTTGCTTCATGTTTACCGCAAATTAACGTGTTTTCTTTCTTTCTTTAGAACAATGAAGTGACATTCATAATTTACCAATGCAAACTTACCAATTTCATTTCCATTTCTTTTATTTTCTGAACAGATCGAACTTGCTACCCAGAAGCTGTGGATGCAACTGATAACCTCACAATGTTATCACACTATTTATAGTGAGGTGCAGAGCGATCGATTATATCGTAAGTAGTGCTCAATGTTTCTTAATGACGATATGATGTTACGCCCGAGGATTGACTCGTTTAATTGTAGATGACCTTTAAATAGGTTAGTTGGTAAGAAAGTTTTGGTATTAGGAAGATGTAATGAGATACTATAGGTATTGAAATTCTACCCCTTAGTTAGCAGAGACCAGACAGCACTTTTGATTTAAGTGTAATTTGGATAATTCAGAATTAAATGTAAGAGAATTTAAAAGAAACTGCTCTAAAATAACTCAATAATGAATCTAAAAGTAAGATCAACCCGTATGATTTCAACAGTGGTAAGTAAACTGAGTAAGTTTGAGGTAAAGGTATGTTGATATATTTTCCCTTCTCTTTTGATTATTTATAACTGTGTTATAAGTTGATGAGCTTACTTATTAATATTATAATCATACTTTTGAAACATTTAACCCTTTAACCGCATACCGGCCGGCCGGACTAATCCGACAAATATGTTCGTGTCCATTTCGCCAGGGTCGTGTATTTACGACCAAATACCATAATAATTCAATGTGCCGGGCGCTGGGAGCACGACAACTGATACGGAGTCGGGCGGTTAAAAGGTTAAGAAATGCAAATTAACAGACTTCAAGCATGGCTGTTGATTACAGAGGTCTTGTCCAAGACCTATGAAATTAGAATAGGAAAGTCTCAATAGCAGCCTGGAGTTTTGCTGGGTTATTGGCAATGGCCTCGCTCATATTACATAGGACTTACAAATAACTAGCGTGAAATGTGAGTGTACTTTAAACCTCTGCCTACCACAGGGCCAATTTTATAATATAAATCTCTGGTACATTCTCTTTAGAACGAATATAGTTCAAGCAAGTAAAACAATATATAAACTCAACCTTGACCAATATTATCTAATTTCAATTTCGTGCGATGCGCAAAAAGCAGATGGGTCATTAACTGGAACGCAATTGCCGGAAACGTTAGTTCACCTTGACCAGCTGTCAGATGTAATAGGTACAAGTACTTAACCTGCGTAAGGGGCTACATGTATGTTCGGGTTGGAACATTCAATTCGGCAGACTTTGTTGAACAGCAATGCCGACTCGAAGGAATCTTTCGTTCGGTTTAAACTCAAACTCACTTCGGCATCTACCCTCATTTTTCCCGTATAATCATGTTTGGGTCGGCTCGGCACAATTCTAGCTAAGCCGAGCGTATTTTCTCGAATATAAATCTAAATAATTTATATTCAATTTTGCCGCGCGGCTGCCGAGCCGAACATGTGTGTAGTACTCCTGATTGGCAGGGACACAACGGATGGTATGCTTTTAATTCTCGAATAACATGGCGCCAAGTGTGCCGCTACTGTAGGTGGCACTAGCATTTGATATGGTAGGTAATATTATTTAGAGTTTAATGTGGAAACGATGCGTGCGATGGTAGTAAATTTCACTGTTAAGGGACCAGCAGAATCCTACCAACATAAAAAATTGAGTCAGCTTTATAATCTTAAATCTTACAAACGTAAGTAAAACTTTGATTTAAAACTTATACAGTTATTTACAAATTAGTATACAAGGAGATGCATGTCCTAGAACCGAAAATTCGAAGACATGTGACATCTACCAAGCCGCACTGGTGGATTACGGCCCACTCCCTCTCACAGAGGAGGCCTGTGTCCCAGTAGTGGGAACATTATAGGTTGATTATGTTATGTTAAACAATTGAGAGTTTAGTTTCATTTGAAAAGGTATGAGTTTATTGTCAGATGGCAATAAACCTGATCTTGATACCTGTATTCTGTTTTTTGCTGTTTTTAAATTACTTTTTTATTTTAAAATTTTTAGGTTTAAGTAAAAACTGGAATATTTGTTTGTTGTAATAATTTTACTTGAATTAGTCCAAGGTTTTGTGATGTTTTCCATTTGACACCACACCCGTAGCTCGTATCAATAAGCCAGGCCGTCACACTTACTCGTATTAGTCCATATCTTGAAAACTCCTGAACCGATTTTGATAAAACTTACACTGTTCCCTAAGTTGAAGTAAATGTAAGCCAAGAAAAATTGAATGGTCACAATCTGATCAATAGTTTCGGAGAAATACGTGGACAAACATACATAAACCTATAAAATTTTGTATATTTGACTGGAAGCCCTAATAGATTAGTATATATCAATATCTTGCAGTTCCAATAACTTTACATACATACGTGTCGAATTGATAACCTCCTTCTTTTTTTAAGTCGGTTAAAAAAGAACATTCAATGACATAACACAGCCTATCCAGAGATGGTTACATCAAATTCCTTTCAATGATAATTTTGCTTCAACGATTTCATACCCAAACTCAACCAAAGCAAATATTCGTTTTATGAAAATATACAGCGGTATATTTTCACAAAACGAATCCTTGCGTTGCTACTCTACGGGTTAGCGGCCCGGTGAATAAACTGGATTCAGCCGATCTATTCTGTAAAGATCACGCCGTGAACACTTCGGTGAAGTGAGGTCGAAGTGAGCGGTCAATCCCTAGTAGAGTAAGGTAGGATGACAGTTCACATCACGCTCACTTCACCTAAATTTTCACGGTGGGATCTTTACAGAATAGCACCGCTGGAAATCAGCGATGAGTACTCATATAAGACCTCCACATTCATTCCACTTTTAAGTAACAGCTTCCTTCATTGTCTTCACTATTCAGTTTCTACTAACACAGTGAAGATTGTGTACCACCTGCGTAAGTAGTTGAAACCAATTAAGATTTATCTCATTCCTCGGATAGAGCCTCAGTCAATTTACTAGTATTGATGGATCTGATTCATTTTCCGTGTCGCCACTCCCCATGAAGTATTGTGTCGCTCTTTACAAGTGTAATACAAGAATACTTTTCAGTGTCTTTGTGTAACTGGTTTATTAAATTCTGTTATCAAGTTGAAGCAAGTTTTATAGCCAATCGAACCAATCAGCAAATAAAACAAAGAAAATATTTAATTTTAGTTACAAATATATTATTAAATAAGTCGTTTAACAAGAATAATCAACAGTCTCTAATATTGGTAGCCGTCTCTAGCGTTGAAGGAGGATTGTCTCCTCTGAGCGACGGGAGGGAGGTACGCTTTCTGTACTCCAGCGACGGAGCTGCCGCTTCCAGCAGCGTCGTTGCCGAGAAGAGCGTTGTTGTAGTTGTTGGATTGAGGGTTGTTGTTGTAGTACTGTTGTTGAGTGTTGCTGTCATATTTGCCTTCGTTGTAAGATCCTGGAAAACGGAATAAAGTTGATCAGACATGTTGCCTGTGGCAGTTAATTTTCAATTGTCAAAAGGTAGTTATTTGAACTTAAACGATGCACAAGGTTTATTTACAAAATAAAGTAACTAACTTTAAATGCTTACCATCGTCGAAAATACCAGCAGCTTCATCACGAGCGTTCTGCTCCAGAGCCTTTAGGATCTCTTCGGGGACAGGGGGAGGAGTGGGGAGGTGGTCACCCTGAGGCTGGAAACCGTTCTCGTCAGCTGTGTATCTGAAAAATTGTGATGAATAAGTAAAAATAGCTAAAGGTAGTAACGAATACTGCAAGCATTTTCATTGTTTTAAATTAATTCTCACCTCACAGAGTAGACCTTGCCATCATCGCCAGTGTAGGAATACTCGCCCTGAGCCTGCACACCATTGGTCGCCACTCCGTTCTCCTCGCCGTAGATACCGTTCTCAGTCTCATAAGCATACGCGTAAGTCTCTCCATCATTGGAGTTGTCCTGACGAAGGATGGCAGCGTTCCTCTCGAGGGCGGCCTGAGCGCGCTCGGGACGAGCTTCGAAGCCTGAGTAAGCTCCGTTCTGGGCTAAAGCGTTTTGGTTGGAGAATCCATTGGAGAAAGCACCGGTTTGATCCTTGAATCCGTTGGATTCGCGAGGAGTATCGAGGAAGGAAGGTCCTGCAGAGGCTTGAGCAGTGGGTGGGAGGTAGGTCCTGTCCAATTTGGCGGCTTGAGCCAGAGCTACAGCGGCTAAGACGATGAACTGAAAACGGAAATTGGTAATACTATTATAAATTACTTTATGACTGTTGTTGGTTGACGTCTTTATTATCTGTTAAAACAGACTGCTGCAGTCTTTGTCATTTAAACAAATATTTAGATGTAGCAGAAATATATTCGAGAAAACGTGATTCACTTTTCTCCATGTTTTCCTTTAACCATTTAAACATTTTGTTTTACTTATTCAGAACACAGGGATCATCACAGCACACAATAGAAAACATCAGCACAATACATGCTGCAGTCGCAGTATTATGCTGAGCGATGGCCGTTTTGCGTGGATATGACGCATATTTTCCCCCAATTTGTTCTATTTTGTGTTTGTATTCTTTCTTTGCTTCATGTTTACCGCAAATTAACGTGTTTTCTTTCTTTCTTTAGAACAATGAAGTGACATTCACAATTTACCAATGCAAACTTACCAATTTCATTTCCGTTTCTTTTATTTTCTGAACAGATCGAACTTGCTACCCAGAAGCTGTGGATGCAACTGATAACCTCACAATGTTATCACAGTATTTATAGTGAGGTGCAGAGCGATCGATTATATCGTAAGTAGTGCTCAATGTTTCTTAATGACGATATGATGTTACGCCCGAGGATTGACTCGTTTAATTGTAGATGACCTTTGAATAGGTTAGTTGGTAAGAAAGTTTTGGTATTAGGAAGATGTAATGAGATACTATAGGTATTGAAATTCTACCCCTTAGTTAGCAGAGACCAGACAGCACTTTTGATTTAAGTGTAATTTGGATAATGCAGAATTAAATGTAAGAGAATTTAAAAGAAACTGCTCTAAAATAACTCTATAATGAATCTAAAAGTAAGATCAACCCGTATGATTTCAACAGTGGTAAGTAAACTGAGTAAGTTTGAGGTAAAGGTATGTTGATATATTTTCCCTTCTCTTTTGATTATTTATAACTGTGTTATAAGTTGATGAGCTTACTTATTAATATTATAATCATACTTTTGAAACATTTAACCCTTTAACCGCATACCGGCCGGCCGGACTAATCCGACAAATATGTTCGTGTCCATTTCGCCAGGGTCGTGTATTTACGACCAAATACCATAATAATTCAATGTGCCGGGCGCTGGGAGCACGACAACTGATACGGAGTCGGGCGGTTAAAAGGTTAAAAAATGCAAATTAACAGACTTCAAGCATGGCTGTTGAATACAGAGGTCTTGTCCAAGACCTATGAAATTAGAATAGGAAAGTCTCAATAGCAGCCTGGAGTTTTGCTGGGTTATTGGCAATGGCCTCGCTCATATTACATAGGACTTACAAATAACTAGCGTGAAATGTGAGTGTACTTTAAACCTCTGCCTACCACAGGGCCAATTTTATAATATAAATCTCTGGTACATTCTCTTTAGAACGAATATAGTTCAAGCAAGTAAAACAATATATAAACTCAACCTTGACCAATATTATCTAATTTCAATTTCATGAGATGCGCAAAAAGCAGATGGGTCAATAACTGGAACGCAATTGCCGGAAACGTTAGTTCACCTTGACCAGCTGTCAGATGTAATAGGTACAAGTACTTAACCTGCGTAAGGGGCTACATGTATGTTCGGGTTGGAACATTCAATTCGACAGACTTTGTTGAACAGCAATGCCGACTCGAAGGAATCTTTCGTTCGGTTTAAACTCAAACTCACTTCGGCATCTACCCTCATTTTTCCCGTATAATCATGTTTGGGTCGGCTCGGCACAATTCTAGCTAAGCCGAGCGTATTTTCTCGAATATAAATCTAAATAATTTATATTCAATTTTGCCGCGCGGCTGCCGAGCCGAACATGTGTGTAGTACTCCTGATTGGCAGGGACACAACGGATGGTATGCTTTTAATTCTCGAATAACATGGCGCCAAGTGTGCCGCTACTGTAGGTGGCACTAGCATTTGATATGGTAGGTAATATTATTTAGAGTTTAATGTGGAAACGATGCGTGCGATGGTAGTAAATTTCACTGTTAAGGGACCAGCAGAATCCTACCAACATAAAAAATTGAGTCAGCTTTATAATCTTAAATCTTACAAACGTAAGTAAAACTTTGATTTAAAACTTATACAGTTATTTACAAATTAGTATACAAGGAGATGCATGTCCTAGAACCGAAAATTCGAAGACATGTGACATCTACCAAGCCGCACTGGTGGATTACGGCCCACTCCCTCTCACAGAGGAGGCCTGTGCCCCAGTAATGGGAACATTATAGGTAGATTATGCTATGTTAGACAAATGAGAGTTTAGTTTCATTTGAAAAGGTATGAGTTTATTGTCAGATGGCAATAAACCTGATCTTGATACCTGTATTCTGTTTTTTGCTGTTTTTAAATTACTTTTTTATTTTATAATTTTTAGGTTTAAGTAAAAACTGGAATATTTGTTTGTTGTAATAATTTTACTTGAATTAGTCTAAGGTTTTGTGATGTTTTCCATTTGACACCACACCCGTAGCTCGTATCAATAAGCCAGGCCGTCACACTTACTCGTATTAGTCCATATCTTGAAAACTCCTGAACCGATTTTGATAAAACTTACACTGTTCCCTAAGTTGAAGTAAATGTAAGCCAAGTAAAAATGAATGGTCACAATCTGATCAATAGTTTCGGAGAAATGCGTGGACAAACATACATAAACCTATAAAATTTTGTATATTTGACTGGAAGCCCTAATAGATTAGTATATATCAATATCTTGCAGTTCCAATAACTTTACATACATACGTGTCGAATTGATAACCTCCTTCTTTTTTTAAGTCGGTTAAAAAAGAACATTCAATGACATAACACAGCCTATCCAGAGATGGTTACATCAAATTCCTTTCAATGATATTTTTGCTTCAACGATTTCATACCCAAACTCAACCAAAGCAAATATTCGTTTTATGAAAATATACAGCGGTATATTTTCACAAAACGAATCCTTGCGTTGCTACTCTACGGGCTAGCGGCCCGGTGAATAAACTGGATTCAGCCGATCTATTCTGTAAAGATCACGCCGTGAACACTTCGGTGAAGTGAGTTCGAAGTGAGCGGTCAATCCCTAGTAGAGTAAGGTAGGATGACAGTTCACATCACGCTCACTTCACCTAAATTTTCACGGTGGGATCTTTACAGAATAGCACCGCTGGAAATCAGCGATGAGTACTCATATAAGACCTCCACATTCATTCTACTTTTAAGTAACAGCTTGCTTCATTGTCTTCACTATTCAGTTTCTACTAACACAGTGAAGATTGTGTACCACCTGCGTAAGTAGTTGAAACCAATTAAGATTTATCTCATTCCTCGGATAGAGCCTCAGTCAATTTACTAGTATTGATGGATCTGATTCATTTTCCGTGTCGCCACTCCCCATGAAGTATTGTGTCGCTCTTTTCAAGTGTAATACAAGAATACTTTTCAGTGTCTTTGTGTAACTGGTTTATTAAATTCTGTTATCAAGTTGAAGCAAGTTTTATAGCCAATCGAACCAATCAGCAAATAAAACAAAGAAAATATTTAATTTTAGTCATAAATATATTATTAAATAAGTCGTTTAACAAGAATAATCAACAGTCTCTAATATTGGTAGCCATCTCTAGCGTTGAAGGAGGATTGTCTCCTCTGAGCGACGGGAGGGAGGTACGCTTTCTGTACTCCAGCGACGGAGCTGCCGCTTCCAGCAGCGTCGTTGCCGAGAAGAGCGTTGTTGTAGTTGTTGGATTGAGGGTTGTTGTTGTAGTACTGTTGTTGAGTGTTGCTGTCATATTTGCCTTCGTTGTAAGATCCTGGAAAACGGAATAAAGTTGATCAGACATGTTGCCTGTGGCAGTTAATTTTCAATTGTCAAAAGGTAGTTATTTGAACTTAAACGATGCACAAGGTTTATTTACAAAATAAAGAGACTAACTTTAAATGCTTACCATCGTCGAAAATACCAGCAGCTTCATCACGAGCGTTCTGCTCCAGAGCCTTTAGGATCTCTTCGGGGACAGGGGGAGGAGTGGGGAGGTGGTCACCCTGAGGCTGGAAACCGTTCTCGTCAGCTGTGTATCTGAAAAATTGTGATGAATAAGTAAAAATAGCTAAAGGTAGTAACGAATACTGCAAGCATTTTCATTGTTTTAAATTAATTCTCACCTCACAGAGTAGACCTTGCCATCATCGCCAGTGTAGGAATACCCGCCCTGAGCCTGCACACCATTGGTCGCCACTCCGTTCTCCTCGCCGTAGATACCGTTCTCAGTCTCATAAGCATACGCGTAAGTCTCTCCATCATTGGAGTTGTCCTGATGAAGGATGGCAGCGTTCCTCTCGAGGGCGGCCTGAGCGCGCTCGGGACGAGCTTCGAAGCCTGAGTAAGCTCCGTTCTGGGCTAAAGCGTTTTGGTTGGAGAATCCATTGGAGAAAGCACCGGTTTGATCCTTGAATCCGTTGGATTCGCGAGGAGTATCGAGGAAGGAAGGTCCTGCAGATGCTTGAGCAGTGGGTGGGAGGTAGGTCCTGTCCAATTTGGCGGCTTGAGCCAGAGCTACAGCGGCTAAGACGATGAACTGAAAACGGAAATTGGTAATACTATTATAAATTACTTTATGACTGTTGTTGGTTGACGTCTTTATTATCTGTTAAAACAGACTGCTGCAGTCTTTGTCATTTAAACAAATATTTAGATGTAGCAGAAATATATTCGAGAAAACGTGATTCACTTTTCTCCATGTTTTCCTTTAACCATTTAAACATTTTGTTTTACTTATTCAGAACACAGGGATCATCACAGCACACAATAGAAAACATCAGCACAATACATGCTGCAGTCGCAGTATTATGCTGAGCGATGGCCGTTTTGCGTGGATATGACGCATATTTTCCCCCAATTTGTTCTATTTTGTGTTTGTATTCTTTCTTTGCTTCATGTTTACCGCAAATTAACGTGTTTTCTTTCTTTCTTTAGAACAATGAAGTGACATTCACAATTTACCAATGCAAACTTACCAATTTCATTTCCGTTTCTTTTATTTTCTGAACAGATCGAACTTGCTACCCAGAAGCTGTGGATGCAACTGATAACCTCACAATGTTATCACAGTATTTATAGTGAGGTGCAGAGCGATCGATTATATCGTAAGTAGTGCTCAATGTTTCTTAATGACGATATGATGTTACGCCCGAGGATTGACTCGTTTAATTGTAGATGACCTTTGAATAGGTTAGTTGGTAAGAAAGTTTTGGTATTAGGAAGATGTAATGAGATACTATAGGTATTGAAATTCTACCCCTTAGTTAGCAGAGACCAGACAGCACTTTTGATTTAAGTGTAATTTGGATAATGCAGAATTAAATGTAAGAGAATTTAAAAGAAACTGCTCTAAAATAACTCAATAATGAATCTAAAAGTAAGATCAACCCGTATGATTTCAACAGTGGTAAGTAAACTGAGTAAGTTTGAGGTAAAGGTATGTTGATATATTTTCCCTTCTCTTTTGATTATTTATAACTGTGTTATAAGTTGATGAGCTTACTTATTAATATTATAATCATACTTTTGAAACATTTAACCCTTTAACCGCATACCGGCCGGCCGGACTAATCCGACAAATATGTTCGTGTCCATTTCGCCAGGGTCGTGTATTTACGACCAAATACCATAATAATTCAATGTGCCGGGCGCTGGGAGCACGACAACTGATACGGAGTCGGGCGGTTAAAAGGTTAAGAAATGCAAATTAACAGACTTCAAGCATGGCTGTTGATTACAGAGGTCTTGTCCAAGACCTATGAAATTAGAATAGGAAAGTCTCAATAGCAGCCTGGAGTTTTGCTGGGTTATTGGCAATGGCCTCGCTCATATTACATAGGACTTACAAATAACTAGCGTGAAATGTGAGTGTACTTTAAACCTCTGCCTACCACAGGGCCAATTTTATAATATAAATCTCTGGTACATTCTCTTTAGAACGAATATAGTTCAAGCAAGTAAAACAATATATAAACTCAACCTTGACCAATATTTTTCAATTTCAATTTCGTGCGATGCGCAAAAAGCAGATGGGTCATTAACTGGAACGCAATTGCCGGAAACGTTAGTTCACCTTGACCAGCTGTCAGATGTAATAGGTACAAGTACTTAACCTGCGTAAGGGGCTACATGTATGTTCGGGTTGGAACATTCAATTCGGCAGACTTTGTTGAACAGCAATGCCGACTCGAAGGAATCTTTCGTTCGGTTTAAACTCAAACTCACTTCGGCATCTACCCTCATTTTTCCCGTATAATCATGTTTGGGTCGGCTCGGCACAATTCTAGCTAAGCCGAGCGTATTTTCTCGAATATAAATCTAAATAATTTATATTCAATTTTGCCGCGCGGCTGCCGAGCCGAACATGTGTGTAGTACTCCTGATTGGCAGGGACACAACGGATGGTATGCTTTTAATTCTCGAATAACATGGCGCCAAGTGTGCCGCTACTGTAGGTGGCACTAGCATTTGATATGGTAGGTAATATTATTTAGAGTTTAATGTGGAAACGATGCGTGCGATGGTAGTAAATTTCACTGTTAAGGGACCAGCAGAATCCTACCAACATAAAAAATTGAGTCAGCTTTATAATCTTAAATCTTACAAACGTAAGTAAAACTTTGATTTAAAACTTATACAGTTATTTACAAATTAGTATACAAGGAGATGCATGTCCTAGAACCGAAAATTCGAAGACATGTGACATCTACCAAGCCGCACTGGTGGATTACGGCCCACTCCCTCTCACAGAGGAGGCCTGTGTCCCAGTAGTGGGAACATTATAGGTTGATTATGTTATGTTAAACAATTGAGAGTTTAGTTTCATTTGAAAAGGTATGAGTTTATTGTCAGATGGCAATAAACCTGATCTTGATACCTGTATTCTGTTTTTTGCTGTTTTTAAATTACTTTTTTATTTTATAATTTTTAGGTTTAAGTAAAAACTGGAATATTTGTTTGTTGTAATAATTTTACTTGAATTAGTCTAAGGTTTTGTGATGTTTTCCATTTGACACCACACCCGTAGCTCGTATCAATAAGCCAGGCCGTCACACTTACTCGTATTAGTCCATATCTTGAAAACTCCTGAACCGATTTTGATAAAACTTACACTGTTCCCTAAGTTGAAGTAAATGTAAGCCAAGAAAAATTGAATGGTCACAATCTGATCAATAGTTTCGGAGAAATGCGTGGACAAACATACATAAACCTATAAAATTTTGTATATTTGACTGGAAGCCCTAATAGATTAGTATATATCAATATCTTGCAGTTCCAATAACTTTACATACATACGTGTCGAATTGATAAGCTCCTTCTTTTTTTAAGTCGGTTAAAAAAGAACATTCAATGACATAACACAGCCTATCCAGAGATGGTTACATCAAATTCCTTTCAATGATATTTTTGCTTCAACGATTTCATACCCAAACTCAACCAAAGCAAATATTCGTTTTATGAAAATATACAGCGGTATATTTTCAAAAAACGAATCCTTGCGTTGCTACTCTCCGGGCTAGCGGCCCGGTGAATAAACTGGATCCTGGAAATCTGAGATGAGTACTCATATGAGACCTCCACATTCATTCTACTTTTAAGTAACAGCTTTCTTCATTGTCTTCACTATTCAGTTTCTACTAATATTTACAGTGAAGATTGTGTACCACCTGCGTAAGTAATTGAAACCAATTAAGATTTATATAATTCCTCGGATAGAGTCTCAGTCAATTTACTAGTATTGATGGATCTGATTCATTTTCCGTGTCGCCTCGACTTTTTTCAAGTGTAATACAAGAATACTTTTCACTGTCTTTGTGTAACTGGTTTATTAAATTCTGTTATCAAATTGAAGAAAGTTTTATAGCAAATCCAACCAATCAGCAAATAAAACAAAGAAAATATTTAATTTTAGTCATAAATATATTATTAAATAAGTCGTTTAACAAGAATAATCAACAGTCTCTAATATTGGTAGCCATCTCTAGCGTTGAAAGAGGATTGTCTCCTCTGAGCGACGGGAGGGAGGTACGCTTTCTGTACTCCAGCGACGGAGCTGCCGCTTCCAGCAGCGTCGTTGCCGAGAAGAGCGTTGTTGTAGTTGTTGGATTGAGGGTTGTTGTTGTAGTACTGTTGTTGGGTGTTGCTGTCATATTTGCCTTCGTTGTAAGATCCTGGAAAACGGAATAAAGTTGATCAGACATGTTGCCTGTGGCAGTTAATTTTCAATTGTCAAAAGGTAGTTATTTGAACTTAAACGATGCACAAGGTTTATTTACAAAATAAAGTAACTAACTTCAAATGCTTACCATCGTCAAAAATACCAGCAGCTTCATCACGAGCGTTCTGCTCCAGAGCCTTTAGGATCTCTTCGGGGACAGGGGGAGGAGTGGGGAGGTGGTCACCCTGGGGCTGGAAACCGTTCTCGTCAGCTGTGTATCTGAAAAATTGTGATGAATAAGTAAAAATAGCTAATGGTAGTAACGAATACTGCAAGCATTTTCATTGTTTTAAATTAATTCTCACCTCACAGAGTAGACCTTGCCATCATCGCCAGTGTAGGAATACCCGCCCTGAGCCTGCACGCCATTGGTCGCCACTCCGTTCTCCTCGCCGTAGATACCGTTCTCAGTCTCATAAGCATACGCGTAAGTCTCTCCATCATTGGAGTTGTCCTGACGAAGGATGGCAGCGTTCCTCTCGAGGGCGGCCTGAGCGCGCTCGGGACGAGCTTCGAAGCCTGAGTAAGCTCCGTTCTGGGCAAAAGCGCTTTGGCTGGAGAATCCATTGGAGAAAGCACCGGTTTGATCCTTGAATCCGTTGGATTCGCGAGGAGTATCGAGGAAGGAAGATCCTGCAGAGTCTTGAGCATTGGGTGGAAGGTAGGTCCTGTCCAGTTTGGCAGCTTGAGCCAGAGCTACAGATGCTAAAACGATGAACTGAAAATGGAAATGCAATATTAGGTAATAATTAATTACAAGGTCTTAAATTGACCACTTTGATACTGCCTGAAACATTTTATCTGCGTATTTTTAAGTAATTATTTTGACCCAGAAGATATTTTATTAATAAAGGGATACTTTTTTTACATAATATTTTAAAGAAGGATTATGTTAAAAACAACTTTTTTAATGTTTATTCCAAAATTCATTCCTACGTTGCATAGATCTCAAAAAAAAACCTTTGTGACAGAAGAACAAAAAAGTGATCCTATAAAGGTTCCATTTTTTATTTTAAAGTTCGGAATCCTTATTAGCGCAACTATAAACTTAGTTCAATATTTGCATTGTTTTCTTTGTCAATCTTTGAAACAACCAAAACATTGAAGTAATCATTCAAAAAACACTTTTGAAACTTACCAATTTCATTTTCGTTTCTTTTATTTTCTGAACAGATCGAACTTGCTACCCAGAAGCTGTGGATGCAACTGATAACCTCACAATGTTATCACACTATTTATAGTGAGGTGCAGAGCGATCGATTATATCGTAAGTAGTGCTCAATGTTTCTTAATGACGATATGATGTTACGCCCGAGGATTGACTCGTTTAATTGTAGATGACCTTTGTTGAGGTTGGACGGTAAGAGTATTAGGACGGTATTAGGAAGGTGTAATCAGATACTAAAAATCTAGTAACAGTTTGTTACTATTGTTAACACTCCTACCTCACCACAGGGCAGAGGCCTCCCTTTCCTTCTTTCACTTATCTACTGTTGTATGCGGAAATTAGTTAGCATTTTTAATTTTAGTTTAATTTTTAAAATGTAAAATAAAAGGCCCTTTAAGGGCGATGAATGCATGGGAAGCCATCACCTCCTTCTGCGAAGCAGAATCCTCGCGAAGGAAGAGGCGGAACGCATGAGGGAGAGGCAAGCTCTGCGCTCTGACGCCCCTAGTCACCGCAGGAGACGCTCTGGGCAGGGGGAATCGAGAGCCGTTTCCCGGCCACGGACGACGATCAATGGGTAGCTCGCCGTCTGGTAAGCACCAGGCCCGGGTCGACGGCGCGTTGTGTTCCACGCGCGCCTCAAAGAGATGTAACACTGACTGACGGGGTCCGCTAGGGCCGATGCCAGCCAGGGTCGCGGGATGTTCGAAAGAGTTACCGTAGCCCCTGAAGAAACACGGACGGGTTTTAGTCAGTAAAAGTCTAACACGCCCTTCCGCTACGCCCAGAGCGGGAGAAGTCATTTGATGATTTCCCATCCAAATAAAAAAAGGCGCCAAAAAAGGGCGATGAATCTTGAAGTACAATTAGACTGTATGATATCAATAGTTAAAAGTATTTTCTTTAAGGTAACGGTAATTTGGTACAGGTACAAGACGTATTAGAAAGGTGTGGTAAAATTAAAGGGTGTGGTGCAGACCATCAAACTGAACAATTTCCTCTATGGGAGCAACATCGTGATCAAGAAAAAATATCAGCCATCCCATACAAAACTTTGATACCTACTCGATCCTTATGTATATCATCATCAGCTGATAATTTTTCTCGATTATGATGTTAGTCACATGGAGAAAGTTGTTCAGTTTGATGGTCTGTACCACATCCTTAAAGACCACAACTTTCTGATACATCCTGTATATTCCATTTTCTTTGGGTTATTTATAATCCATCTGTCTGTCTGTTTAAAACCCTGAATCGATCGAAAAGTTGACAGATAGGTAACCTGGGACCTGGAGAAGGACATAGGCTACTCTTCACCCTGGATATTTGGATTTAAAAAAATGATGGAATATAAAATACAAGCAGAGGAAGTCGCGGACAACAGATAGTCTGTTATAATTTGAAAAATGCTTATTAGGGAACGGTCGGGCAAGACGGGCCCCAATTAAAATCCATATATGTAAATGAAAAGATATTTGTTGAACAAAAGAAACATTCTTGAACACAACCTAATTGGTTATCATAATCAACATAATTAATGAAACAAATAATCAAGATTTATGAACAACATCAACTTATTTTCTTATGATGCCTACTTTATAATGTACTTAATTTTTTTATTAATCATTTAGGAAATAAGAACCTAAACGATGACTGCCACATTGGTCTATAGTGTTTTTCAGATTGCTGAATTGAGAGGTTGACCAAAGCGATTTGCTTTTTTTTTTTGTTCATATGTGTCTCTAACAGCCCGGGGTTTAGGTTATTGGCAATAGGCTCACCCCTATTACATAGGACTTATGTACATATAACTAGCAAAATGTAAGTGTAATATACACCACTGCTTACCTCTTCAAGGATTACAGGCTCAACTTCATGTTATGAGTTCCAGATATTTATGAAAAAGCCCTCTCAACAAGGAATATAAGACAACAAAGTGAAACAATATATTTAATTCAACCTTGACCAATATTATTTCACTACAATTTCGTGCGATGCGCAAAAAGCAGATGGGTCAATAACTGGAACGCAATTGCCGGAAACGTTAGTTCACCTTGACCAGCTGTCAGACAGATGTATGATCTGGTCCAAAAGTTTGTGATGAAAATGTAAACAAATGAATCAGAAAACGTATTTTTGGATGCCAATTTGTAGTGCCACTTACAAATTGATTGCTTTGGTTTGAATATTATACACAAAATTCTAATTTTAATGTTTTTCGTTCCACAATTGAGGATAATTGTATAATCTCAATTTTCGTCTATGATTTTTCAATTACACATTAATAATGTTATTCAGACAATAAATCTTGAGAAAATTGATGAGATATGAAGTTGAAACCTTATAACCGACTTTTATAGATTTTTTTATAAAAAAATACGTCTAAACGAGGAGTGTGAGAGTGATTTGGAAAAAAAAATATGTGTTAAATTAGGGTATTTTCTTAGTAAATGAATATGTGAATATTTTAGATTATGTTTTTATTACTTATTATAATTAATTGGTAAAATTATGTATAACGCGGATAAAAATCTGAGGATTACGCAAAAACTCAAGCGTATTTGTATTGTTATTGTTTATTTATTTTAGACTACAATATTGAGGTCCGCCACGTTGCGTGAGCTCAGCACAGAACACGCAAGCTATGCACTCAAGGCCGTTCGCATGTATCTGCGTCTTAATATAGATGAATGATACTAATTCTCTTTAGTGAGTGTGTTTACATTTTGTTTAGATACTTTTAGAATAGACTATAGTGTAGTGCTATACAAGTATTTTACCTATGTAATTGGCAGGGGCATCTACAACGGATGGTAATGCTTTTTATTCCTTGAATTGTTATGACAATAGCATGGCGAATCCCAAGTGTGCCGCTGCTATAGGTTGAACTTGCATTCGATATCGTAATAATCTATAGACTGAAGTTCTTTATGATAACGATAAGTGCCATGTAATCTTCATTGGGCTGGCAGTAAACTGGCAAAACTAATTCAATTTTTTTAAAACACCTTTATCCTTAGTATCATTTTATGTTACGTCCCCCTGTGTCCTGACTGAGACCAACTTTCGTAGCGAGAATACGCGATTACGTAATCGTTTAAAAAAATGAGGTACTTGATTGATAGCGCGAATAAGCGGGTATCACACCCCCATCGCGAAACCGTGTAACCGCATGATGTTCCGCTACTCAAATCGCGATTCGAATAGCAGAACATCTTATTTTTTTTCTTTTTTGATGGGAAATCATCAAATGACTTCTCCCGCTCTGGGCGGAGCGGGAGGGCGTGTCAGACTTTTACTGACTAAAACCCACCCGTGTTCCTTCTGTTGCCTGTGCCGGGGCCACGGTAACTCTTTCGAGCGGAACATGCTGCGAGTCAGTTGAATTGAACTACTGTGGTTTCGTAGCGGAGGTGTAATACCCGCCTTAAACGAGCGCGACGACCGCGTCCTCGCGCGACATTCGATTTCGATTAGGACGCGGCCTCCGAGTACAAATTATTCTACCACTTATAAAATAAATATGACTGAAGCTAATTACTTCGCTGTGTCTATTCTTTCAGGTGCTGTAGCTACTTAGTGTGTTTTTATTACCTACATAATAGAAATAAGATAAATCTCTCAGGGCGGATTTCACCAATGAAATTGAACGCGATCAGCACATCTAAGCCGCGTTCAAGAGCTGTCAGTGTCATTATTCCAAAGAAAATAATGACACTAACAGCCTTGCCCTTAAACATGGCTTATATGCTGATCGCGTTTAGTTTCATTGGTGAAATCAGCCCCTACCCGCTTATTTATAAACTCGTAGCTTCAGATTGACTGTATACTTTTGAAGGATTAAGTTTGGAATAACTTTAATAACATTAAATAATTTCAAAGAAAGACCATTCGATTAAATAAGACAATCTATTTTAACACGTTCCGGGACAGACCGCCTCTCGCCGTTATCTCGATATACCTTTTTAAATGTGTGTAATATGGCAAACCACCTCTAGACGGTACCGTCTGCAGCCACACTGTCTCATTTCATTGTTCATTGTTATTACTGATATGACGTCCCGCCCATAGGCGTCAACGTCTATGGCCGTATTTGTCGTATCAAATTATTAAAAATATGTGTAACATGGTAGTATGGCTTTAGGCGGTATGATTAAATGTATAGGATTTTTAAGTGTCATATTAGGATATTTAAAAAAAAGTCAAGTATCCTGGAACGTGTTAAACTGCTTCAGCAGCTTTCCTGAAGGTATCCCAAGACAACTTACTACTCAATATCCACCCGAAGATTCATATTTTCCATACATACAAACAAACCAATATTCAACAAACATATGTATTCAACGCCAATCGATCAGTAGCATAGATTCTGATAACTTGAGATACTTACACAAAATATACAAAATTTAGTGGTCACAAGCGCTACTGCCGAGCATGAGGTTCCTGGGTTCGATTGCTGGGTCGGGTAAAGTGTAATTGGGTTTTTCTATCTAGAATTTCTCAGTAGCAGCCCGGAGTCTGGATTTGTGCCCGGTTGATGTCAATAGGCTCGCCCCCTATTACATGGGACTTGAACATAACTGGCGAAATGTGGGTGTACTATAGGTACACCTCTGCCTAACCGTTCCGGGAAACAAGGCGTGATGTTATGTTATGTAATGTAAATTTTACAGCTTATTTCAATGGTTTCAGTTTCAAGTAGTTTTCGGATGCATTTTGTTTACTAATATTTTTTGTCATCAATAAGTTCAAGTAACGTGGAACTTACTGTAATATTTTTATATAATGTATAAAAAAAACCCTGTTCTCCGAAAAGGGGTCATTGTACTCATCATTATGAACAACTCTTACTATGAGACCAAACCTGAAATCGCGAAATAAATATCAGCTGTTTCATACGTTTTGACGAGTTATGCGAACATAAATGTAGGGAACAGCTGATTTTTTTTCGTGATTTCAGGTTTGTTCCCATAGCAAAAGTTGTTCATAATGATGAGTACAATGACCCCTTTTCGGATCGAATAGGGTTTTTTTTTTACACATGGTATAATTTTCAACCACTGTATTTCTATGCAGAATTCGTCAAAACCAATTTCAGCGTCTACCATTTTCAGGCGGAGATCCAGTAAATTTCATCGTGGATCTGTTAATTTCATCGTGGATCTGTTAATTTCCTATGATGACGTACAACCACGGTCACAACCTCGTTTCATGGTATATTAATTAACTTCGTGGTCACAACCCTTGTATGTCCTATGGTCCACTTTTATCTCCTTTATTTCACTTTAAATCATTAGTTTCAGTTTTCTCTGTTCAAGTTAATACTCGTAGTTAATTCAGTTCTGGTGGGCAAATATAGTAAGTTGGTGTCAACTTTTGACAGGACCTCATTAATATGAAATATCATAAAATAACATCAATAAGAAAAACAAAGAAAATAGTTTTGATTATAAATACATTATTTAATAAGTCGTTTAATAAGAATAATCAAGTCTCTAGTATTGGTAGCCGTCTCTAGCGTTGAAGGAGGATTGTCTCCTCTGAGCGACGGGAGGGAGGTACGCTTTCTGCAGTCCAGCGACAGAGCTGCTGCTTCCAGCAGCGTCGTTACGGAGAAGAGCATTGTTGGTGACCACGGAGTCAGCGTTGTTGTAGTTGGCTTGTACGTTGTTGTAATTGTTGGCTTGAGCGTTGTTGTTGTAGAACTGTTGTTGGCTGTTGCTGTCGTATTTGCCTTCGCTGTACGAACCTGAAGACGAAAAACAAATGATTGAGCAATTATAATAATGTCTAGACAAAGAAATAATTATTTACATAACATAACATATAACCACGCCTTTTCCCCGAAGGGTTAGGCAGAGGTGTACCTAAACAATTCATTCATTCATTAATCTTCACATAAATGTCACATAAAGAAAGTTTAAATGCTTACCATCATCAAAGATACCAGCAGCTTCATCACGAGCGTTCTGCTCCAGAGCCTTTAGGATCTCTTCGGGGATGGGGGGAGGAGTGGGGAGGTGGTCACCCTGGGGCTGGAAACCGTTCTCGTCAGCTGTGTACCTGAAAATGAAAATGCAAGAAGATCATTAATGTTCTGTCATGATAATAAGTTAAAAGTGGAATCATTGTTTATAAAATAGTCCCTCACCTCACAGAGTAGACCTTGCCATCATCGCCAGTGTAGGAATACCCGCCCTGAGCCTGCACGCCATTGGTCGCCACTCCGTTCTCCTCGCCGTAGATACCGTTCTCAGTCTCATAAGCATACGCGTAAGTCTCTCCATCATTGGAGTTGTCCTGACGAAGGATGGCAGCGTTCCTCTCGAGGGCGGCCTGAGCGCGCTCGGGACGAGCTTCGAAGCCTGAGTAAGCACCATTCTGGTTGTAAGCATTGGGGTTGGAGAATCCATTGTTAGGGAAAGCGCCGGTTTGGTCTTGGAAACCGTTGGACTGGCGAGGAGTCTCGAGGAAGTTGGATCCTGCAGAAGACTGAGCGTTGGGTGGGAGGTAAATCCTGTCCAGTTTTGCGGCCTGAGCCAAGGTGACGGCAGCTAGGATGATGAACTGGAAAATATAACCGTGGAAATTAGCTTAGAATATTTTCAGTCGAACCGTTGGAACTGCTCGAAATTTTTCGTCACTGAATTATTTAAGTAATTTAAAATGCGTGGAATTTATTTGAGAAATCAAAGATAAATTTATGTTTTGAAGTTACTGTATTAGTTTTTAAGTTAATTCAAGAAGCTCTTCTAAGCTTACCAATTTCATGTTTATTCTTTTTATTCTATTGTTAGAATGAACTTGCTACCCAGAAGCTGTGGATGCAACTGATAACCTCACAGTATCAGTACAGTATATATACTTAGGAGTGGGTCGATCTACTTCATCTCAAGTCGTGGCCGATGTTTCATAATCACGATATTATGTTGTGCCCGAGGATGGTCTCGTCTAATTGTCGTGGATGGCTTTATGTAAGTCGTCTCGTTAAGTCAGCTTATGCTTTCGATTTTATTTGGCTAAAAATCTGTTTTGATTTTTTCATGACAAAGAAATACTTAAAAAAAAGCTTTTCAACAAGGACATAGACGAAAAGAAACACTCTGCTTCAAGAGCCCTTCTTTTAATTTGATTTTCGGCTTGTATTGTTTTAGATTAGTTTGTTTTTCTAAAAGATTTATTTTTAAAACTTTGGTTTGTATTTATATTCAAAGCTTTTGTTATTATGAAACATTTTCATAAACGTTAACTCGTCGAAACTTTTCTTACTGCTATGATTATCTTAATATTTATTTGTATATTTAAAGGCTTTTTTTGTGGATGGGATATCATCAAATGACTTCTCCCGCTCTGGGCGGAGCGGGAGGGCGTGTCAGACTTTTACTGACTAAAACCCACCCGTATTCCTTCTGTTGCCTGTGCCGGGGCCACGGTAACTCTTTCAAACATCCCGCAACCCCGGCTGGCATCGGTCCTAGCGGACCCCTTCAATGCTGCTGACATCTCTTTGAGGCGCGCGTGGAACACAACGCGCCGTCGACTCGGGCCTGGTCCTTACCGGACGGCGAGCTACCCATTGTGGCCGGGAATCGGCTGCCAATTCCCGACGATATATTTAAATTCATACACAGCATTTATCCACAATCTTTGTCATAATTATAGATCTCGCATGTATCTAAATTGTAGATAAGGATGGCAATATTCACAATCCACCAATCAATTCTTGTTTCCCGATTTCTTGGAATTCAAAACACAGTATCTTGGTTCCCTCTCACATACCACGCATGACATACAAATCCTATTTGAATGGTCGTATTACCGTACATACGGACGCTTAGTCTCGATCGCGCATCAATTTTCGACCTTGCCCGCTTACAAATTCCAATGCGAGCTTCTCTTATAGGTTGACCAAGCTTTCTTACTGGTCAATATAAATTGAGAAAAGCTTAGGACAGATTTTTTTTTTTTTAATAAAATAATCAATAAGCTTTCAAGCTAAATTCAGATGTTAGTACCACTTTTAAATATTTATATCCTCTTAAACTTTGTTTTTTTTTATACTTACATTGTAATACTTTTGTTTTATGCAATACAAAATGTTGTCCTTTTATGTGAATGAATAAGATTGTGTAGTATTTTTTTAAGCACCCTGTCCTAAATAATATAGGATCATGTCTTGAGACCTACCTATATATTAATATAGTTCATTTTTAATTAATTCAGTCATTCATAGTTTCATTTATATTTCATGATAATAATGTTTTTTTTTTATGAGAGACGCTATAATTATGATTTTTGTTTTAGAGGGCAACAATTATACGGGGCAAGTTCGATAGGAAATAATGGAATAAATTAATTTAAAAATAAATTGTAGGTACTAAAATTACGTCGTAATTACATAACAATAGGTAAGAATGTTAATTATTTAATTGACTGTTTATTATTTAATAATAAAAAGTACATCATTTTAACCTAAACACATTTCAAAGTTATTAGTCGAATTGCAATGGCTAATCATTTGTATAACACCGAATTTTATTACTAAACTTTTATCGAGTGTGAATTTAATCTTACATTTGAATTCACTATCTCAGAATATGTACATTTCATCGCCACTTAAACTCGGGTTTCCTGGAAAAGTGGTTCCGTAGTATTATAACGGCCGCCATGAAAATCTATCATTTTCACCAGTATTTGACATCAAGATGTCAAAAAAGCTCTGTATTTGGAGAGCGGTTATTCTGTGACCATTTACCATTTTCTTAGCTAACAAAATCTTTACTAAATTATCTACCTTAGCACTGTGTATTCTAATTTGATTTTTGAGTGACCATTTGAAATAAAAAGGCCCAACTTTTTTTTACTGCAATATAGTTTAAGCCCTATCTTGGTTGCCATTGAGTTTACTGCTCAATAACTTGATAATTATCTCAGATTCGGAATTTAAATACAGTTCTGAATTCCTCTTGTTTCTGTATGTTGTTGTTGTTTTTGTGTCTTGTTTATTCTGATTACTCATTCTGAGTTGGAATTCTGAATTCCATACACGATGTGCTTTAATGTATATAACCGTCAAAAATTCTTATTTAGTTCTACTTTTGACTTACACATTATCGTTCTCTTTTTTTTTCTGTTCTTCAGAAAGGTCAGGTGCGTAGTACTCGCAACTGGCGAGCGTGTATGACCAGATGTATGAATGTAAACGAGGCAAAAGGAGTATGCAAGGATCGTAGCAGGTGGCGTTCTGTAGTTTCTGCCTGCCCCCATGGGAAGAACGCGTGAGTTTATGTATGTATATTATCTTTAACTTTCAAATAAGTTAAGTAGCCTACGCATGGTTACCCTACACCGATATGACCTTAGAATATGGATCGGCTTCCGACGATCACGGCGATAGCGGTCTAAATCGTGATTAATTAACTTTTGCCAAATATTATCCACTAAATAATAAACTAATATCGTTTCAAATCAATATTTAAATACACGATACAAGTGAACTCGTACAAGTTTTACGAAATGTTTAGATTTTTGGGTCAACTTCTCTTAAAGGTCAATTTAGTTCAACTTTTGTGGAGAATTCAATTAAATTCATTAGTGCAGTTGTTTTAGATGTGCGTTCTTGTAAGGCCTCGACTAGGGTGAGTAGAATGCGCGGGTGCTAAGGCGGTCGCGAATTCAGATATATATGTATATACATATATATATTTCCCCTGGGCGGCGGCACAAGACCTAGATACTGTATATCTTACCTATACATCTATTTTAACTATACATTTATACAAATCAATAAAATTGAAGTGTATGTTTGTAATGACAAAATAACAGCTTTTTACTAAATGCGTATGAAAGTATTAACGGAACTTATAACAAAAAAAAAACATTTTTTAAATTTTTGTCTCTGTCTGTTTGTTCCAGCTAATCTCCGAAACGGCTGGACCGATTTTGACGGGACGTTCAATGGCAGATGGCTGATGTTATAAGGAGTAACTAAGGCTACTTTTATTTTCGGAAAATAATTACGGTGCCGCGTAAAAAGATTAAAACCCATGAAATTGTGAACGAAATTCGATTCAAAGGGAGGTATTGACATCCTCGCGGGCGAAGCCGCGGGCAAGAGCTAGAATCAAATGTATGAAAGCGCCACCGCTGCCGTTTGCGTTCACAGTGGAGTGATTATGGCGGGCGCCTACCGCGACGACCGGAGTTGCTATTGGGTTGCTGCTGTCAGAGGTTAAATAACTATGAAAGAACTGTAGGTAGCTCCGAGGGCCTAGACAAATGGCATTCGCTTCAGAGCGATTCTATTTCTACAATCGCTCAAAACTCAAAAATGTATGGGGTTGAAATAAGCTATCGAAATGTCACGTGACCATATGTCAAAGAATATGTTATCGTTGAAGCGATAGCGTTTGTTGAATTTATATATTTATCTACTTATAATATTTAAAATCGCTTTTCGTGTCTGCCTGTGTGACCGCGTTGTTCTTCTAAACTCCTCAACGGATTTTGATGCGGTTTTCACCATAATTTAGAGAATTTATTCCGGAAGATTTATATGCATAAAACATATATTTAAAAAAAACCATAATAAAGTAATTTCGATGTTTAGTCAATATTCAACATCCGGACAAACCTATTGAGGTTGTTGTGATGTTTCTGTTTATATTTTGTTTTGTTCCTTAATTAATAAACAATAAAAAAAAATTAAAAAGTCGTAAAACCGTGCGAAGCAGAGGCAGGTACTAGATTCATAATAAAAGTAATATGCGTAACTCGTGCCAAAATCAAGGTGAATGCCGGAAACAAAGGATAATAAGATTTTGTAAGTTTCTTGAATAATTAATTATAATCTCTCATCGGAACTAAGAACAGAGTGTTATCAAAGCAAGTCAGACGACGCGCGTCGACCTCAATAGAATCTTCACTGTATCCGTTTTCAGAGATCATGGTCACAGGTTCAATTCCCGCATCGCGACATAAATCTGTATGCCCTTATTGTCTTTGAGATCGTCAAAGCCTGTTTATAATGACATTCAGAATACGAAGGATTCAAAACGTATGATGTAATTCGTCTCAGGCTCGTATTCTAAAACCAGTATTTCAAATTAGATTTACATTGAGATTAGAATGAAATCTGACAGTTTACTAACAAAACTTCATATTAGGCACTTTTTAATCGATTAGAAAGAATGAAAAGCTTCTTATTCTTTCTGATAAATTTCTAAGTAATTTGTTCATTTTATCTCCTCAATTTTTATTTAATTTAATTTGTAATACCTAATATAACTTATTAATAATAATGCTTAATGTTTCCTTATTTTTGACATGTAGTCACTATGGGTGGAATGTATTTGTATGTACAATACAATGCCTGAAATAAAAATGATTTGATTTGATTTTTGATATCCAAGAACTGTTGACTGATTTTTGCAATTCTGGTATAGGTATACATATAAGGTGTAATTTAAAGACCTGCCAACCTCTTGAGAGATCATTGTACTCATCATTATGAACAACTTTTACTATGGAACCAAACCTGAAATCGCGAAAAAAAATCAACCGGTCCCTACATTTATGTTCGCATAACTAGTCAAAATGTAGGGAACAGATGATTTTTTTCGCGATTTCAGGTTTGGTCCCATAGTAAAAGTTGTTCATAATGATGAGTACAATGACTCCTTAAGAGGTTGGCAGTTATTTAAATTACACTATATATATATATCACACTAACACAGAGAACTTGTAATAGGTAGGTAATATCGAAGAGTCTGTGGCATTAATGGAGGAAAGTTCTCTGGATATAGAGAAGACACGTTTACAAGGAATAGGGCAAAACTGATTCTTTAACAAGGAGCCAAATGAAAACTTGATCAATGGGTGATTAAGTTACAGAAAACGGAGATAAGAAAAAGCTAGGCGAACGATTGGCACGATTTGTTGAATAGAGTAAATTACAAAAAGCCTCCGGACAGCACGAAATGACCTAGACACCTTTTCAAAGTAACATTATTTTATGCGCACACTCTTTTTGACCTAGTTACATTTATTTTTGTTAATTTATTTCCATGTTTATCAGAAGTTAACTGATTTACAGCGAGCCCCGACAGCTAAACGTGATAGGTCCATATTGTAGCATCAGCAGCATGAGTGACAGATGGTTTACCGCCCAGGGGGCGACGATATGGCTACATCTCACTAGATAAATAAACATCACATTGAGATGAAACGTGTCAGTTGTAGAACGTTTGTAAGATTTAAGCGTTTTTTTAATCAACAATCTGCTGTTCTTTGAGAAAATCGGTTATCCAAGTTGAAAGTATGCCTATTTATTTATTTTCTGTATCGTTTTTCTAGAGGTGGCAAGTGGAACTATTGAGCGTTAGGTCCTGGGTTCGATCCCCGTATCAGGCAAAGTGTAATTGCGTTTTTCAATTGGAACTTCTGCCCGCGGCGGTGACTGGATTAAAGCGCAGGCCACACTGGGAACGAAGTTAAGTTCGTTTTGCTTCGCTCATGTCTTTTCATACATTCGTTCGTCCGTGCATAGTTCACGGAGTGAACCGAAGTATGCAAACACGCGGTAGCTACATGAGCGAACCTAAATGAACTTAGCCTCGTTTCTAGTGTGGCCTGCGCTTTATGCTCGGTAAATAGCAATATGCTCGCCCTCATTACTCTGGTAAAATGTGGATGTAATCTATAGAGGCATGAGGAACAGGGTGTAAAGTTCACTCATCCTCTATGAAAAGGGAGGATCCTCCGACCAGACGGGTGTTGTGTCTGGTGGGCTACTATCCGACGGTTGATGTCGGGATGTTGTATATATGCTAGTCGCGCGGTAAACTCTGATTGCGCGATGCAGGATTTTGCGTGACGTCAGTGTGACGCGTTCCATTGTGGCGATGTAGATATGCCGCTACAATCTATTACTCTTGTAATTAATTCCTTGAAGAATACTGACGTGATTTTTGTACAATTTTTATCATACTCCATGCCGTGGGCCTGATGGGATTTCACATCTGCAAAAGTGATGAACTTCCATACAAACTTTCATCCCCTATTTATCACTTTTAGAGGATGACTTTTCAAAAATCGATCCTTAGTGCTCATCTTCGTCATTTATGAAACTCTTGTACAAAATTTAATGCTTGTAAACCCAGCGATTTAGCCAGTGCGTTGTCTGTCAGTGAATTAAATTAAGATTTTTATTAAGAGGGAAGCGCCTGCGAAATTCAAATTATCTTACGATTTTTGCAATTTGCAGCTCAGTATCTGGGTGTGTGTTGATTAGAGTATGATTCGCGACCGTAACAAATATGTATTTACAGAATTATAATCATATAAGAATCAGTTATAGGTACAACTCCTTATTTAGGTTAGTATAATCCTCACATGTCAAGATTTCATGAAATAGTCATTCAATAGGATTACTTGGTCTTACAAAGTTGTATTGATGATTTTAATGATTATAATTATGTAAGAACATATTTGTTACGGTCGCGAATCATACTTCAATCAACATATAACCTAATACTGACCTGCAAATTTCAAAAAACGTAAGAAATTTTGAATTTCGCGGGCTACCCTGGCGCTTTCGCCTTAAGTATAAGATATGGTATTGAGGTCCATATTGCAGCATGAGTGATGGACGCCTCCGCCCAGGGGGCAACGTTTCTTAATGGCCGCTTATGACTTCATCTCGCTAGATAAATAGACATCACACTGAGATGAAACGTGTCAGTTGTAAAACGTTTGTAAGATGATTTTAAATTTGACAGAGTTTTTATTCTTTCTCATGGATATCTACATCTTTTGTCTAGTACAGGGGTTCTCAACCTGTAACTATAGGTACCAAAGTTTTCCAAAAGTGGTTGATGACCTTTCTTGACTTAGCTTTAGCGAAAGTGGTGAAGTGCGTGGGAACCTGTGTTCGATCCTCAGGTCGGGTAAATTGATATTGGGTTTACAAAAGAATCTTCTCAGTTTAAGACACAATGTATTAGCACTGAACTCAGTTACTCTGGCAATAGGCCCGTATGACTTAAGGTGATATGTTAAAACTGGGGAAACCGAACTGGGCGGGAATAAGAAGGTGACAGAGTCAATTACTACCACATACGAAAAAAGAGAGCGTAACCATGCGCTGGAATCAAAAAAAATTAATTAAGCTATCTATCAAACATATTTTCAGCCAAAGTTTTCAGTTAACTAATACGCACATTATGAATGCAGTTTTGCAATGAAATTACTTAGGATTTTAGAATTACAGAAAATAATATAAAAAAGTAGAGAGAGAGTCTTTTCGGAATGAAATTCTATCAAGGAAATTTAACCCAATTGCGTTTTTCTTCAGTCAGAGTATTAATCAAATAGTCAATAAACTTTTAACCAAAAATTAAATCCATACATGATGTAATAATGAAATTAATGCTTACGAAAAAAGCCTCAATTTATTTTGGTATCCAGTAACTGTATTGTGGAGGTCAGATAGGCAGTTGCTTCATGTAAAATATTGGTATTCAGCTGCATCCATTTAGACTGGAAGCCGACCCCAACATGGTTGGGAAAAGGCTAGGCAGATGATGAACTGGGACTTAAACTTCGAAATGTGGGGTATATATCTTGGCCTTATCTTTTGGAGAATACTAACCTGATTTTTTGTATTACTTCTATTGTGTCGTACAGTTAAACGTGATAGACCATATTGAGTGACGTATGCCTCCGCCCAGGGGGCAACGTTTCTTAATGGCCGCTTATGACTTCATCTCGCTAGATAAATAGACATCACACTGCGATGAAACGTGTCAGTTGTAAAACGTTTGTAAGATGATTTTTAGTTAGGTAATGGTGTTTTTTTAACAATTATTTTAGCATTTTTTATTTTATTAGGTTCGATTATCCAGTCTGATGCCGGAGCGATTAACTTATCTAAAGCCCAAAGGGATCGCAAGTCATGAACTTATCTCTGAGTCGAACAATAGGTAGTTACCTAATTAGGTACATTATTTTCTTTTGTTCATATTGAAATGTGAAATTAACGGTGTGTATAAACAAGTTTTAACAAGAACAACTGTCGGTAGATTAATTTCATAGCTTCAAGTTGCTATTCCTAACAGAAAACACAGTCGCGTGAGCGAAGCCACGGGCCCAATTATAGTCAGACCACCGTAAGCGCAACCCTCTGCAGAAGTATTTTGGTTCACGACGGGGTCACGCTTACGGCGGTCGGACTATAGTTACCGAATAATGATCACACCTTGAATCTATTTCATGATCATTTGTTGTAGAACTCCAAATTAACTTTTCTAAATATGTAGCTAACTACCATTCCTTTGCTGTTGTGCATAGGTTTTCGTATGCGCGTTTTTGATGGTGGTGGTTTACGCCGTGTTTGACTTAAGTGCATCTAAGTCAGTGCGCCATGTTTTATCAAGCAGAGTATTGTTAACGCGCCAGATATAGGCATTTCAATATAAACTGACCCTCTTCAACAGCACCTCATGAACACATCCTATAATTTTTCTCCATACTACGTTCAACCCTACGAAGACCCTAATTGAATGTATCACGCCACACACACACACACTATTAACACTATTAAAAGCTTCACAATACCGTGTTCAGAACATAAAGCACAAGTTTATGTTCATGATTATATTATTATCATCATTTGGAGAACTACGTGTCATGTACGGGTTAGTTTGTAAATGTGTCGGTACACGAGCCAACATGACAACAATTTTTTTAAATCTTTGTTTTCAGATTAATCAAAAACAACTTAAAAACTCATTTTGAATTCTCACTTTAGATTCTCTTTGATAGGATACCTACCTACTTAATAGAATTTAAAGTGAGAATTAAATATTTTACTAACAGTTTTATTTGGTAAACTAAGTACGAAGCAAACCGCCTAGAAGCGCGGTGAGGGTACCTACTTATTTGGCTCCAATAGATTATAAGTCTTTTACATGGACTTTCATAAAAATAACAAGATATTAATAAGTATGTGTATAAAAGAATGTTAAAGGATTCTAAATTCTATCGTTATTCTAAATTGCCAACAAAAAGTAATTAAAATACTGATATGCGTCAAGTGCGTCATATTTTACTCTTCTTTGTTAAGCCTTAAAACGTTCTATGCGTACGAAATTGATAAATAATTGCAAATTGACCATGTCGAGGTTACTGTTATATTTTCTTGCCTAATGTTATGTTATGACGTGTTAAAATTACTTCAAACTTGCAAAATTTATTCAAAAGTTACGGTGAAACTTATCAGCAAGTTTTTTATAGCTGTACTTAGTGTTATTAACAAAATTACTTACAAAGGTCTAACTGCAAGGACTCCGTTTTTATTTATTTGCACTAATACTGCTATTTCCTTACTAATAAACGTTGTATAGCGTCTGTATAGTTACACAACGCTTTGTCTTCTCCTTTGAAAGTCAAATTACTGACGACTGAAAGAGAGAAATCGGTGTGTGATTATTCACCTGATACGTTTATTAGTAAAGAGGTTAATGTTTAGGCAATTTATAACAACGTGGCCCGAGATGATAATAAAAAAAATTAGGTAACTTATATAAGTTCTAAAAATGTTGGATGGATGTTGGTTGGGTTGTTGTTGGATGTTGCCGGGTTGTTGTTGGATGTTGGTCGTCAGTAGTAGCCCGGAGTCTGGATTTGCGACCAGTTGATGGCAATAGGCTCGCCCTCTATTACATGGGACTTAAACATAACTGGCGAAATGTGGGTGAACTATAGATACACCTCTGCCTAACACTTCGGGGAAACAAGGCGTGATGTTATGTATGTTGGATCGTGTATGCAGGCACTAAGTCCATATCTGTGCAATCAACTTCACACTCGATAGCGTGATCACTGTTATTAGAACGCCTTTGCACAATTACCTTTTAAGTTTCAACTATACAGTCTTAACTCTACGTATTGGCCTTTTTTCGATTATTTCTAACATTATGACAATATTTATCACAATAATATTTAAAGACAATTGGTTGGTAAAGTAAATGGTTTATTCATTTGCTTCTGGAATAAAGGTTAAAAAAAACAGTCTTCATTTGTTGCAGTTTTATTTTTAAACCTGACAATGGAAAAGTTGTAAGTGATTTCAGATTGATTTCTTTATGACGTTTTTTTCAATGTAGGTACTTTTGTAATTATCTCTTAGACTCTCTAACATGATGAGTACTTCATTTGGCCTTGCTGTGAACCCGAATGATTTGTTTATAAGCCTCCGGCCCTCACGACCTACCCATAAATCAAATAATCGAAACGTTCATAAATATCAATCCAATTACAACCCACTTCATCTAAATCCACAGCGTACATCTCCCATTTAAAACTCATAAATAAAGTATTAATCACATGCCACGCCTCGCCGTCAGCACTACAGTGCAACATCTTCACACGACTTTAGATTACTGTACTAGTGACGCAACAGAATGTAACTCGTTTATGTTCGGTTCACACATTATTTTACTATAATTTACTTTACTTTACTTTACTACCAATTATTGAAGCTGGTTATCGTTTTTATAACGTTCTGTTATTCCCTTTTAGTTTATTTGTAACTGTTTTGGTGTTATGGATTTTGGGTTTTTAAATTGTCTATGGATTTTAAAGATATTAAAGATAATATGTGGAAATAAAAGCAGCAGTTTAGAAGAATTTATGAATCTTTTATGATCTACGTTTTAGTTTTGTTGTTAATGGGAATGTTTGAGGTTATGGTTTTTGGAATGATGTTGAAATAAAACCAATAATAAAATCGTAAATTATGCCTTTTATTATTTTTTATGTGTGTTATTGACCAGAGGGCCAATTAGCAGCATAACTATTTATGTAAATGTCTATTAACTGTTCCCAAATTACTTTAATTTTTTTTTTTTGTTTTTTACATGCTTCCAGGACATAATCATCATCATATACTATTTTCATCATTTTACATTTATAGTCTTGTCGTTTAAATAGATTCTTTTATATTTTGTAAATATGAGAGAGTTGTAGGCGTTATAGACTGTAGATTTGTAGACCATTTTCTATTTTGTTAAGTACCTGGTGCTTGTTGACAGGCCTACACTGTCCTCCCATACTTAATAACACTGTAATTTGAAAACATTGTAAAAGCCAATAATTTTTTAAAGAGTAACCGTGGAGTTTCTTGCCGGCTCTTCTCCATAGGAAAAGAGCAATTTGGAACCGTGCACCTAGCTTCTGACGTTTTATAAGTGCCCATGTGAAATAAAATATTTTGAATTTGAATTCTCGTAATTTTAAGAACATTCACAGTCTGATCTCAGTCTCAATATGTCAAAAATACCTATAATTTCCCTACATTTTTGACAATTGACTGTCGCTGAGATGAGATTGCGACTAGATTTTGAATGTTTTTAGTTACGGGAATTAGGCTTCAGGTCTAAAAGTTAGTGTGATTCAGGAGTTGACATTTGTCTATTCGGTACATTTTAAGTGCCAAACTAATTTCCGTGAAATTCTGTAAACATTGTATTACGTGGCGCATTGCAGTTGGTACCGGTGTTAATTAAGAGCAAGGGTACTTTTCATACCGGACAATGAAGACTATTTTTTGTCCATCAGGAAGGTAATTAAAAAATATTGTACACGTATTTTTTCTTTCTTTACGTAACCAAAAGATTACAGCGATACATTGAGTTAAAATGTGGCATGACGTCACGCGTTGCTAGATTTATACTGAGTCGTGACGTTGCGAGCTCCCATTCCCCAACATTAATGCGCTTTATCTAAGTATTTTTTTTTATTAATATGATAAAGCAAAAAATACGTGTGTAATATTTTTTTATTATCTGACTGACGGAGTAAATAGATTTTTTTTTACCCAAGCATTATCCCCATTATTGTAGCAGCAGTGTCATCAGCTAGTACGTAAGTAATTATTTTACATACATACATACATAAACTCACGCCTTCTTCCCATGGGGGTAGGCAGAAACTACAGAACGCCACCTGCTACGATCCTTACATACTCCTTTTGCCTCGTTTACATTCATACATCTGGTCATACACGCACGCCGGTTGCGAGTACTACGCACCTGACCTTTCTGAAGAACATCACCAATAAGGTCACTATATGTCTTCTTAGGGCGTCCCCTTCCGGCGTTTCCACTCACATCTGCCGTGTAAATACCTTTTGTTAGTCGACTTTCATTCATCCTCTCAACATGACCAAACCAAGCATACTCTTTTCAATTTTTGTCACTACATCTTCTTTTAAACCGCACCGTTGCCTTATCACATCATTTATTATTATTATTTTTTTTTTTTTTTAATGTAATTATTTTAGTTTGTTTATTTTACGTCATTATTTTAGTTTGTTTAATTATTTAAGTCTTTCTTTAGAAGAAGAATGGTTTTGGCTACAGAATCGCCGATTGATCGCATTTGTGACTGGGTGTTTGTTTTGGTTCTGTGTTATCGTACCTACAAGGTAAATCTAAAGGCTCCACCAAGCAGGCGCAACACGCAACATGACATAAAGGCACCGCTCGTCGCGCGACACGCGGTACCTTTGTGTCTCGTGCAATTCGCGTCGCGTGTCGCGCCTGTTTGTAGGAGCCTTAAGTCTGAAAAGGAGCGCAGATACTTTAAAAATGCTACTACCATATATGTACATCTACCGTAAGCGTATCCTTTAGAGACCAATTTTCACTATTTAACCGACTTCAAAAAGGAGGAAGTTATGCGTGATTTCTGGGCCGATTTACGTGAATTTTTTTTTTTAATTTGGTAGAAGAAGCTTGCGTGGTGTTTTCGTATAAATTTAACTTTGCATGGAAAGCTTAAAGTTAGCTTAAATAATATGTATTTAATCCACTTGGTGGATGTTGATGATATCATAAAACTTCCTGTCACTGTTGTTTACATAGCGAGTAATGGTATACAAATTTGCAACAAAAAAAAAACACTACGGTGAAAAATAAAATTATTTTTCACTTAGTAGTTTTTTGGAAGACGGTTGTTTTTTTTTTATTTTTTTTTTTTGTAAAAATATTTTTTGACGTTAATAATTGTGATGCCTATATTCTGTGGCGTTGAGCGGATAGGTATATTAAAGAGCATTAGATCTGGAAGTCTAAATAAGAATAAGGTCGCGTAGCTTCGGAGAGGCAAACAATAAGGACCTAATATTACTATTTTTGCTACTACTGAGCACGAGGTCCTGGATTCGTTTCCCAGGTCGAACAAAGTGTTATTGGGTTTTCCATCAGGCATTTCTCAGTATCAGACTGGAGTTTGGATTTGTGCCCAATTGATGTTAATAGGGTTTACTCGATGGGACTCAAACATAACTGGCGAAATGTGGGTGTACTAAAGGTACACCTCTGCCTAACCCTTCGGGGATTTCATTCGTGTTATGTAACACGAATGAATTTGTTAGAATGAATTTCTTTAAAATAATTTGACATAATTAAAGCATCTAAGAAAAATGTTTAGCTTTAGGGAATATTCAATCAATGTTTCGGTCCCGTTTACTTCAGGTTTCCTTGCAATGTCTTCACAAAAAGTTACTGAAATAAACAGCTCAATAAAGCTTAATTGGTTTTATAATGACTATAACAAATCGTTAGATATTATCGCGATGAATATCATTATGATACGGCTATCAAAAACTGTATTTAAATTATTTACCAGTATCGTCTTTACAACTATGAATAAAAAAAATGAAATATAACAAAAAAAAAGGGTATTTGTCTAAAATAAGGATTTCTTAGTTGAAACACGTTGTTTCTTAAATGTAAGCTATTTAGCTTTGCATCATTTATTTAATTTACATTACAATCACATAGTGACTCCACATTATATTCTATACATTTCGTATAAATATGTACAAAATACTTTTTAAGCGTACTGCGTAGTTTATTTTTTTTACATTTTATCTATTTGCTTGAAACTTATTTATAAATAAATTAATCTATCCTTGGTTTAGTATTTGTATCCTTCCTCGGGGCTGAAGCTTGGGGGCTGGCGGGGTCCACCGAAGGTCTGTCCGGGTTTGTCCTGTCCTGCAGAACCGAAACCAGATTGAGAGCTGGTCTGACCAGGCCTGTCTTGGCCTACGGGGCCAAAGCCAGACTGAGCGCCAGTTTGTACTGGCCTTTTCTGTCCCAACGGACCGAATCCAGCTTGAGGACCCTGAGAAGATCCAGATTGAGGACCCTGAGATCCAGGGCGGTTGTATTCGTAGCCTGAGTCAGACATGCCAGAGCTGGGTCCGGAGGGCTGACGTCCGAAAGGTCCCTGAGCAGGCCCTGTAGTAGGTCCAGCAAAGCCACCAGGGCTAGGGAAACCAGAGTTAATGGGGCCAGTGGAACCAGATGGGCCTGATGGTGTGTACTGACCAACTGAACCACTTGGCCTGAACGGAGAGCCCTGACCAATAGGACCTGGTGCTGATCCAGTCGGGCCATTGCCAGAGAGAGAACCAGCGGGGCCTGTGGGGTATCCTTGATCAATAGATGATACGGGGAATCTAGCTCCTTGAGGACCGGAGGCAGGTCCAGAAGTAGGACCAGCAGGACCATTACCGAAGACGGGACCTTGGCTTGTAGAGACAGGGGAACCACTCAGTCCTGAAGAACTAGTGGGGCCTGATGGTGCAAAACCTTGACCAGCGGGTCTGGGGAAAGTAGATCCTTGAGCTTGCGGCTGCTGTCCAAACTGTCCAGGTTGGCTTGGTCTGCCAAACTGAGACTGAGGCCTGTCGTACTGATATCCATCATCTTGTCCCGTAGACTGACCCTGAGGTCCAGAACGAGCAGGTCCATTGTTTCCAGAAGGTCCAGCAGGGGCAAAAGGAGAGCCCTGGTTTATGGCAGAAGACGGAGATGGGAATCCTTGAGGACTGAAAGGTCTAGTGGAACCAGATGGAGAGGCCCCAGGAGCGCCATATTGAGAGGCAGGAGATTGACTACCCTGGGAGGGGAAACCTTGAGATCCAGATGGCCTGGAAGATCCGGAGGGTGTAGGAGCACCATATTGAGAGGTAGGAGATTGACTACCCTGGGAGGGGAAACCTTGAGATCCAGATGGCCTGGAAGATCCGGAGGGTGTAGGAGCACCATATTGAGAGGCAGGAGATTGACTACCCTCAGAGGGGAAACCTTGAGATCCAGATGGCCTGGGAGATCCGGAGGGTGTAGGAGCACCATATTGAGAGGCAGGAGATTGACTACCCTGGGAGGGGAAACCTTGAGATCCAGATGGCCTGGGAGATCCGGAGGGTGTAGGAGCACCATATTGAGAGGCAGGAGATTGACTACCTTGGGAGGGGAAGCCATGAGGTCCCGATGGCCTTGAAGGTCCAGAGGAAGTAGGGGCACCATATTGGTTGTGTGGGGCTTGGTTACCTTGGGGTCCAGAACCAGTAGGGGAACCATATTGAGATGCAGGGGTCTGGCTACCCTGAGACGAGAAACCTTGAGGTCCAAATGGGCGGGCAGGTCCAGAAGAAGTAGGGGCACCGTATTGGTTGCCAGGGGTCTGACTTCCTTGAGACGGGAATCCCTGGTTTCCAGAAGGAGATGCACCAGGAGCATTGTACTGATAACCAGAGTCACGACCACCTTGAGGTCCAGTTGTCCTAGATGGGCCGAAAGGAGATGATGCAGGTACACCATTTTGAGAACCCTGAGACCCAGATGAGGTAGGCGCACCATATTGGGAAGCGGAAGATTGACCACGCTGCGCAGGGAAACCTGATCCAGTAAGACCGCTTGTGCCAGAAGGACCAGATTGAGCTGGAGAGCCATATTGAGTAGAAGGTGATTGACCACGTTGGCCAGAGAAGCCTTGAGGTCCTGAAGATTCAGTAGGTCCAGATTGAGCAGGGGCTCCGTATTGAGAAGCAGGTCCTTGACCACGTTGGGCAGGGAAGTCTTGAGGTTTTGGTGATCCGGTTAGTCCATCTTGAGCAGGGGCACCGTATTGAGAAGCGGGATCCTGGCCAGCCTGGTAGGAGCTGGGAGACTGTCCTGGTTGACCCTGGGCCTGGTACGATGGGGAAGCAGCACCGTAGTACTGCTGTGGGTTCGGGCTGGAGTCTTCAGCAGGGTTGTAGGCACCTAGAACATATTTGAAGAAAGATTAGATTAATGTTTATTTGTGTAGGAAATATTTACAAAAAAAAAAAAAATCAGTTGAAGAAAATACTCTACAGGTACTTGGTATCTGAAATAGTCTGAATAAATATATAAGGCTAAAAAAATACTAAAGATTAATATCAAAACTGTAGCCATAAAGTTTTGTTAAGAAACGAATGAGTGATTATTAATAATTTTACACGGGAATAAAGTTTTTCTTTAAAACAAAAACGTAATAGTCGCTTTTCACAATAACTACCGGCTGAGAGATGCCTAATCTAAGTAATACATCTCACTATGGGGTCTGTTTTATTTAGAAAGAGTAACAAAGTCTTTAAATCAAAAATACGTAATTTTAAGCACCCTTAGCTGCCTTACTGCTGACCTTACCCACTCAATCATTACACCATAGGCCATTCTCGAAAATATCGTGCAAACACGAGAGTAATAGTAATTTAGCAAAAACATATTAGTTCAAAGGTGATTTACCGCTATAAAAAATGTTAATGGTAGTAATTAAATTCGTTACTTAACGTAAAGATTTTAAAACGGTGTCAGTAGTCAATGTCAGTCAAAGTCATCTTTTACTTGGGTATCTAAATAAACTGTTGAAATTATAACTCACAGACAATAATGTCTGAATCTGTAATAACGGTAATGGTAATATTTAAGAAATATTTTAGATGAATTGCATCAATCAATTCGTAAGCTATGAAAATAATTTCACAATTTTTCCGGCATTGTAATATCACCCATTTTACTACCCATATTATGAAATTAAACCAGAGTGCCTCTTAACATGCATACACAACTTAGGCACTTCATAATACAGGAATTATAACAACTTGTTGAAACTAAACAAAAATATTCTCCTACTCAAATCTCAAGACGTAAAAGCGTTTTAAAATCCCCTCATATAGTGCATTGCCCGTACATTTCTCATCTCATGGCCCTGGATATGAACTGGCGACGTTTCACTCGTAAAATTGAGTTTAAAACCGCCGAGCTTAACTATAGTATGCAGTGAAGTTATAACACATTGGCACAAAATGGATGGGTGCAAAAGCTAGCTCCATATACAACGAGAGATCGCAAGTACGCGATAAGGCCGCCAAATGTATGTTTTGTAGTTTATAATTTATCTTTTTTTTTTTTAATCTGGTGTACAATAAAGTATATATTATAAATAAATAATAAATAAATGAATGAGCGAAAAACTTCAATCAACTGGTTTCTTACTTCCTAATAGGCTGGTCAACTGGTGCAGTATTTCAGCGGGTTAGTAGTTCAATTCCTGCACGTAACAAGAACTTGCATGGCCGACAGATCGTTGTTTCCGGTCTGGGTTATATGTATACGACTTGTACGATTTGTGCACGCACCCACGTTGCAAAATGTAGTTATGGCAACATTTTTATAACAAAAACTAGATTGGTTCTGTTATCAGATCACTTGCAATTATCACTTCATCGCTTGTTAGGACAACACTGACAAATTCCCACGAGAGCGATAAAACAATTGCATATTTTTCATCATAATTATAATAATAGCTTAACTTCACGCTTGTAATCCCCGAAGGGTTAGGCAGAGGTGTACCTATAACAGTACACCCACAATTATAATAATAATAATAAGTTAATAATCATACCTTCTTGCGTGCCAGCAGCAGCAGCCCTCGCGTTTTCTTCCAAAGACTTCAGAATCTCTTCAGGAATGGGAGGTGGAGTCGGCAGATGGTCACCCTGGGGCTGGTAACCATTCTCATCAGCAGTGTAAGTCACGCTGTACTGCTGGCCATCATCACCAGTGTAAGAGAAAGCACCCTGAGCTTGCACACCATTCGTAGCTACACCAGATTCTTCAGCAGAAATTCCGTTTGAAGTCTCGAAGCTGTAGGAAAAGGTTTCGCCATCATTCTGGTTCTCGTATCTGAGGATTTCAGCGTTCTTGTCAATGGAGGCACGTTCGCGTTCAGGCTGCTGGGGCTGGCCAGAGTAAGCGGATGCGTCTTGAGGTCCTTGGCTTCCGAAAGATGACTGGCCAAATCCGGTAGGGCCCTGTCCAGGAGCTGGGCTGCCTGCGCTGCCAGAGGGGGCACCATATTGAGAGCCAGACTGACCAGCAGTTGAGGACTGACCGAATCCAGTGGGGCCCTGACCGGGAGCTGAACTTCCGACACCACCAGTAGGAGCACCATATTGAGAGGCAGGCTGACCGAATCCAGTAGGACCCTGACCAGGAGCTGAATCAGCACCGTTAGTAGGAGCGCCGTATTGGGAAGTTGGCTGACCGAATCCAGTGGGACCCTGACCAGGCGCTGGACTTCCAGCACCGCCAGTGGGAGCACCGTATTGAGAAGCAGACTGGCCAAATCCAGTCTGACCGGTCGTCGAGTGCTGACCAAATCCAGCGGAATCGGTTGGACCTGAAGGCTGGCCAAATGAAGAAGGACCTTTAGGCAGGTCAAAGCCAGGCTCGCCTCCAGGTGCAGTCAAAGATCCTGGGCTTCCTCCAGCAGTTCCAGCATTTGCAGGAGGCAAGTACGTCCTGTCCAGTTTGTCAGCATAGCTGCACGCTACTACTGTTAAGATGATGAGCTGAAAATACGAAATTAAAATAATTAGACTTAATAGAAATAATGGGAGGTTACTACGACAATTTGAAGGCACTGATTTGTCATAAATCTAAATTGAGTCACAGTTAGAAAGGGAAGCCCTTGATTGGGTCATCAAGTTTACAAAATATACTGTTGTAATATTAAGAGGTTAACGTTTAATTTTGGAAAATGAACTTTTCAGTCAACTGTCACACTCCTGAATTTCGTAAATTGTAAAATTGTAAACTTTCACTGCAATCCATTTTTATGTAAAAACTTTTTTAATTCCGAATATTGTCAAAACACAAAAGAGCAACCGTTATTTTTAAATTTCGAAATTATTACTTTTTTTATAAAAAGAACTGTTTTATATCGAATATATTTTTATGAATTATTTATTATTTATTAAGTGAATGTATTACCAGCTTCATTTCTAAGCTGTTGAGCTACCACGGGATGATCACCGAATGTGCATAACAGAGTAACTGCATCCTATTTATATGAAGTTAATTCGTTCACCATGCTAGGTTACTCAAAATTGTGTGCACGGAGCTAACCTTTGACAGTACTAATAGTGAAGATTCCACAGTGTCTGTGTGTATGTGTGTGTTGTTACTCAATAACTCGATCAATATTACTGATACTCTAATTATTGTGAGCTTGGGTCTGTGTGAGTGGACTCATGTATGGTGGGATTTACTTTGTTTATTTTATATTGGAGATCCGTGGAGGTTTTTGTGGAAGTTGGTATTAGTGGAACCGGAACTACCTACATAGTTATTTGGGTTCACTAGTGTTTGTCGGTTGTATGAAGGAATACCGAGCTATTATAGGGATTGACAAAAGATTTATTGATGTGAAATTGACTCGTTTTTTGCTCTTGTGGTGTTCATGAAAATTGGGTTCAAAATTAACTTTTTCTAACTCTTATTTTTCTTTTATGTTACCTATATGGCCGAAGGAAAGGTTTGTCGAGCGTCTACCAACTAAAACCACAAGTTGTGCGTACTAAGTACATAATAGTGGGCTTCGAGACGTCTGGTGAAATGCGCCATTTAGTTCTAGTTAGTAACAAAATTAAGAATTGTTCTTACCTAGTTGCCAAAAGCCGCATAATTTATTTTTCAGTGTGTGGGTGTACTATAGTTACAACTCTGTCTCAACCTTCCAGAAAAACAGGCGTGAAGGTTTTGGGAAGCAATAATTTGTACAATTGCTGTAACTAGAATACGTCCACACAATGAAAAACAAATTATGCGGCTTCAGCAACCATGTAACAACAATATTCTTAATTTTGTTACCATGAAGAACCTTGTGATGGATATAAAACTTAGGGCGATTATTAAATCTAGTACTTTTTTCATGGACCTTATAATTTAATAAATTAAAATAAAATATGCTTCGAGCGATGAATTTATAAAAATAATACACACGTCATGTATTTAAATATAATTACGTACAATAAAAAACAATTTAATAACATTTAACATAATGATATTTATAATGGCTGTATCTACTTTATGCCTTGGTATTTGTGGTACCTACTTACCTACGTTGTTTATTTTTAATTATTTTATAATTGCGAGATTATTAGTTTCTTATGGTAGGTATCCGGGTTCAATACACGAAGGATCACGATCATTCTTTCAACCTTCCTTAGAGTATCGGCAGATCTTTGCTTTGCAGACTCACAAAACTGCTTTTGGAAAATTTTCACTGTAAATTTTGCTAACAACAATAAAAATAACGTTTTAATTTACATACCTCAGTACCTAATGTTAAGTACAATTAGGATGTCTTAGTACTTAAGTCAGACGTGTACAGTAAAATTGTGATACTTAATTATGGGTCTTAAAAGGGCCTGGGGGCCAACCACCACCTCTTGAAGTAGTATTGGTGGTGGTCTAGCTCCTGTACGGAAATACTCTATATTTGTAATTTTACCGCAAACAAGATTTTGGTTTTCAATCGTCTTTTAAGTAAAAAAAAACTTTGCTATTTGATGATTTACATATACCTCCTGATTAGCTCTATATAAAAGGACATTAGCCAAATTCGTACCAGTTCCATGTGCATCAATCATTCTATGTCCATGTTGGAAAGCAATCATTAAAAATCCTAATCAAGACTTTGACTATTTCGTCTTTCTCATAGACGAAGGTTGCCTTGGCTTGTACCTTTAACTGCCACGAATCTAGCTATACTATAATATATATCATCCTAATTAATTTTACTTTAAATCTGAACATCTGAAAATAACAAAAATCGGGTTCAAGCTCCAAATATGATGACCGCGATTGTTATTTCAATTACAGAAATACTATATTTTGTTGAAAATAATATTAACTATTATGCAAGACTTATTCCATACATTTCTCATTTTCCCAGAAAATTGCCTGTCTGAGGACACAAGGTTTAACCCATCTCTACACCAAATTTCATCCAAACCAGTTCATCAGTTTAGCTCTAAAAATCTGACAAATAAACTGATAGAGACACTTTTGCATTTTCTAATATTAAACTACTAGGTGCGCACCGCGGTTTCACCCGTACAACTCTCGATCCCGTAAGAATATTGGGATAAAAAGTATCCTATGTCCTAACCCAGGTTATGGTCTACTCATGTGTGAAATTTCATTCAAATCCGTTCAGCCGTTTTAGCGTGGAAGCGCAATAATCAAACAAACAAACTACCTTTCGCATTTATAATATTAGTTAGGATGCACCTAGGTATTGACCCATCATTCCACATTCCTTCACAAGACGTATCTATCATTGACGTCTAAAGCCCATCGCAATTAGTCTTTCTCAAAAAGGTACTACTGCTTGTTACTGTCAAAACTTCAAGCCTTATTAATAACGAAGCAGTAATGCTCGTGAAGGAGGAGGCGGGACGCGTGAGGGAGAGGCAAGCTTTGCACCCTCACGCCCCTAGTCGCCGCAGGAGACGCCCTGGGCGTCGGGAATTGGCAGCCGATTCCCGGCCACCGTAGGCGCGGGCTTGCGGACGGCGAGCAATGGGTAGCTCGCCGTCCGGTAAGGACCAGGCCCGAGTCGACGGCGCGTCGTGTTCCACGCGCGCCTCAAAGAGATGTCAGCACTATTGACGGGGTCCGCTAGGGCCGATGCCAGCTAGGGTTGCGGGATGTTCGAAAGAGTTACCGGGGCCCCAGCACAGGCAACAGAAGGAACACGGGTGGGTTTTAGTCAGTAAAAGTCTGACACGCCCTCCCGCTCCGCCCAGAGCGGGAGAAGTCATTTGATGATTTCCCATCCACAAAAAAAAAAGCCTTATTAATAAAGTTACCGGATTAAGGATTGCAAAATCAATCAAAATAACAAATTAACTTTAAGTCCTTTTTCCACTGGGATCGCTTACAACTACAGTGTATTTTTCCTTACGTGTCCTATTTGGTAAATAAACACGATACGACTTGGCACATAAATGAGTAACGAATGTCTTGATCCTCGGTAAAGAAACCACACGATGACTTACACCAAAAGCTACTTAAAAATTACCCATTTAATCACATTCATCTTCTCAAAATGGAAATCTCAGCACGTCATATTTGATTACCAAATATGAAATGATTGATGAGAAATAATGATCATCATCATCCACAGCTTGCCTTCACCTACAGCCTATGGCCTTTGCCCAGGCATAGGCCTGTCCTTTCTTGTGCCAATCCCCACGCTCCTGTACCAGACTCACCCAGGATCTAACAAAATATGACAAGTAAAGGAAAACACAGTCTAGGCAGAGATTTCATTTTACAAATTTATATTCCGTAAAACCCGAAAATAATATGAACTTAGATCAAACTCTGATCATTTTCACACCTGTCCAATAACAGCTATTCCAACGATAGGATTATCACATCAAATTATATACAGATGATGCTATAAAATACTTATAAGCACATATGCCTATCAAAAGGCAAATTATGGTATATCTTATTATTGCTTAAATCATGTACAATTTGCTGCATTGAGACATTTCCGCCATTTATCTAGTTTTTGTTGGTTGCCTATGTGTAATCGAGAGGATCATGAGAAATTGTAACTACTTTTAAATTACGACTCAGTGGGATCTGGGTACTTATTGGATAATGTTATTGGACGAAGGTCAAAGGTCAAACTTATGCGATGATTGAAATCCCATGATGAAACCCAAGAAAGTGATATTTTTTTGTAATATGACGAATTAAGCATAACGTGTTGCGCCGACCCCAAATAAATTGGGATAAGAACAGGAGAAAAGGTCATAGAGATTTATTGACCCTGTTGTTTCCTGAAAGGAAAAAGTAAATAAAATAAAATATCGAAACTTTGATGAGCAAAATAGAATAGGGATGATGCCTGGGTAAAAAAAAAGAAATTCTGTTTAGTCCGTCACTCAGATAATAAAAAAAATATTAATACGTATTTTTTTCTGTATCGTGTTAATAAAAAATGACTTAGATAAAGCGAATTAAAGTTGAGCTCGCTACGTCATAACTCAGTATAAAATGTAGCAAGGCATGACGTCATTCCACATTTCAACTCCGTAATCTTTTGATTACGTAAAAAAATAAAAAATACGTGTCAAATATTTTTTTATTATTCTACCTGACGGACAAAAAAAAAATAATCATCATCCCTAAGTCAGGTTATTTTATTTTCAGTAAGAAGTACATCTTTCGAAGTAGACACACTATACAGGGTGTAAGGTAGAGCTCTCCGCAAACTAACAGGGCGCCTTCAGCTCCTTATTTTGAATCATATTCCACCGGAAATATTCTCAAGAAAATTTTCATTTTTTAAATCGTTTTTTCAGTTACTATTCCTTTATTTCAATGTAAAATTATATTATCTGTACGCAGCACTCCATTTATGTAAATAAAACAGCTAAAATAAAAAAATCAGCAATGGATGTTGAAATACTCGGCGGCCGAAGGCTCGCTGCGCTGCCGTTCTCTACGCGCGTTTTGCCGCGGTAACGATACATTGCGTGTGAGGTAACGAAACAAATCGTGTTTATTGGATTCCCATATCGTTCCTGAAATAATTTCAAGTTCCGGTCATCTTAGTATGATAGACTGAACTCACCCCATCAGTCTGCGGTGGGCTGTCTCTTACATCCTGTAGAATGAAAGCGACGGATTAGGACTACTATGGATCAAGCATACCCATAAGGATGCCTTAACCATAAGTTAACTCCTTAAATTTATTACCTACGGAACCAAACTATCAACTTCAAGCTCGACGCGTGACGAGTGCTTGGTCAGAATCAATAAGTTGATCGACACGGCAGTCCAGGTCATTTGCACCACGACCACGATACGTCGTGAGCATGTAGATGCTTTACTTTGGTTATCAAAACCCTGATTATGTTTATAGCATCCTGTCGCCTGATTATGATCTGCTTCAATTACTTTCAGAAGGTTGCAATTGTTTTATTGTTTAGCAGATGTGGTAAGAGCTCCTTTAGAAGGACTTCTGAATCTATTTCGGCTGCCAAGAAACATCGCTGTGTTTTCATTTGAAGGGAATGCTGACACAGAAGCTATAGACACACCTGAAAATTGTATGTCTAGGCGACATTTTAGCAACCCACTTTGGAGTAAAGTAATTGGTTTTCGGGGACAGATTTATGTATGTACCATCGACAAAAGCCTTTCCAATTTTGAAACAATTTTGCTTGCAAATGTTTTGTGCCGTTCCGACTTTCTGTTGTTTTACGAGAACAAAGGACCATAGGGGCAGGGTTTCTTCAATGAATCAGTGTATACAAAAAGCAACTTTATGTTGTAAAGACGTCCGTTTTTCCGATAATACCTACTGAGTAGATACCTCTAGCCAAATAACTGGACCTTACAAAACACGTGTGTCCCAAAACGCGAACGGACACCATCCTGAGAATGCGCTTCGTCCTCTTGCATGGCGAAGATCGCAGCACATTTGTTGTTAGCAGACAGGGGGATGCTGCATCTTCTATATTTAATCACACAGTACACGTTTACTTACCACTCACGGGCTGTAGATGGTGGTAATATTCCTCATTACGTCACCAAGTTATCAATAGGTAGCTCAGCTCCCATTAGTCAAGACTCTCGAAACGACATGAACAAATGGAACGCCAGCTATCCATCAGTTTGACTGACAATCTATTATATTGTTCTGATTATTTACTTAGGTACCTACCTACCACTAGCCTGTTGTAAGTGATTGAAATTGTGTTACCGTTTAATAGTTTTGTCTATTATCTTTGAGATGTATTGTAGAGGTAATTGTCGATTCTGTTGCTTGAATGGTCAGTGAGGCAGCACCTCCATCAGTCCATCTGGACTGGATTTCAAAATTATTAATGACTGAAGCTATTTATTGACTTAACCTTTATTTAGGCTTTTTAGAAGAGGAATCTTATTTGCACATAACATGAGTCTGTTTTTCCCGAAGGTACAAAGATTTACCTATAGTACACCCACGTTTAACGATTATATTTGAGTCCCATGTAATAGGAGGCGAGGCTATTGACATCAACCGGGCACAAATCCAGACACCGGGCTGCCACTGAGAAATTGTCAATTTCTACTGAAATTGAATTGCTATTAAGAATGAACCGTGCACCTAGCTTCTGACGTTTCATAAGTGCCCATGTAGGTTTAAAATGAAATATTTTGATTTTGAACATAATAATATATTATTTTGAGAAGAACCTTATGAAGAAGGAATTAAATCTTTCTTTATTTTTATCGTGACTATTAATCTTAAATACAATATATAATGTAATACTAAAATATATACATATATTATGTACAAGTATATAAATAAAAATAAATAAAATAAAAGAGAGAGCTCATTGGGCGTCTAAAAAGTCGTCCACATCGCTGTCAGTGGGAAAAGTGCCCAAAAAGCTGGCAGCGTTGCCACGTTGGATGGCAATGCTGAATTTTTGACCTAAAAATTGGCCATTAAATCTTCTGTACCTACCTTTTGCTAAGACCTTGGTTGACGAATGACGGTTAATCGATTGCCCCATCATTGATCACAGTAACCTTTCTTCAAATAGTTCGAAACGTGATCATCTTTCTTTCGATCGCAATCAAATCAGACCAAATGTTAGGACCAGATAATTTAGGTAGATAGCTTATTTTGAAATGACCTCGGTGTTTTGTCATCAATTTGTTGTATAAGCTTTTATTTTTATCTTGATTGATAGGAATGGAAGCGATCAGAATGTATTATTCCAATTAATGTTTGGGACTTTTGAAAAATGGCTAAATGGTATCAGCCGCACGGGTCAATCGAAGGTTAAGCTACGCTTGCCGCGATCACTTCGTAGATGAGGGACCATCCATTACAAGACTCCTTCGTACTTCGGAAAGTAAGCCATTGGTACTGGCTATCATTTGTAAATCTTTGACAGTCGTTACGGTTAGTCAGAAGCCAGCCTGACAACCAGTCTTACCAAGGAATATCGTATTACCCAGTAACTGGGTTGTGGAGGTCAGATAGGCGGTCACTCCATGTAAAATACTGATATTCAGCTGCATCCGGTTAGACTGTAAGCCGACCCCAATATATGTAGTTAAGAAAAGGTTAGGCAGATTGATGGTTTTTGTTGTTTAAAGCCATCATTGATAGGAATGAAAGCGATCAGAATTTGTTATTACTAAAAATGTTAGGGACTTTTGTAAAATGACACCAAAAACTTTTTACCGGAACCTTATCGAAATGATCATTAATTAATTCAAAATGGGACAATGTAATACATTGTACACGTTTAATTCATTAATGCTCTGAACGTTTAAACAATAAAGTCCGGAAAATTGCCCTTCACTATAATTACTGATTACCATCTTCATGCATGACTAACCTTCTTATGTTAACAGGGGCGAGTAAAAACAACTTGAAAGATCCAGAAAAAAACCTCTTTTCAATTATTATTTAAAGTCTACTACAGTAACAGGTCGAAGGAAAAATTGCTAAAGTGGATCGACAAACTTTTCATGAACGCAAAGAGAAACGTTTACAACTGGGAAAAGCCCAGTTGCCTAGGCAACATCATTAACTAGTTTCACAGGCTAGGTAGTCGCAAGATTAAAATTATGATTACTGTTTTTTTTTATTTTTAGCAGACAGAAAGATAACAAAAAAAAAACTTATCGACATTTTTGAAACACTCGTTAAAGCTTTTGAATTGATTAAATTTTAAAATTAACTGTTACAAAATCAATCGTAATCGATAATAATGAACTTCTACGAATCGATTTGAATTGACGCCATTACGCGTTATAAAGGAATAAAATTTTGTAAATAATGAAGCGTCCTGCTATATAAAAGAACGCGTTAGTCGTAAAAATTTATTATTAAACCATTAAGTCGTGTGGTAGCAATAAATGAACGAATATTTAACATTTTTCTCGTAAATTATAAAATATATTTATTTGATTTTTTGCAGATTTTATAAGAAGGCGTGCGATGCGATCGAGGTCTGTGTAATTAAAGTTTATTCATTTGCTGACATTATACTACAGTGTGCAAATATTTTATGAAAATTCAGTCATTCCCAATAATTACTAGCTGGGCCCAATTACCTACATTTTATATTTCCAGTCACGAAAAGTACTCTTTTCTTCTTTACAAGGTTTCAACGGTTTTAAGTCACTAATCTGTCCATGGATATGTAGGCAGTAGCGACCTCACGGAGCCTATCTCCCGGGAGAAGTCTTCCTCTTCTCTGGCTTGCATTTATGCGCAAGCGATGCGCCTCCATCATGCGCAGGGTACGCGGCAGCCCCAACAGCATCCTGAGCACTGTAGCGGACAGGTGGGACAGTCCTATACTGGGGCATTGGATACGCCTACATGCCACTGTGGCGTATAATTAATAATTGTTTTGTTTTTTCTAGTAGATGTAAGTACTAACACTAGTTTCTAAGTTGTGTGTTGTACTAACCAAATGGACCTTGTCTGAATTAAAAGATTTTTATTTATTTATTTTTTTTTATTTATTGACCGGCTGGAATGAATACTGACGAGGAACAGAGCTCCCACCATGATCTTGCCTTTATTGGCTTGAGTAGAGATTCGCAAGAGCAAACGTGCTCGGAGGAAGGAAGTACTCCAGAAGTCCTGGTAGGAATCTTGACGCCTTGGAATCTGATAGCCTTGGAATACCTCTTCACTCCTCAAGCACCTCAGGACATGATACCTTGCCGCTACGACACTATGTGCTAGCGCCAGTTTCCTTTGCCTGCTTAGCCGTGAAAACGTATAGTTATAACAAATAAAACCTGTATAAGTTGGACCATTTTTTTTCTATTGAAACTACGTTAGGTCTGCTCGAGGTCATAGTGTTACCACGTACGTGTGGGCAACTGTACCATAGATATAGAAACACTGGTTTACAAATTGTGTAAAGGCAATTCAAGTCTGTCTGTCTATTTGTCTTCAGATTTAATGATTTAATGATCAGACTCCTGAATAAATTCGAACGCATCATTAAATCTAGTTACATATGTGTTACCAACGTTGTGTATTTTCACAATTTTTAACATAAAAACGCTTACTTTCGCTATTGTTACACCCAATAGTTTTCACAAGAATCTCGATAAATATTTATAACAATATACGAATTGTTGATATTATCTTGTTATTGATATAATTTGTAATAATGTTTATTAATTTAATGGAATATAATGCAAGAACTATTAGATGGGGGTGCCTTGACCTCATTGTGACAGATTTCTTGATGCAACACATTGCATTGTTGCTTGTGGTCGCTTTATTTAAAACACTTACAAAGGAGTTAGGGACAAGAAACATTGAATCAGAATAAACTAAAGCACAAAAGACTATGTGGACGTCAGACTATCGAAACTTTATTGCCAAATCATAATCTTTTCCCAACTATTTTTGGGTCGGATTCTACTCCAACCGATCGTAGCATTTAACTTGGAGCGACTGCCTATCTGACCTCTACAACTCAGCTACTGAGTAACACAATACCTTTGGTAAGGTTGTTTGTCAGACTTTAAGGGTTTTGACTACCCGTAACAACTGTCAAAGATCGGATGACAGCCTTCTAGCCAGAGGGCCTAGACAAATGTCATTCGCTTCGGAGCGATTCTATTTCTACAATCGCTATCGCTTCAACGATAAACTATTCGTTGACATAAATGATCACGTGACATTTCCTTAGCTTATTTCAACCCCACATATTTTTGACTTTTGATCGATTGTAGAAATAAAATCGCTCCGAAGCGAATGATATTTGTCTAGGCCCTCAGATTTTCCTACGTCGTCATCGTAGGTCGATATCGTAATCGCAATTTAAAAGGTCATGCTATGAGGCATCATTCCTTTATGATCTAAAAATATAACAGGCGACCTATAGCTCAAAAGATGACCACTTCAACTGCACCCACGCATTTTCAAACACAAATCGTGACGTTCTATGTTCTAAAAATAAAAAAGATACAACCGACGCCGCGCTAAAACTAGTACTTACAACTTAATTACTTATATACTTTAGATAATATTTAATGCGAATATTAATTTAACCTTCAATCAGTCAATTACACTAGATGTATAAGCATGTCATGTACGCATCATCCTTGACTCATGTGTGAAACAGTTTCATAAGCACTTATTTTTGTGGTGCAAAGAGAGATGCTAAAATATTAATTATAAATCTATCCATCATAATTATGGCGGTTTTGGTAATATAAGTAATCCATCTTATGAGTAATAGGCAGATGGGCTTGCGGCATGTGGCTATAAGGGTCGATCGGTCTGAGCTTAAAAGCTGCGTTTTTTGTTTTAATTATTTATTTAATGATAATAAAATACAGAGGTGTTACTTAATTCTAAACTCGACAAACTTTTACGCGCTCTCTTACATAACGCGTTTGCGTCGATCAGTCTGTGGAAGGGTGAAGATTCCTAAAAAATCGACACTCTTCTTCCACTTGGAAAGCTCCGTCACGTCGAAGTCTAGATGATAGATGATATAGTAAAAACATCACGGCTTTATACCCCGAAGGGGTTGGCAGAGGTGTAATAGTACTTAGTACCACCCACATTTCGCAATATTGCAATTAACTGGGTACAAATCCAGACTGCCTCGTTGATCTAGTGATCGCAAGCGGTACTGCTGAGTATGAGGTTCTGGGTTCGATTGCCGGGTCGGTCAAAGTGTCATTGCGTTATTCCATCTGGAATTTCTCAGTAGCAGCCCGGAGTCTTGAGTTGTGTCTTTCGTTGTGTTGTGTGTATTACATGGGACTTAATCATAACTGCCGAAATGTGGGTGTACTGTAGTAAACTTTCGGGGAATACAGGTGTAATGTTATGTTATTTAAAATCCAGACTCCGGGTTGCTACTGACAAATTAGTAATGGAAAAACTCAGTAATACCTTGCCCAATCTGGGGATCCGGAACCATAATTGCAGGACGCCAATACACCACGGTATCAATGTTTATGATTATAATCATATTCGATGATTACACCATCATTAATATCATTATGGTTATTCATATAATTGAAAGTTTAAGTACTGCCCCTTAATTAGGTTGTGCATGTCCGAGAGCAATAGCTTCTTGCAAAATATTGATATTCGGTAGATGTTTACACCGATAATTATGATAACTTCTATTGCAACCGCTATAAAAACTGTGTTTTAGATGAATGTAATTTATTTCACAAACAAATTATTATAAAGAAAGGTTGGTTTAACATGGCTGATCTTACTAAATTCTTGAGACAATAATCATTAGTATAACTATTTGATACAGTAATGTATCTAATAATATTATTCTTAACCTAGTTTATGAAAGTTTGAAATATTACAATGCAGACAGATTTCAAAATGGTTGATCATAACTTTGTATTGTTTATATCTCTACACTGCGTGATAAATAATTATGATCTTCGCGACACTCCCTCTTCAAGAGAGGTTTATGATCATTTGTTGTCAATTCGTATCGTTAACGCCTCGTTTGTCGACCAAAATATCAAAAACATTTCGTAATTCGAAGGGCTGTGTCTATTTCAGGAGGTTTTCTTTTGAGGAAGCCACTTTGGACTGCCCAAAAAGTTGTCCAGTACAATGCCAAGGTACATTGAGCTTGTCGCATTTTAGTTTTGTTTATTTATATTATTTAACAAAACAAAATACTTCGGTTAGGTTCTTCCCTAACCGAAGTATTTTGTCTATGGTCCACAGATAGGTACATTATACAGAGTTAGTTTTCAATAACCGGCCAAACAAAAAATAAATACCTAAGCTATTTCATACAAAATTATACCTACTCGACCAAAATGTATGAAACAGCAATTTTTTTTTCGTGATTTCATAGTGTTGGTCCCATAGTGAAAGTTGTTCATATTCATGGGTAGAACACCGTGTGAAAATTTATTGAAAACTTACCACGTTTAAGGATGCTTTAATTAAATAGCTCTCACCTTTGGATTTTTTTTTCTGTTAAAGTACCTACTTAAGTAAATCCCAGATAATTAGGGAAAGCTATAAATAACCCATAGGCATCGATCACTAATAAAAAACCATAGGTACGTAATGTTATAATCAAGCAACAATTCAAACTTTGAAGTCATTATAAAGCTAGTGTTAAAACTAAACAGATATTTTTCAAAACGTGCCTTGCCTAGACCATCTAATCAGAATAATATTTTACCTACTAATAAATTAGAAACCAAATAGCTTTGCTTAAAGTTATGAAATATTTAAAAACAAAAATATCAACAAATGGTGTTGTGTATAGTTCAAACAAGTTCAGGGTCACGATAAAGGTGTGTACACATGTTGTACTTTTATAAACACGCTTTATTATTTTTACTTTGTTTAGACAATTGAGTCAAAAATTCATATAACATAACATCACGCCTGTATTGCCCGAAGGGTAAAGCAGAGGTGTACCTATAGTACACCCACATTTCGCCAGTTATGTTTAAGTCCCATGTAATAGCGGGCAAGCCTATTGCCACTATCCGGACACAAATCCAAATCCAGACTCCGAAGAATTCACTATTAAATTATTTATTTATTTTACTATTTATGTACACACAATAAAACATTATACAGTTAGGACATTATGAGCATTGAGTACAAAGGTACTGCTTATTTCTTAAGAAATTTCTTCCAGCAGACCTGCGAAAGGTGAAATTAAAAAAGAAATGTAGACAACAGTGTGTGAGAACAAGAAGAGAAGAATATGATTTGTGACGTCTTGAACTAAAATATTAAATATACTACACATATACTATAAAGCAAAAATTAACAAATACTTAAAATAAATAAATATGCTATAAACCTACATATATAAATTATCACAGTTGAGAGGAGAGGTAATGGTCTTTTACTCGATATTTCAATTGCGAAATACATTATGTTAATCAAATTATATTTTGTCAACAAGTTATCGATGGTCCTACAACGATGGTGTTTTTTTTTCAGAAAGATTAACAAGAATCTGAATATATTTTAGTCACACAGGACGACTGGGTAATATGGTTGGGTCTTATTTTTGTGGTTCTGATAACCAGTACTGTAAATATACGTACTGTAAATGTACGTTGCGGCTAAAACCCGAAGTGTGGCTACACCTAGTTTTAGTTGGTTAAACTTAGGTGTAGGCTGAAAGGTAGGTTAGGTTAAAACTGTGACCACACAAAGCGAAGCGAGCGGTGCCACGGCAGCGGCCGGCGAGTACCAGGATCCGTTTAGACGCAAGAGAATGTAATGTTTTGGGAAGGTATGATGAAGGCTACACCTAGTCTTAGCCGAATGCAATCGGTAGGCGACACTTAAGTTTAAGCCAACTGCTACCAGCCACACCTAGTTGTGGCCGCACTTCGGGTTGTAGCCGTAACATATATTTGTTCTGTTCTGTTCTGTTCTGTTCTGTTCTGTTCTGTTCTGTTCTGTTCTGTTCTGTTCTGTTCTGTTCTGTTCTGTTCTGTTCTGTTCTGTTCTGTTCTGTTCTGTTCTGTTCTGTTCTGTTCTGTTCTGTTCTGTTCTGTTCTGTTCTGTTCTGTTCTGTTCTGTTCTGTTCTGTTCTGTTCTGTTCTGTTCTGTTCTGTTCTGTTCTGTTCTGTTCTGTTCTGTTCTGTTCTGTTCTGTTCTGTTCTGTTCTGTTCTGTTCTGTTCTGTTCTGTTCTGTTCTGTTCTGTTCTGTTCTGTTCTGTTCTGTTCTGTTCTGTTCTGTTCTGTTCTGTTCTGTTCTGTTCTGTTCTGTTCTGTTCTGTTCTGTTCTGTTCTGTTCTGTTCTGTTCTGTTCTGTTCTGTTCTGTTCTGTTCTGTTCTGTTCTGTTCTGTTCTGTTCTGTTCTGTTCTGTTCTGTTCTGTTCTGTTCTGTTCTGTTCTGTTCTGTTCTGTTCTGTTCTGTTCTGTTCTGTTCTGTTCTGTTCTGTTCTGTTCTGTTCTGTTCTGTTCTGTTCTGTTCTGTTCTGTTCTGTTCTGTTCTGTTCTGTTCTGTTCTGTTCTGTTCTGTTCTGTTCTGTTCTGTTCTGTTCTGTTCTGTTCTGTTCTGTTCTGTTCTGTTCTGTTCTGTTCTGTTCTGTTCTGTTCTGTTCTGTTCTGTTCTGTTCTGTTCTGTTCTGTTCTGTTCTGTTCTGTTCTGTTCTGTTCTGTTCTGTTCTGTTCCATTCCATTCCATTCCATTCCATTCCATTCCATTCCATTCCATTCTATTCCATTCTATTCTATTCTATTCTATTCTATTCTATTCTATTCTATTCTATTGTATATTTTGATTCCTAACTGCCAAAAAGGGATAAGCGACTTTCAACCTAATCAAATCGACGAAATCGAATCTAACGAAATCGACTTATACCCGTATGTATGGTTTGAATCGGCTTTTTGGCTGTTAGGCATCGATTGTATATAAGTCGATTTAGCAAGAAATGTCGCTTATCCCTTTTTGGATGTTAGGCATCGATTTACATTACTGGTTATCAGAAACACAAAAATATGACCCATGTGTGTTCGGGGCTACATACGAGGCAAATGGAGTATATAAGGATCGTAGCAGGTGGCGTTCTGCAGTTTCTACCTATGGGAAATGAAGAAAGATGGCTATGCCCATGGGAAGAAGGCGTGAGTTTATGTATTATGTGTTGTCGGAATTTCGGACTGCCATAGCAGACGATTTATTTTGCTCTCCAATGGACGTGAAGTCACAATATATTAAGATCATAATTGAAGCAAAATCAACTTACTGTTTTGTAGATAATATGTTTGACCGATTACCTATCCTTCAACTTTATGTAAGTAGTAGAGATGGTTCATTCTGAAAGTCAAATAAACGGAAGTAAATAAAGCTTCCGGATTATGAGTTTCCTTCAGTAGGTAATTATTGAGTTATGGAGATTAAAAATGGCAGTTAATCATTTTAAAATATTATTTTGTTAAACTCATCTGGTTTGAAATCTGGATTTTCATGTACCTTCCTAACATGAAATGGCATCCCTAACTATTTAGGAAGTTCTAAAATATAATTTAAGTTTTACTGAAATGCAAAACACAGTATGCTATTCTACTGAGTATTAGTCGGATAAAATAAATGAGCCAGTATCAGTACGCACCTTTATATTCTTTTTTTAAGTTCAAGTTCAACGCTATACAAAAACGTCTAAAAACTGTGTTTTTTATTAATACGATATATTCTAATGGCCTTTCGCGACTATTAACAAATTCGTATACCGACGCTAAATACTTTTAAATAATATACTGACAAAACCTAACAAATGTAAAAGCTATAAATTATATTACGTAATATGGGACCAAACCAGAAATCGCAAAAAAATCTGCTGTTCCCTATGTTCGCATAATTAGTGAAAATGTAGGGAACAGCTGATTTTTTTTTCGCGATTTCAGGTTTGGTCCCCATGGCAAAAGTTGTTTATAATAATGAGTATAATGACCCCTTAAGAGGTTGTGTTAATTCCAGGACATGCTGCATATCTTTGTCATATTTTGTAATTCCCTTCGATAATGCATATCTTCTTTTAAGTATGTGCACACTATTGACACATATAGAGAAATCGTGCAATCCTTTCGAGCTTCCCTACTTGTAGGTGTCGTAAAAAGTGAATGTATTTGGAACAGTATAACATGTCATTATTCTCCCATGAGCTTGTTAAGACTGTACCTACCTTTTAGTATTGTACTTTTGGAGTTTCCTTCGGTTATGAAATAAAAACAGCTTATAATGAAAAAGAGTGAAAGAACACTATCTTTCCACTTCGTCATAGCTGTTAGTATTTATTATTTTATGCTACATTATTATCGTATATATTTTAGTGACATTTATTTTGGGAGTATGTTTGTATGTATTTGTATACACTCGTATTAGTGTATCGTTTTTGATTTTATGTATTTTGTTTTCTCTTTTACACGTGGTCTAGATCTCTTTGTTTACTTTCCTATCACAGGTATGCTGGAAGAGATTTCTTTAGAAATAAGCATCACCTTTGTACGTATTTTTCTGTTCCTTTCTTCGTGTCTGTTTATATGTGTGTACATAAACTGTTAAATAAATAAATAATAATCACTTAGAATCAGGATATTAATGTGTGTTTTTTTTTAAGAAAAGAAACAAAAAAAGAAAGAAGGTCATCTTGTAATGAGAATTTGAACTATCGAGGAGACCTTTTTCAAGCAGCTCCTATCCTTGGTCCTTGTCCCATTGACAAGGACAGGGGATGGGACAGGTTGGCGTTACAAAACTTTTTTAAATCACCTAACTCACTTATATCGCTTACCTACATTCCATAAAATATTTACTGGTGTATGATCTATGACTCGAGATTAAAATTAAACCTCGCCTACTAACTGTAGTAAAAAAAACTACTTCGGGAATGAACCCAGTATTGACTAGGTTCATTCCCGAAGTAGTTTTTTTTGTTTTAATAATAATACAGTTCTCAACAGTCAATGCCGATAATGCCCCGCCTTAGCAACGCCTAAGAAAAGACATAAACGACTCGGACTGCTATCTTAAATTAAGTTTTTTTTTATGAGATATGAATTTTTTGTATGAGATATTATTTTTTTTCCATTTACCAATTTATATGAACCACACCCCTAGACTACGCAAATATAAAAGTAGTATTCATACAGTATTTTTTTTTAATTTTTATTTGAATAATATTTGCGTACATAATTATTTTTAATTTGAATTGGGGGAGAATAAAATTGGAGGCGAAAGATAAAGAGAATTGGAAAAGTATGGGGGAGAGCTTTTCCCGGCAGTGGCAAAATAGTTTTTTTTTTTTTGGAACGAAGTTCTTTACGCGGCTTGCGGTAGGAATAAACTGGCAGAAATCATCACGTGAAAAAGCGGTCATACTTGTATGTCCCCTCCATGCGACTTTCTTCTTTCCAAACCAAAAGCACACCAAGTTCACACCACGAAATACACGAATTCGGGCAAAATGAAAATCCAAGACGGCGGCTGCGAAATTTTTCAAATTTTTCGTCATGGGTATCGTTTTCATAGTTTTCGAGGGTGCTAAAGCCGAAAGTGAGTTCAAAATGTAAATCCAAGATGGCGGCTGCGAAATTTTTCAAATTTTTCGTCATGGGTGTCATTTTCATAGTCTTCGAGGGTGCTAAAGCCGATAGTGGGTTCGAAATGTAAATCCAAGATGACGGCTGCGAAAATTTTGTTTTAGTTTTAAATCATACGTGAGAAGGAAATTAGTTTCTGAGAGGGGTCTCACGACCGCACACGTTTTTAGAGTTCCGCTGTCAACAAGGAACCCTTATAGTTTCGCCATGTCCGTCCGTGCGCAGCTTAGCTCAGAGACTTAGTACTAGAAAGCTATAATTTGGCATGGATATACTTATTAATCACGCCGAAAAAGTGGTAAATTAAAATCAAGAAAAACATTATTTTTAGGGTAAGTACCTCCTGTACACGTAAACTAGGGAAGTCTTTTTTTGTTCATGGTGTGGGGTGTTGTTGGAAAGGTCTTTCAAAAATATTGCGGGTTTGTGCAAACAATTTGTCGATTGAGGGATCCGTTTCTGAAATATTAAGCTTTAAAATGCAAATTTTTGTTAGAGTCAAGTGTCCCCCCCCCCCTGCCACATAAACGGTTAGTTTTGGATATGTAAAATATTCATGGTAGTAGTATATACAACGAAGTTAAAAAGGAAAAATATCATGACTAATTAGGCTTTACAAGTTAACGAGTAATAGTCGACCAACTTACATTTGCAGTTGGAATGTATAAGAGAACATGTTTTTCAACTACAATGTTAAGTTTGTTCTTGGGATAAACTCATCCCAACTACGGGACCCTTCATTGTGCGTGGTCGGACACGCACTTGGCCGGTTTTTATTTGAATTGTGTGTCGAAATTTAAAAGCAAAACCTAAATTGAAGACAGCTCTTAAACCGGTCTTTAACAAAATTTAATATTGTCTAGATGCACAACGTTCTGGAGGACCATTACGAATTTTTTCCTCATCTTTAACTATCGTTAATCCCGTCTGGCTAAATTGACTGTAAAAGCAGATCCGTGTTTTCTTGGGCCTTTTATTATAAATAAGAATGATGTTATATCCATCATAGAGCTGTGTCCATTCCTAACGAATTAGATCATTATGTGACTGGTTTCGCATCTATACGTGGCTCTTATTGGTAGTCTGTATTATTATTTAATAATTAAAGCTTTAACAGGTTTTATTTTGGATTCCAGCCATATGGTATGATCTAAACCACGTCTACTATTTATAACTTTTATTCATCTGCCTAGCCTTTTCCCAACTATATTGGGGTCGGCTTCCAGTCAAACCGGATGCAGCTGAATACCAGTATTTTACATGGAGCGACTGCCTATCTGACCTCCACAACCCAGTTACTGGGTAATACGATACCCTTTGGTAAGACTGGTTGTCAGACTCGGGCTTCTGACGACCCGTAACGACTGTCAAAGATACACGAATGACAGCCGGGACCAACGGCTTAACGTGCTTTCCGAGGCACGGAGGGGTCTTGATATGTAAAGATGGTCACCCATCCACGGACCAACCGCGGCAAGCGTAGCTTAACCTGATCGATTGACCCGTGCGGCTGTTATTTCTTAGCCACAACTTTTATTAATACCTACTAATTTTATTAGTTATTTTGTATTTGATTTGATAGTGCTTAGAAAAGATTCATTGTGATAACAAACATGTAGTAGGCGGTCACCAGAGGCGAAGTGCGCTAACAACTCCATTCCTACCGGCTTCCCTTCGGAGGATCGGAAGAGTAACTTCACCTACCACCATTGAAAAATAGCACATTCAGTAATATCTACGATTGCCAAGTAATATATATTCCAACAACAACACAAAATGTTCTAAATAAGCCGGCGCCACAACGTGGTAATCGTATTTGTATGACTATTTATAACTAAACAATTTCTTCTTCGGCTTCCCTCCTACGAAATGTCAAGCCTCGCCACTGGCGGTCACCTCATGATAAATCTTCCCGTAACCGTCTACCGCTGAAAAATGCAGATTTCAAAGAATTTCCATGTTATCGTGAATAAAAAACATGTATGAGAAAAATGAGATTATTAAAAAAAATATAAATTCCTCATTATTCTAAACAAAAACTAATTACTAATTAGTGCTGAATTGGAAAAAGGTGACCAATGATCTCCAATGTTTAGCAGTTTTCGATATCGACGTGCCACACATGTTTATAGACACGTTTAATTTTATTACAGTAAGTATTTTACTACAGTTTTATGATAGTTTGACCTTCATGGGATCACGTCTGTCATATAATAATTCTTAAACTTAGTAAAAATGTTATTTATAGAGAGACAACTCTATTTAATTTATGATCTTTGATTTTTTTTTTTTTATCCTGTTCTGTTTACCATGCATTTGATTTACAAAAAAGATGTAAAACAGAGTTAATACTTTTGTATAAGATGAATAGATCTACTTTGGGTCTTCTATGTAATTTGAGACAGGGTAATTAATCTTGTACAACCTATTATCATTAACGTTAGATTATTATTGTGACAAATAATAGTAACTTAAGATATACAAAGTCTAAAAAACTGCAAAATAAGTTTTCACATAAAAAGCCGTTACCAATAGGATTTATTTTGTTGGATGTAAAGCGAAGCTGTAAGAAATGGTAAATGATGATTTCATTGACGCTGAACAGCCTCGCTGGTCTAATGGTCGCAAGCGCTACTGCTGAGTATGAGGCCCTGGGTTCGATTCCGCGGTTTTCCATCTGGAATTTCTCAGCAGCAACCCGGAGTCTGGATTTGTGCCCGGTTTATGGCAATAGGCTCGCCCCCTTTTACATGGGACTTAAACATACATCTCTGTCTAATCCTTCAAAGAATACAGGCGCCATGTTATGTGATGAATGAGGCTGATATTAGGAAAATATTATTATACATTCTCGCGATTGTGGGTGTACTATAGGTACACCTCTGCCTAACCCTTCGGGGAAACAAGGCGTGATGTTATGTGTATTCTCGCGAAAATTTTTATTTGTGACATTGAGTTTGAGCGCTGGTCATTATAGGTAGGTACAGGAGAAACTACAAGTAGCTATGTTAAGGTGCCTTGTTTGTACAACTGTTTCAACTAAAGCACTTCAATAACACCAAAAGATATAATACGTGAACACGTCTGCGTTCAAAGCAAGAGTGAACATTAGATGCCTGTTCACTCGCGCGCGCCATCACTGAGCGCGCTCGTTCCATCATCGACCATATCCATCGCTTTCCGTCAGGCGTGATCGAGGTCAAGAGCAGGCCCATTCAGCAATAAATAAATAAATAAAAAAAATAAATGACCACTTCAATAATTCTACGTGACAAAACATTATCCTCAATCAAATTTTTTTTTTCAAGAAAGATTTTTGTCGTAGGTATAAATGGTGTGTGGTATGGAAAAGAGTTTTTTGCCCAAAACGCGTGTTGGAGTAGACTTTGCGGCACTAGTACGCTTCATTTCTATAAAAAAAGGTCACTCCACAAATTATAGGAAATTTTCTAGTTTCATTTATTACGTAATTATTTTTATTGTAAAATGTGTTGGAAAGGAGATATGCTCAAAAAACTATTACTGGGTCTCATTTTTCTAACATGGCGGCGCGAGTGGCAAAGTGAAAATTCGAAAAGAGGACGTCGAATTCAATAAAATCTTTCCAGCTAAAACTACCAAATGACTGGACTTTAAAGTTAAAAAAAAACCAGCAAGAGCGAGCCGGACTCGCACACCGAGGATTCCGTTCCATCATATAGGTATATAAATAGTTTGGATGTGTTACTTTACGTACAGAGGAATTTTAACTCTGCGGTGTAGAATATCGCAGTTTAGGTCAGCGCCATCTCTTGACTGATATTGGAACTAATGTAATTTTTGTTGATGATTTCTGAAAAAGTGTGCAATTTAGAAACATCGTTTTTTTCCTGTAATCTTTATATAAACTTCTATCACATAGAATCATTTCAGATTTTTCTCTATGCAAACTTCGGAGATAAGGGGGGAAAGGTATTTTTTTACATTTTTCATCAAAAGTCGAAAACTGTGCGGCCTAAAAAAAAGAAAAAATATTTAAGAATGTGCAAACAGCGCTCTTTCATATGATTCCCCACATGCCCTAGTAGCCCCACTTTGAATTTTTAAGACCCCCTTTCGGTCCCTGTTGCAAAAAAAAATATTTCTTTCTTATTTTCAAAATAGTTGGGCAAACATCATCTAAAACTGTTCCAAATTTCAAGTTGATAGCATTAATAGTTCTTGAGATATCCAGCTGTGACAGACGAACAGACAGACAGACTGAGTCGCACCATAAGGGTTGCTTTTTACCATTTTAGTACGGAACCCTAAAAATACATAAAACAAGTACGCATCATAAATATTTACGAAACGAAGTCGTAAGATTAAGTGAAGGTAATTAAGGGCCATGTGCGTGCGACGTGAGACGGGATTGTGAAGCAATCCGTTGTGATCTTGTGCTAACTGCTGTGATAGTTTTATTACAGATATTTTGCTGAACATATTTCAACAAAACAATTATTCACTTTATTTTACCACATAACTCACACGCATCCCTACACCTACACAAACACACGATTACACACAAACAAAAGAACCCACACACATACACACACTCACAAACATATCCTACACCCAGTGCGCTCCCTTACTGATATAAGAATTATAAAATGTTAATTAGTCTTACTCGTAAATTAATCTTTTTGCTTATTTCTCACACATCTGTAGAATGATTGTAAACTGGAGGAGCGGAACCACCTAATACAGGCAAATCTTTGCTTAAAAGGTGACTCCAAACCTAACATAGTTATATCCTTAGGTGAAGAAATAAACATTTTTATTTTTTTATTTTGGAATGCCATGGAACATTATCATCATTCTTTCAGACGAACGACGTCCATTGCTGGACATAGATCTCCTCATAGCATCGCTTCAACAACTGTTACTCCTCTGCTTCTGCATTGTATAACAATGGTAACATACATCCTTAGGATAGCTACTGGTGACAACTATCATCTAATCTAAAAACCTATGAGGATTTCAAAATTAAAAAAGAAAAACTTTTGATCCTTTCGACCAAATCTTCTTTTCCTCTTCCGGTTTTCAAATAATCACGATATATTTTTAGTCTGATTATTTTAACAGGGTAAAGTTTCGAGTACCGTCCTCAAAATCTAAAAAAAAAGTTCAAAAGTTTAGATCACAGTTCAGTTAACTATATTTTTTTTTTGTGATAAATACCTACATTATTAATACAAAACGTATTTAAAGTAATTGTCTGAATCAGTTGCCTCTGATCGATCATCCGCTGATTGTATCTTAAGGGAATAAAGACATGTTATTAACCTCAGGAAACATAAATATTATTTAAACTTTGGCCGTGATCTACACTATAAGCTGTATAAATGATTTATAGTTCATAATTAAACCTAGCTTTAGGTATGTAATAGCAGCCTATAGGTACTATCGGCAAAACTTAAGCATACTCAATATAAAAAAATTTTCAACTGAAGCACAGCTAGTGACAGACCACACCTTTTCCTGGTTTGGCCAATTAGAGACAATATGCATTTATGTGAGTACATGGCGTGTAAAAAAATAACAACAAACATTAGCAATAATTCAAATAAAAAACAAATGTGCATCCTATTCGTCAAAACGCATGCATCGGGCGATCGAGTCATGAGCCGTGCTATGCGATTATCGCCTTAAAGGTGAGCATGCGGATGTTTGGCCGATAGTACCTACGTCTACATTGCTTAGCCTTTCGTAGGAAAAAAAAAGTATCTTAGGCGTAAGAAGCACGCTTATTTGGCATCAATTTATTCGAGGACTAGTGTTGTACCTATTGATTGAATCAACTTATCTATGATTCGGAAAAATATGCACTATTCGCCGAAGGGCTTGACAGATGCATAACTGTCAAAATAGTACCTATACACATGTTTAAATATTTTCAATATATTTTCCTTAAACCTTCAACTGTCCTATTATGAGACACGATTAAATTTCTATTGTTACCGACCTCTAGGAGGCCGGTTGACAGTTCGCGTAGAAATCCAGTCCACAGACAGCTAATGAAAATTTTCCAATGGATAACCTCAGTTACATAGTTCAAGATCCGGGGATTGAGCCCAAAAAAAGTTATTTTTGACTTTTGGTTATAAAATAAAACAAGAATTTAAGATAAATGAAACAAATTAATGCAGGTGTCATCGTATCATATTTCACTTTTATGTTAATAGGTATCTTCTTCTTGTTAATCTAGTCTAGGATATTTAAAAGTTCACGTCAACCGCATTTAAATCAATAAACAATAATATACATAATAATATGGATCCGGGATTTTTATATAAAACCGGACCGGCTAGCTGCTTGCCTAAAACTAATTTGGATATCTAATCTAATTTTGAAATTATTAATTTTCTATGATTCCCTACAGATAATAACATTAATAGACAACATTTTAAATATTTTAATCAATAAATAGCAACATGCTTTGATCAAAAGCAGAGAGCAATGGTGACCCAGTGGTAACGGCCGCGACTGACGAGTGTAGGTCATAGGTTCGAACCCTGACAGGCGCCTTACTTTGTGTAAATTATTTCATCACCACTGCTCTCAAAACCGTGAAGGAAAACATTGTAAAGAAACCCTAGGCATATCCTAGAACCAAAAATTAGAAGACATGTGACATCTACCAACCCGCACTGCGCTCGCGAGGTGGATTACGACCCACTCCCTCTCACAGAGAGGAGGTCTGTGTGTATCCCAGCAGTGGGAACATTATCGGCTGATTATATTATACTTTGATCACCAATTTGTATGTCTTTATGATGATGGTAACAGTACCTTCTGCAAGCGACAAGTGGTACCTTGCTTGTACGAATTATGAGATTATTATCGCTAGGACATGCTACACACTTGTTCGATGTTCGGTCAGCATGATTCGGTACGTTTCGGGACAGACAGATGACAAAATATACATTCGACTAGCACTTCCCCCGCGATTTCGTCCGCATGGATTTCGTACTTTAGTACTCCGTTAGGGATAGATTTTCATAAAACCATATATCTCATATTCTTTATTTTCGGTTCAAGTATAAATACTGAGTTTCGAGTTAATCGGACCGCGCGTTAAAATTCTTCCATAAAAATTTTGACAACCCCCAATCTTTAGGGGTAGTTTAGAAAAACAAAACATGACAAACTTCATAATTTACTTAGATAAGAATTTGTGCCAAGTTTCAAGTTTGTTACATCAAGAAATAAGACTTTTCATACAAACAAAATCCCCCTTTTCATCCGAAAAGGGGGATTTTGTTTCTTTTTGAAAAAAGTGTTTGGTAATTCAACCTTAAAGCGATCCTGAAAAGTCAAATTTCCAAAAATTTTTCTTTCGTGGATGCTTACCACAAAAAGGCATCACCTGCCTAAATTTCAAATCTGTAGCCTCAGCGGTTCAGTCTCTGCGTTGATGAATAACTGCGTTGTTAATCAGGAACGCAGGACAAGTAATTAATTGGGTGACTGGTAATGAGTGAGTTTAAGTACCAACTCATGATAACAAACAACGTTTACTATGGGGCCAAATCTGAAATCGCGAAAAAAAAGTCAGCTGATCAGCTGAAACAGCAGATTTAAAAAAAAAAAAGTTAAATAGATCTTAATAAGTAAGATTTTGGGGATTTACCTACTACTACTAGGCTTTACAAATAAAACCACACAAATATTTTATTATTTACAATTTAATAATTTATTAAAACATTTCTTTCACATTTACAATGCGGAATTCTTAACTCATTTTATTACGATGTATCACTACATTTTACAAAAAATACTAGTTGTTTAAAACTAAGCTATAAACTGCTAAAAACTGTCAAAATATTCTGCATAACTTGTGCATGACAGCATTTTGTAGCAGCCATTGTTTTATGAATAAAATTGTCTTGTCAGTTTCTTGCAGTTCATTCACATTTTCACATCCATGTCTTTACATTTTACATAATTTGCAGTCTATATGGCACTGTTCAATAATGATATCCAGTTTTGTCATCGAACTTAGGAGGATCCCTGGGACCTCCAAATTGCTCTCCTAGTCCTACGAATCCATGAGCAGCTCCATGATTGGAAGTAACTATTTCGTAGCCAGGAACAGGCACGATTGGCGTCTGAACCGTAGATACGACAAGACCCTCATTAGAACCTACTCTTGAAGGGACGCTAGAGGCTTGGGCACTGCTGAAAACACTCGGGTGGTAGGGCTCAACACTTAAGTGACTAGGTTTCTGAGTGGTTAGGATAACGCCATGTGAAGGATGGACACTATATTCAGGTGTAGAACCTACCACAGTTTGGCTTCCAAGGCTAGATCCATGCGTTGAGGACGACCCAAACGGCTTTCCACTCAAATGTGTTATTTCAGCTGGCTGAGTCGGTTGGAGACCGAACTGAGAAGCAGAGACCGCTGAAGACTGGCTCTGGACAGTAGAACCGTGCGTGGATGCAGTACTTGCAGGTTGGAAGGGCTGCCCACTGAACTGATTATAAGATGTCTGAATAACCGGACCGCTGAAGTCGGTTGGTTTAGCTGGATTCGCATCAAATTGAGATGAACTCACAGTAGATTGGGACTGTTGGAAAGTACCCTGAGTTGATGAAATCCCGAAAGGCTTGAGGGGCTGGCCGTTGATCGGTCTTTGCGAGGTGGATACTGCAGAGTTAAAGTTTGATTGAGTTTGCTGTACCTTTTGGTCCTGGACACCATTTCCTTGGCCTCCATATTGGGTGGTGAAAACTGATTGCGGTTTCTGATAGTTGTAGCCAGCAACACTTGTTGTTTGAACGGTGCCTTGGGTAGGCTGGTCTCCAGTTGATTGACCAATTTGGAAACCAGAACCTTGGGAACTACCGAAAGGTTTTTGGCCCTGTGTGAACTGCGTCTGTTGGTTAGTAGTTTGAGTTGATTGAGAGCCAAAAGGTTTTTGTGACAGAGCACCAAATGTGGTCTGACCAATCTGTCCAGTGCCTACATTGGATTGTGAAGCCTGACCAAATTGTGACTGACTTCCAGACTTGTCGGCAGTTTGTGTGTATTGGAACTGTTGGTAGTTAGGCTGTGATAGGGAACTTCCTAATGGTTTTTGCGTAGATGTAACAATACCCTGGCTTTGAGAACCGAATTGAGAATTTTGCTGATATTTAGAAACGGTTTGCGTACTGCCAAATGGTACTACGTTAGAGCCCGAGCTAGAAGCAAATGCGTTTGCTTGTGCTTGTGCCTGTGGCTTTTGTCCAAAGTGTCCAGCCGTAGAACCAAATTGGGTTTGGAAAGGCTTTAGACCAAACTGTGTTGGTTGTGAAGTTTGCGAAATTGTGGTTACAATGGGAACTGTCGTTTGAGATGACTCGCCAAACCGAGTTGCAGTTGAACTAAACTGTGTAGATCCATGCGTGTTTTGCGAGCTGCCAAAAGGTTTTATACCATATTGGGTAGTCTCTACCGGTTGGGCTTCAGAAATGATCCCTTGGGTAGTTTGGGTCGTCTGGCCAAACTGGGATCCAGAAGAGCTGGCGAACTGAGTTTGCTGGAAGTTAGACCCTGAAGCTGATGATGAACCAGAAAGTTTGTTGCCAGAACCAGATGCAGAACCGTATTGCGTACTGTGAGAGCTAGATCCTATATTCTGGGATGAACCAATTACCCCAAACTGCGACGTTTGCGCGACTTGTCCTTTTGACCCTGTGTTTGATGCGTAAGAAGAACCTTGTGTTGCTGACTGTGGTTTTTGTCCGAATTGAGAACCAGTAGAACCAAATTGTGACTGTTGGTAGAAAGAACCACCTTGTGCCTGGCTAGAAGGCTTTTGACCAAACGAAGCTTGACCAGTAGTCGAAGTCACACCAGTAACTGGGGTCGTTTGCGGTTTTTGGCCGAACTGGGAGCCAGTTGGTCCAAATTGAGTCTGTTGAAATACTGAACCAGTTTGTGAAGTTTCAGGTTTCTTACCAAACTGGGATGTTTGGGTTTGAGAATAAGTGTTCGAAGTAAAACTAGAACCCTGAGTCGATTGTGGTTTTTGACCGAATTGAGAACCAAACTGTGTCTGTTGGGAAGAGGACCCGAAAGATGTTTGACCCAATGCTGGTTTAGAGGTAGTTGAAACCGAACCAGAACCTTGGGATGACTGAGAATTCTGACTGAACTGGTAACCATTTGATCCAAACTGTGTCTGTTGACTCGAGGAACCGAAAGGTTTCTGGCCGTATGATGGTTTAGGGGTTGTTAAAACCAAACCAGAACCTTGGATTGCCTGGGAATTCTGACCGTACTGGGTACCAGTTGATCCAAATTGAGTTTGTTGTGATGTCGCGCCAGTTTGAGTTGTGCTAACAGGTTTCTTCCCGAATTGAGATGTTTGGCTTGTGGCTTGAGAGTAGGTAAAACTAGATCCTTGAGTTTTTTGTGGCTTTGAACCAAACTGTGCTTGTTGATATGTTGAACCAATAGGTTTTTGGCTGAATGACGGTTTAGTGGTAGTCGAAACCGAACCAGCACCTACAGTAGATTGAGAATTCTGACCGAACTGGGAACCAGATGAACCAAATTGAGAATTCTGACCGATCTGGGAACCAGATGTACCAAATTGATTATGTTGTGCTGTTACAACAGTTTGAGTTGTGCTAACAGGTTTCTTTCCAAACTGAGATGTTTGGCCCTGAGAGTACTGCGAACCAGTTGATTCAAACTGTGCTTGCTGGTTAACAGGTTTTATGCCAAATGATGTTTGAGAGGTAGTGGATGTAGATCCCACACCTTGGGTTGACTGGGAATTCTGACCCAATTGGGAGCCAGAGCCAGTTGATCCAAATTGTGTCTGTTGATACGAAGATCCGAAAGGTTTTTGGCCGAAAGATGGTTTAGAGGTCGTCAAAGACAAACCAGAACCTTGATTTGACTGAGAATTCTGACCAAACTGGTTACCAGTTGATCCAAACTGGGTACCAGTTGATCCAAATTGAGTATGTTGTGTGCCAATTTGAGTTGTGCTAATAACGGGTTTCTTTTCGTATTGCGAAGTTTGGCTCTGAGAGTAAGTGAAACTAGAACCTTGAGTTGTTTGTGGCTTTGAACCAAACTGCGTTTGCTGATATGAGGAACCGAATGATGGTTTAGTTGTAGTTGAAACTGAATTAGCACCCAAAGAAGACTGAGCTTTCTGGCCAAACTGAGATCCAGTTGAACCATACTGCGTTTGTTGGTTAGAGGAACCGAATGGTTTTTGGCTGAATGATGGCTTAGTCGTAGTAGAAACGGAACCAGAACCAAAAGTGGACTGAGAATTTTGACCAAACTGGGAACCAGATGATCCAAATTGAGACTGTTGTGATGTTACGCCAGCGTTAGTTGTGCTCCCAGGTTTCTTTCCAAACTGAGTCGTTTGGCTTGTGACTTGAGAATACGTAACACTAGACCCTTGAGTTGCTTGAGTTGGCTTTGACCCAAACTGAGAACCAGCAGACCCGAACTGAGTTTTTTGATATGTGGAACCTGAAGGTTTTTGGCCGTATGATGGTTTAGTAGTTGTTGAAACCGAACCTGAACCTTGAGTAGATTGAGAATTCTGACCAAATTGGAAACCAGTTGATCCAAATTGAGTCTGTTGATACGAAGATCCGAAAGGTTTTTGGCCGAAAGATGGTTTAGAGGTCGTCAAAGACAAACCAGAACCTTGATTTGACTGAGAATTCTGACCAAACTGGGTACCAGTTGATCCAAATTGAGTCTGTTGTGTGCCAATTTGAGTTGTGCTAATAACGGGTTTCTTTTCGTATTGCGAAGTTTGGCTCTGAGAGTAAGTGAAACTAGAACCTTGAGTTGTTTGTGGCTTTGAACCAAACTGCGTTTGTTGATATGAGGAACCGAATGGTTTTTGGCTGAATGATGGCTTAGTGGTAGTTGAAACGGAACCAGAACCAAAAGTGGACTGAGAATTTTGACCAAACTGGGAACCAGATGATCCAAATTGAGACTGTTGTGATGTTACGCCAGCGTTAGTTGTGCTCACGGGTTTCTTTCCAAACTGGGATGTTTGGCTTGTGGCTTGAGAATACGTAAAACTAGATCCTTGAGTTGCTTGACTTGGCTTTGACCCAAATTGAGAACCAGCAGATCCAAACTGAGTTTGTTGATATGTGGAACCTGAAGGTTTTTGGCTATATGATGGTTTAGTAGTTGTTGAAACCGTACCTGAACCTTGAGTAGATTGAGAATTTTGTCCAAATTGGAAGCCAGTTGATCCAAACTGAGTCTGTTGTGATATAGCGCCAGTTTGAGTTGTACTGACGGGTTTCTTTTCAAACTGAGATGTCTGGCCAAACTGTGTCTGCTGGTAAACAGGTTTTATTCCAAACGATGTTTGAGAGGTAGTGGATGTCAATCCCGAACCATGGGTTGACTGGGAATTCTGACCGAACTGGGAACCGGTTTGAGTTGAAACGGGTTTCTTTTCAAACTGGGAAGTTTGGCTTTGAGTGTAAGCAAAACTCGAACCTTGAGTTGTTTGTTGTGGCTTTGAACCAAACTGAGAACCTGATGACCCAAATTGTGTTGCCGTGTATGAACTACCGACCGGTTTCTGCCCAAATGAAGTTTGACTTTGAGTATTTGTATTCGAAGAAACAATAGAACCTTGGGTGGTTAGTGGCTTTTGGCCAAATTGTGATCCAGAACTGCCAAACTGATAATTTGAACCAGTTACTTGAGAGCCAACGATAGGTTTCTGACCAAATTGAGATGGTTGCACATTAGAACCTGTTTGCGTCTGCTGAAAAGTAGACTGACTGCCAAATTGAGACAAACCTTGCTGAGTTCCAAACCTGGAGTCGGTCTCAGTCTGACCTGGCTTAGCTTGCAAATTTGTTTGCGAAAACGTTGCTTGGGCAAAACTGGAAGAAGGATCTTTGTGTTCTTGTGCAGGCAAAGTCGTAGCCGGCTTGTTGTACTGGTAAATTGTGCCCTGGTATTGTTGGGTTGGTGACTGAGAGCTATCAGAGGTCTGGCTGGTCAATGACTGGCCAAACTGTGTCTGACTCTGGACAATTGGTTTATGGCCAGAATGAGTTTCAGTAGATCCAAATTGAGTAGAAGTTTGCTGACCAGATTGGCCAAATTGTGTCTGACCCTGTACAGTTGGTTTATGGCCAGAATGAGTTTCAGTAGATCCGTATTGAGTAGAAGTTAATTGCTGACCTAATTGGCCAAACTGTATCTGACCCTGAACAGTTGGTTTATGGCTAGAATGAGTTTCAGTAGATCCAAATTGAGTAGAAGTTTGCTGACTAGATTGGCCAAACTGTGCTGACGGTTTCGAACCAAATTGACTAGATTGGGAAGCGAATTGTGTAGACGATGACGAGGATGGGAAAGGAGAAATGGCAGCCTGGGTAATATCGTTGTAAGAACCGGTGCCTTGATACTGTCCAGGGGCTGATGTAGTGGGAGTATTGGGGTATTTCGATCCCTGTTGAGATAAAGAACTAACTGGGAAGTTTGGCTGGTGGTTATTAACATACTGGCTACTAGAGCTTACAGATGGGGTAACAAAGGGCTTGGATGGATGTTTGTAAATGTATGAGTTGTCAATGCCCTGCTGTTGACCAATAAAAGGCACCTGAGTGTTAGACGCATATGTTGCATCGACGGCTCCGGTGTGAGTAGATGAGATGGAAGCGGCTGGAGTTGGTAAAGACCCAAATGAATGAGAAGCCTGGTTTGACGACTGGTGGTTAACAAACTGTGACTGTGAAGTGTGCTGACTCAAAGGTTGGACATTAGCAGTAGATACAGCCGATAAAGAATCGAAACCGGGAAGTTTGCCTGTTGATTCAATTTTATTTACAGATGGAAGGTACTCGCTGTTTGTAGCGGAATTCCCAACTTGCTGACCTTCTCCAAATCTGCTTGGGACCTGCTGATTTAAGTGCCCATAACTATGTTGGTTTCCAGGTATGGAAGCGGACGCAGAGGCACTCGATGGCAAGTTTGGTGAGTAACTGTGTGCGTGGGAGCCAGAAGTTTGACTTCCTGAGACAGAAACTGATGCCGTAGCTGTAGATGGAGTTGGGAACGATGTACCTGCTGATGAGCCTGATCCATATTTTGAACCATGTGTATGCTGGCCAACTGATCCGAAAGAGTTCAATGTCGGCAAGTTATCATTCTTAAGTCCAGAACTTAAGGGACCACTGGAAGCGAAAGCGCTGGCACTACCAGATCCTGTTGTAATCGCAGAACTGTAGGCAGAAGCACCATTATTGAAGCTTGGTGATCTGACTGGAGAGCCGCCTACTGTAGCCTGGGCATGAGCGTGATTGCCCTCAGACTTAGTAGATTGAACGCCGAATCTATTCTCGGTCGAATGCAAAGAAAAACCTGATTGACCACCTTGAGAACTACTACCATGACTTAAAGTATTGCTATCCTTGGAACCAGTCTGTTCAAATTGTCCTCTAATAGATGAGCTACCTCCAGATTGCTTGTTGCCGGAATCTTGACTAAATCCTTGAACACTGTGTTCTTGTGAAGAATGGCTTGCAACTGAACCTGGGTTGTAAGTACCAACGAGAACTCCTGAAGTAGGTCTGTGGCTGCTTTGACTCACGTAAGATCCACCAGACGATGCAACTCCGCCGCCTATTGTCGGTCTGTCATTGTTATTGCCTGCGCCATTGCTTGAGTAATCACCTCCATCATTGTATTTCTGCGCGTCGTATGAGCCTGTAAATAAAAATGAAAGTTGTAAGCAATTTGTCAATGACTGATACCTGAGTCAAAGGTATATATATACATTTTCATATACATTTGTCAAGGTATACAAAAGCCTTTGAGGTGTGAATGAGATATAACCAAATTTGTGAATGAAATGTTTTTTGGTGAGCATCTGCATTGACAGTTTGATTGATAGTCTCTTTAATATTTGAAGTGAACTTTTTGAGAACATATTTTGACACGCCTTATTGCGTTTAATGGTCTATGTGTACTGGACAGTAACCGTCATTGGAGAAAAATAAACTAGGACAAAAAAATAACATTAGAAATATGTATTATCTTTTAGTACAATTTATCAATAGCAATGTTAATGCTGACACTTAATGCATCAGGAAAACAGTAATATCAATTGCAATAATCGTAAACCTCTATTTTGATTAATATTAAATGATGTGGTGAGGCAAAAATTACGCACCTATACAATTTTGTGAAGCAAATTGATATAAAATTCCAGTGTATGATAAAATTCTATTTTAGTATTCTTACGCTTAGACTTCCGTACCGGAAGTTTTATTTGATGCAGTTGCAATTTACAGTAAAATGTTTTGTTATACAGTTTCATTGACTAAGAGACAACGTCTTGGTCGTCAACGTCAACGTTGGGTACTTGGAATACTATTTTTATTTAAAAATAGATTTTCAAGAGGCAATATTTGATTCAGAATCTATGAAACGGAAAGCAAAACAAGTTACAAAGAGAAGGATATAACTATAAGTAGAGGTTGTCGTGTTTAATTTAAAGCAAGAAGTATTTTCCATTACAGAAAATTTTGTTTTCAAGTTTACTTTATAAAATAAATTATTTAAATAGTTTTACATTTTTCATTAATAACGCTTGTACAAAACCGAGCTGTTATGCAAGATATCGTGTCTAAAGATGTAAGTCCAGACCGGAATATTATTGGCAAGTCACGACTTTTAGCAAATAAAGATTGAGAATATTATTGTATGTATATTATCAAATTTATCACACATTTTAGGTTAACTATTATTGTCTACAAATAAATAAAATTTAAGTGTCTATTTGTAATGTAAAGATAACAGCTTTTACTAAATGCATATGACAGTATATACGATACCTATAGGTAATTAAAAAGTTTTTTTTTTTTAATTTTTGTCTGTCTGTCTATCTGTCTGTCTGTTTGTACCGGCTAATCTCCGAAACGGCTGGACCGAGTTTACCGGGACATTCACTGGCAGATAGCTGATGTTATAAGGAGTAACTTAAAGTACTTTTATTATAGTAAACTAATTAGGGTTCCGCGCAAAAATATTACAACCTATAAAATTGTGAATAAAATCCGATTTAAATAGGGAAGTATAGACATCCACGCGGGCGACGCCGCGGGCAATAGCTAGTTTGTAATAAATGTCAATTTTGTTGGTTACATTTTTGGATAATTGAATTGAATAATTGGATTAAATGAAGTTTGAAAGTAGTAGTAAGTTTTGTGCCCGGTAGATGACAATAGGCTTGCCCCCTATTACATAGGACTTAAACATAACTGGCGAAATGTGGGTGTACCTACTATCGGTACACCTCTGCCTAACCCTTCGGGGAAACAAGGCGTGATGTTATTATGAAAGTAGCACCAGTGACAAAAAAGTTGAAAGGAAATCATTTGGCTTGGTATGGGCATGTGACGAGGAGGGCAAAATTGAATGTGGCTCAAAGAGTGATGACTATAAACTTTGATGAATGGAAAGGAATGCAAAAGAAAAGATAGATTGTATGAGGAATAATATAAAAAAAGGGATTGAATGACAGCGTGACGGTTGATAGGGGAGAATGGAAGAAGAAATCGTGTTGCGCCGACCCCAGGTAACATGGGACAAGGGCAGGAAGATAATGAGGTAATTTAAACAAGGAAAAACTTCCAAGCTTAGGCATAATATCAAACAAACGTGAAAAAAGCTTTTCCTGTTTTTAAAAAGATTATTTAAACGGACGTAGCTAAACACTAAAATTAAAATTGGTCCAGACATATGAGACTAAATTAAAATTAATCAATTCGATTAGCCATAGTTGTATGTTTTGACATTTAATGGATCCAAAATTAATCCGGTAATATTTTTTATAATTATTATATACAAAGTAATAAATAAATAATTGCATTGCCATCCGCGTTCGAAATAATAATTCGATTTTTAAGTTATAATAATATAACGGGCCGTTACCAATAATTTTGTATGTAACGCCGGCGCTAATATTGAGGCTTTCATCTTGTCTATTAAACTAAGCTTAATAATAGGTACAGAATGAACACTCACCATCATCGACATGGCCTGCAGCTTCTTCCTTAGCATTCTTCTCCAAAGATATCAAAATCTCACTGGGAATAGGTGGCGGTGTCGGCAGGTGCTGTCCTTGCGGCTTGTATCCTCCTTCATCAGCAGTATACGATACACTGTATGTCTTCCCATCATCGCCCTTGTAGGAATATCCACCCTGAGCTTTCACACCATCCGCAGCCTCACCATTTTCACCAACAGATATTCCATTATCAGTCTCAAATCCGTAACTGTAGTTCTCTAATCCTACATCACTGGAGAACTTCAAAGTATTACCGCTAGTTTTATCAGCTTGAGCATTGTCTGATTCTATGAAGGATCCGAAGCCAGGTGCTATCCTAGTATTAGGCCCTAGGCTTCCCAAATTAGAACCACTAAAAGCGGCGTCTCCGACTTTGGAATTTGTTGAACCGTAAGAGGTTCTTGGTCCTCCTAGACCAGTTGGCTCAAGGCCCGATGTCCTAGTTCCGGGATTAACTGCATCCACAACCACTCCTTGGACGTCATTCGTGAAGCTGCCAGTGGGTAAGCCTTGGTTAGATCCATCTAATGGAGCTAGCAAGGCACCAGCACTACCTCCAGCAGTTCTGGCAGAAATTGGCGGCAGATAGCTCTGGTCGAGCTTTGCTGCTCCACACACCGCCGCTAAAGCGGTTAATATTACCTGTAAAGGAAGCGTTATTGAATTTAGATGAGCACAATGTTCAGACAAGCTAAAAGATTATTTAAAAGGATTGGGATGTTTTCCAGTAAATGAACAAGGATAACATGAGTCAGTTCCCGCCGCATTTGAGTTTATTTGATAGCATCAGACAACAAGAAATAAACCCAACATTTTTGCAGTCTCGAGCAAAAATCTAGTCTTTATAAAAAAGGTTTCAAGTCAACCTCGAGGTGTCCAGTTTTCGGAGATCAACTATCTTAAAGACAGGATGCGCACAACAAGAAAAATTCGGCTTAAAACTTAGAGGTCAAAAGTTCACATGTTAGTGTCATGTAATAAAATTTAAATGAGGTAAAATACACAGTCCTGTTTTGCCACTTTTTTGCAACTTAGATATTTGTCAATATAGAAGACGGCGGTATCAAGCTTTGTATCCTTAATTAACGTGATTAGTCATGTTTTAACCACGCAATTCATCAAATGTGAAAATAATAATTTTTTTCGGTAACTAATCTTTGAAACGAAATAAAAAACTTCATAAAAACTAGATTATAATATGTGGTGGTGTCTCTAACATTTGGAGTAATGTATTAATGAGGACATAACGATGGACATTTTGAGAATTATTAATTAATGTAAGAGTATTTTTGAAAATGTTTCGAGTAGGTATGTAAGGGTCGTTGCTGGTGGCGTTCTGTAGTTTCTGAGCATCCTCATACGAAAAAGGCATGAGATTATGTAATTATGTATATATTTTTGAAAATGTACCGTGTAGGTACTTATGGAGGTCTTTGAACCCAAATTATGTCTTTCTAAATTCCAGTTTGTTAGTAAATTCGTCTTGCGATTTGGCGGATTCTACAAATCGAATCATCCAAGTTTTCACTACTTTCTTTGTAGTAATGCTCATTTACAACAGTCTGTTATTATTGAACACGCAACCCACAGTAACAATTTTGCGGATAAAACTTGTTCAAGCGTAGGATTAATCATATTTTTTTTTTATTATTTTGAACGATGACAGAACAGCAATAAGCAATACTGGTATTTTTATATTATGATTGAAACCTTGACTTGTTATTTGGGAGAGTTATTTTTGAAACATTGTTTTTAACTGATTAATGCCAATGATTAAACTATTGGAATGTATAAGTATGCAAATTAATAACACTGTAATGAATTCAATACAGTATTTTGTTGATTTAATTTTGTTTAAATATTGTCTGGTTTGTTAAATATGGTTTGTTGTTTGTGTATGGCTGGTTTGTTACAAACAGATACGTGATTCCGAGAATTCCAGTAATTGATGCATTATCACTGCCTAATTTTGCTGATAAAACTACACTACTATGAAAACAAAACCGTGTTATCAGTTGAGTTCCTTGTTGAAGAACGCTAAAAGAAACTTGGAATCCAGAAAGGACGCTTTTCAGTCAGTAAAACTAGTAATAAGTAGATATAGTAACAAGTTACAGAACAAGGTAGGATACCTAATATAAAGGGCAAGATGATTCAAACGTAACGGCTTTTCATGTTAGTTTAATTCGGGAGTTAGTAAGCTTGGTACCTACGTTTCATTTTGACTATTTATTATTTAAAGTTTTTGTATATAACTGGTCCTTGGAATTTTAGCTTTTATTTATAGTCTACCCCGGTGTTCAATTATTGGCTCATTTTGAATTAATTAATGAAAATTTGGTAGTGAAAATCGAAGTTAATGTGCAGAAGATAAAATTATTAAGATAAACATCGAACATGAAAAATTTATAACATGTTGATTAAAAAAAAAAAACGTCATGACAATGTTACGGATGACACAACAAGGGCTGTTAAAATACCACCACTGAAAATTGCCATCAAAATTTTGCAATTCGAAATCCAATTTCTAATTACTCTATCGCAACTAGACATTAAGGCACTTAATCACACCACAATGACACAAAAGAAAGTATTACCAAAATCATCGTCCTATATCCCTTTGAGGGATGTGTAACCGCAGCAGATCCCACTTATACTGGTGGCACAATGAAGCAACTTTTGCTTTTTATAGCGTTTGAAAAGTGTTCTAAAAAACGTGCTTATATGATTTTGCCGAGATAACTTTGCCACTCCCTAACACTTACAAAAATTCTTGTAACACTTCTGTCAACGTCTTAGAGTTGAAACTTCTTTGGTAGTCTTTTGAGGACGGTAAGGACAAAGTTGTGAAGATGCGCTAGGTTCCAAGTTCAAATGGCAACCAATATTTGTGGTATACGCGCCTAAATGATTGTTTTAATTTCTTACAGGTCATAAACAATATGATATGGAGCCGTTTGCAGTGTTTTTTTAAATCACTTCCTGATAGTATTAGGGATTTAGATGGCTTCGGCTTTGAAACTGACCTCTATTCCATTACCATTGGGTAGTGTTCACTGTTCAAGGACAGTATTGTTTTGATTTTTTGTCTCTTTTCAATTGCTTGGACTCTTCAAAGGTGATTCGATAGAGCACCCAAGAATCTTAATTGGTGTAGATTTCTGAGAAATCTGATTCTTTTTGGACAAAACGGAAGTCGTTTTACTAAATTCGAGGCTTAAACCCAAACACTGATCGTATCAAAGATAATAGAATAGGAATGATGTTCATTTGTCAATTAATTTTTCATTGTCAGTTTGGAATTGAATAGCTGAACAGTCTTACATTCGAGTCGATATTTAAAATACGACACGGATAATTTATAATTTAAACAATAATATCGACATCCTATTAGTTGAAATCTTGCTAGTCTTGCTTGTCGTCTCAATTCACTGTTATACGATGTGTCAAAAGGACTTGAAGACAATATAGCATGACGAAACGTTACTATAAATATCTTGCAGACGTTTCTAATCGTTTCATCAATCATTGACTATCATATGGTACTGGGTTCCCAGAAATCTAAGAATGTGTCTAGATTTCATTGAGTGGTTTAGCTCGTCTTGTTTCTGAATCAAATGTTTGCGCTGCTCCGATTGTGATTTGAATTGAGAACCTCTTTGATTGACGAAAGTGTTATAAACGTTTTGAACGGGTTCTTCCCAGGAGCTCCAAATCTCAGCAACTTCAGTTGGTATAACAAAACTATCACTAATTTCAAAATGTGTAGTAATACAAAAACTTACAGCCTGTGCGAGTTAACTAGTTACCTGGCGAAGTGACGTCACTCGTACAATATTGTTCAGTACAGTACGTGGCCGCATTCCAGCGAAGTGTCTAGTTAAGTCGTACGGGTACAAGTTAGACAGATTTTAAATCATTACGTCTACCTATGCTAAACGCCATGTTTTGCGGTAAGCCCAGGTTTGCACGAGCGATTTTATCTCGCGGCGATTTTTTTTCGCGCACTGGCTTGTCAACGCTCTGCATACCGCCGAGAGTTGAAAATCCAACAGTGTGTTTTTTCGACGCGCTGGGTTGCACTCTGTTCGATTCTCAATACTCAGCTCAACACCGAGAGTTGAAAATCCAGTGCGTGAAAAAATCCCGCCGCGATATTTTTACGTCCGCGCGAACGTGGGTAAAAGCTCTGGGTTTTTTTAGCTCCAGTAGTTTTTTTTTGTGTCTACTTACATTTTGATAAGACCAGTTACAACTTGCCTCAACAACAAACTGGATATCAGAAATATTTGGGTTTAAATATCACAAGAATATGCATAAATACATTGTGACGGGCGTTGCCTCAAGGACTGCAGGAACTGATTTCTTAGTTAACAGTTTATAAATAGCTCAGACAGGACGACAAGTTAGACTTCCATTACTTTAGGGTACCGTGTCAGAGTAGAAATAACAAAAGATTTTATAACTATCTCAATAGCAATGAAGACACACGTATTTCATTCACAATGCACGTCTTCGTGTCCTGAAAAGGTGATCCTAATAAGACATTGATGAACTTGTCACAGTTATTTCAAAAGGGTGAGCAGAGTTGCATACTTTTGTAAGCTCTATTGTTGAAAAAATATGCCATCTTTAGGTCTGGTGATAAAATTGGGCAAGGTTTGTTATTAGCTGAATCTGATTACACAATAATTACATAATTATGATGATTACAACTAACGGTATATTATTTTTAGTGTTATTCTTTAATAGTAGGTACCTATTTAGGTATTTTTTTGCTCTCAGACCATAAAACTGTAGGTATATCAATCAATCAATCTGCCTAGCCTTTTCCCAACTATGTTGGGGTCGGCGTCCAGTCTAACTGGATGCAACTGAACAAACAACAACAACAAAACAAAACAATGCAAAAAAAAAACAAAACAAATAACAAAACTGTAGGGATATGACAAGAGTTAAAATATAATTCACAACAACATTTTATTACATTAATCCGCTAAGCAATCAAATGCTCTCCGTAACGCCATAAACTCTTTTGTGTCTATACACTGGTTTCATACTCTTTAACATAATATAATATTATGTAGATATCAACCATTTCGTCCAACTTCGTTTAAACGAATGTCTACCGACCAAAGTGAGTTGGTCGGTAGACATTCGTTTCATTTTATATAAACGGCGTGTTCTTTTTATTTGTTACCTAGTTGGATGAAATGGTAAAGCTCACTAGCTTTTCGAGCTAAAAGCAGCTAATAAGAGAATTCCCAGACAAACTCATTAAAACATTTCCCGGACTGAAATCACTTTCTGAACGTTTTGCCACCGTATTTTTGAAGAATATCGAGGCTTATTAAATACTCAGCAGTTAGTGGATAAGGCTGTTATGATGATTTGAGAAGAATAATAGACAAATAAAAATATACCTAGAAGTTGTATAAACTAAGTCTATTATTAGGATAAAACCATACAGTGTGCCTTTAACTACGGAACAATCAAAATTGTACTGTCAGTAATCGTTTGCTGACCATCGAATTAGTATGTATAATTGTATTAAAATGATAATATATAGTTATGTCATACAACATGTTCATGATAAGATAATGACTGTTGATAACGTCGTAATATTGTATTTAACATCTTAGCACAATAATTAGAGTAAATGCTAAAGTTCAGGAGCGTAAGTTAGTGTGGCTAGAATAGAATCTGTATCTGACCAAATCTAACTCTCGTTATTGAGAGCTAGTTACAAAAAAAAAGAGCTCATAATATTTTAAGAAGCTGAATAATATAAGAACTTAAATTCAGTGTTATATAATATATATAATAATACCAGTCTGTATTCTCGTTTCTCACAAAGAAAGAAGGAACGCGCGCAAGACTTGTTTGCTGCATTTTACAAACGCGCGACGAAAACGTAACATAAAATCGAGCGATTTTTTATTATGTTAGTTGATTTTTTGCGACAAGCACAATTAGTATCATCATCTGCCTAACCTTTTCTTAACTAAATATTGGGGTCGGCTTCCAGTTTAACTGGATGCAGCTGAATACTAGTATTTTACATGGAGCGACTGCCTATCTGACCTCCACAACCCAGTTACTGGGTAATACGATATTCCTTGGTAAGACTGATTGTCAGACTTTCGGGCTTCTGACGACCCGTAACGACTGTTGAAGATCCACGAATGACAACCGGGACCAACGGCGGGGTCTTGGTTTGTATGTAGTATCACTCATAGATATTAAGAAAGTCTTAAAAGTAGTAAATATTTTGTGTGAAACGTGTATTTTCAATTCTAAAATCGTTTGTATTTCGTTAGGTTTACGCCGCGCGTTCGTGGTAAGCCCACTGCTTTCTTGCAATTGCTTTATGTCCACAAGCCTCCATTACTAATGATGACCAAACATCATAGCGATCAATATGTATACCAATGGCTTATCACTATAAATAGCACGTCATGACCGCATGAGTCTGGTCAAGTGCGTGTCGGACCACGCACAATGAAGGATTCCGTAGTTGGGATGAATTTATCCCAAAAACAAACTTAGCATTCTAGTTGAAAAACATTGTGATAAAACTAAAAATTAACGATTTTCGGACTTTTTACTCTATTTGTGCTGTGAGACCTTGCTTCTTGCCAAATTTCATGATTTTGGGACAACAGGAAGTACCCTATAGGTTTTGATTTATTTGCGAGCATCAAAATATGTCGCATAAATGGCCGTATTATTTTATTGTGTCGACTTAGAAGCTTGATTTTTTTAGAGCTCCAATGGACCGTAGACTTAGGTATTTGATATTAATTTCAACTTATACATCAACGCGTTCCTGAGAAAAAGGCTCTTGACAGACTGATAGGCGGACAGACAGACAGACGGACAACGAAGTGATCCTATAAGGTTTCCGTTTTTTTCTTTTGAGGTATGGAACCCTAAAAATAGTACCTATACCTACTTCAAAATAGAGAATTCAATAAGTAACTGACTAATTTCATCCTACAGACTCAAATCAATTAGCTCATAATAGGCACAACTTTTACAACCTATCCCATGACTACAATACACCATTTTATAATGGTATATTGTAGTTATGGGATAGGTAAACGCTGTTACGCGAGAATGTAGCCGAATGTAGCATAACACGCGCCGAACACCATAATTATTACCTTCCGACAATAAGCGCACGTGTCGATACGGGAACTTGGCCCTGTAAGCTCTGTACGATAACGGTCAATTATGTCAGCGTTGGCCGGGCTTTGGTTTCAGTAAACACTTGTGATTTGAGTGTCAGATCTACATGCATACGTACATAAACTCACGCCTTCTTCCAATGGGATGGGCAGAAACCACAGAACGCCACCTGCTACGATCCTTACATTCTCCTTTTGCCTCGTTTACGCTCATACATCTGTGCACCCGTTGGGCACTCTTTTTTAATAATGTTTTCAGTCCTATCCTTAATTTCTCTCGTCGTTCTTCTTCTATTTCGGTTTTTGTATTTTAGTTTGTAAAGATTTCCTCGTTAAAACTCGTTTCTTGCAAATAAATAATAATTTACTTAATTTATAACTTTACATTTTTTTCCCTTTTGTATCAAAATTCTTGGAAAAAATTTGCAAAACCGAAATAGATCTTATATTTACGATACCAAAAATACCCAGTCAAATTCGCTAAACCAGTATCAGTGACAATCGGCTTGAACTATTAATTTCACGGTCATTAACCTCACCTATCGAACCGTTATCATTTCTATGAATATTTATTTAAAGTCTTAACTAAATATTCATAGAAATTATAATCATCTGTTATATTTGTGACGTGTCGTTTGATCAGAGATCATACAATTAGATAGGTATTTATTTGACGTAATGTTATTACTGTCAGTTAAAATTGTGTATTATTGTGTGCCTGTAATATGATGTTGACGTAAATAAAGATTTATTATTATTATTACTTTTAACTACCTATTAACCTTTTGCAATCTATCATGCAATGTCATCAAGATTATATTATAATATACAGGATGGGAAGCTCGCCGTCCGGAAAGACCAGGCCCGAGTCGACGGCGCGTTGTGTTCCACGCGCGCCTCGACGCCTATTGACGGGGTCCGCTAGGGCCGATGCCAGCTAGGGTTGCGGGATGTTCGAAAGAGTTACCGTGGCCCCGGCACAGGCAACTGAAGGAACACGGGTGGGTTTTAGTCAGTAAAAGTCTGACACGCCCTCCCGCTACGCCCAGAGCGGGAGAAGTCATTGCATGATTTCCCATCCAAAAAAAAAAGGTGGTAAAATCAAAGGGGGTTTGAAGGGAAACCACTTTAAATCCTTAAGATAGATTATTTTACTTAAAGGAAACATTCCTTTATTTTTAAAAAGAATCAAAACTGTATTTACAGATTTCTCGAAAAGCTTACCTAAACCGGGAATCGAAAAAAATAAACACTCGCTATTTTATTTTACTAGTCGATACAGTCAATGTTAAACATTAGGTACCTAGTAATGTGGGTACATTGAAAAAAAATATTAAAATTTCAATACAAACGGGACGATTCGATGACCTGCAAGAAGTCCAGACCTGACGCCTCTGGATTATTTTTTATGGGGCCATTGGTCCGTGGAGAAATTTATTCAATTTTATGGTCTGTACCATACCCTTAAATTAAACCACACCTTTCTGGTAAATACTGTATTAAGGAGCAAGGAGCCTGTATTAAACGGACTAACTTATAAACACCACGAGACCAGACGACGCGTTCGGAAATTAATTAATTAATAAAACAAATAAATATCATGATATTCTTAAGTCTTAGTTTAATGGATCATCACGTCATCAATTTGATCACTAAACGATCGTAAAACACGTAGAAACTTGTTTCTTCCATTAATCGTAGACATAATGTCATTAAATCACCATTAGCTTTTGCCGGTCGGTAACACCTTTGAAAAACTTCCATTGCTTCTTTTGTAGCCAGTTTTGTCACCATCTTGAATAATAAGCGAGCAATGGATGTCAACCTATGGAAGTTTAGATTATTATTAGCTCGAGTATTTAATTGTAGGACGACACAATGTGTGGATGATTCTAATGTAACTAATTAATTATTTTAATTCCATTAACTTGGAGACAAAGTTATTGACCGAGGTTATGTTAAAGGCAAGAAGCAAAGAAAAATGAAGGTAATGTTAAAATGAAAAAGTCGTTAACAAAACCATCAAAAGGAAAAAGTAACACTTGCTATGCTAGTGTTACTTTCATTGTAATATTCATTACGCAAGGATCATCTTTGTTGAAAACAAATTGGTATGAAGAAGAAATAATAATTAAGTGCTGAAAAATGGTTTTAAAAGAAGCCTTTTATTAATTTATTTATTTTCAGACAAAGCCCATTTTTAATTAAAAAAACATTAAATTGGTATAAAAATCAATACACAATAAAATAATAATCCTCAAACATTCAAATCAAATAAAATAAAGTTATAATATATAACATAATATGCTTCTTCACCTTGCTTAAAGATTTAAGGCCATTCTACACTTTCCAGAAGATGCATTTGCACACTGCCAACTAACTTGCAAGCTTTTATTAACTTGCTTCTTACTCACATCTTGCTTCTTCTTCTTCCTTCTGCTTCACTTCCTGCGGGCCTATACAAAGTGACATTCTGTCAGCGATAATGATGATGAGATGATGGAAAAGTCAAAATGTATCAAAATCACTCCACAATTGACGAAAATATCGATGCTGCTTCTTCTTCTTCTTTGGCCTCGCCTTTTCCCGTTACGCAGGGTTGGCTTTCCCAATCATGCGACGCCATTTATTTCGGTCTTGTGCGTCAACTTTCGTAAGTCCCATCTCCCTCATGTCCTTTTGAAAATTCGTCATCCCTGTGGTTTGAAGTATTCCTCTTTCCCTCTTCTTTTTAGCCATGGAAAGGCCCTTTTTCCCGACATGGTCATCTGTTCGTCGAAGTACATTACTGGACACTTTTACTTTATGCTATTTCTGCAACCTTGAAGCTCCCTCTAATATGTTCGTTATATTTAAAGGTTGCTTTATCTCTATAAAAATATCGATGAACATACATAAAAAATATATACAGACGAATTAATAAACTCCTAGCTACCGATAAACTTAAGTCAATCCAGTTGAAAGTCGTTGAAGATATACGAGCCGCTTTGAAAGCGATTGTCACTTGTCTAGGCCCTCTGACATGTGTGTGTTGCCAGCTTGACGATCAAAATTATTGTAATTACTGGATGACCCGGTGCACTTAGTACCACGTGAGACAAAATTTAGATTTTTCGATTTTTCGGCTGTTCCTATGGGTGTTTCCTAATTTTATTTTTTCCTAAACCACCCCAGTGTTGAGGCTAACAAAACAAAAAAAAAATATTCATATCAGTCGAGTCATTTTCGAGTTTTTGCGAGATTAACGCACGGCAATTGATATTTATATTGTACAAAAGTCAAATGCCTTGTGGCCTAGATCATTGAAAAGTAACTTCATTCATCTAAACTATGTAATAGTATATTATTTCACAACCCTGCCTCAAGTATGTACTTTATTTTCTTTTATAACTAACATTCAACACCTCCTTGGTGCATTTCAAAGAGCTATCGTGATTTTATTGACAGGGAAGGCTGCACGGATATATTGTCCATTTGATTTTAAGAAAATGATGAGGTGTTGAACAAAATTAGATGCTTTGTAGAAGTGATAAGGTTCATGATGTTGGTAAAATCAAGTTTGTAATTATTATACAGTGATTATACAATTAAATTTCGCAAAAAGGTAAGTCTGCGGATTTTTTTTGGGACTCGGGTGGATAGCATTGATATATGAATAGGAACTTTTATTTTCATATTTTGGTCTGCCAGTACGTTTGATGACAACAATTACCTCACAGATATTGATGAGAGAGGTACCAAGAATCTACTTAGAGGCAAAGCATGACTCCTAAACATGCGGTCCCAGGTTCGATTTCTAGATTTGGCATTTCAGACGACGAAGATCAACTTTAATTGATTATATAAAAAAACTTCCGTAGGGTATTTATTAAAGCGTTAACCACAAAACAGATAATAATTGTAAAATGATTGAGGTCATTCAATCATTAGTATATTTCACGATTAATTTAAGTTCCTTGGTAGCGATTTGCATATCATGCAAAAAGAAACCACCATGTAGATTTATTAAAAGAAGGCGTGGTGTACTGTGGTTTCTTAGACGGACACTTTAATAATATTACTGTGTAATAGTAACATTTAATAAACATATATTTACTAATAGTTTTCTAAAAAGAAGATAAAAAAACCTTTATCTATACAGTGCTAATTTTTTTGCCCTTTGCTGAACTTTGACTTTGAACAACAATACCTGCATGGAAAGAATTGCAGGTATACTGCAGCTATAAATTCTTTATAAAATGACAAAATAAAAAACTCAAAAATATTGTAGGTAGGTAGATAGGTATAATTAATTAATATTATATTTTGACGAATTATAAAATGTCCAGAGCGTTTTTCTACGCCGCAAAAATTGCGATCAATGTCATAATCATAACTTTGATGAATCCTTTATTTGACTTGATTGACACTGATACCACAATAACGCACAACTTGACCTACGCATCATTTAATGTTACCAACAATATCATTAATCAACGCAAATTAATCAAACATTAATCAATACAATTCTTCGATTCATCACAATAAGAATCATGCTGTTAACATGTGAAAAAAAATGTTCTCATCAGCTTTAGGAGATTCAGATGTTCTTGGGGTTTATTCCATACAAAATTATTTCTGCCAAATCATACACACTACGTCTTAGAAAGGAAAATTTACATTTTGTAGATCATTGACAGTCGTTACTGGTACCTAGTCAGAAGTCCAATAGTCTGATAACCTTATCAAGGGGTATCGTGTTTTCCATTGTCTGGGTTGTGGAGTTGAGATAGGCAGCACTATACATAAAATACTAGTATCCAGCTGCATCTGGTTAGACTGGAAGCCGATCCCAATACAGTTGGGGAAAGGCTGGGCAGATGATGATCACCACCACATTTACCTATCGGCTAAAAGTTTGCCCGAACGTTGGAAAAAATGCGGACGAATTGCGAGCCGTAGATATAGGCTCGCAAATATCTTTCAGTGATTCAGAATTGTGTGTTACGAATTTCCAGATGAATGCCTGTTAATTGTGGAATACATACAACATCTACAATTATATCAATACAACATCTCTTGGGTAAAACATTTTCGGGTTTCATTCCAACAAAAAAAATCTTTAGATAATATTTTGTATGAAGATCCAACGAAACATATTCCTAATGATTGATTGATAACGCTGATTGGAAAATAAAACCTGGTGGCAATTGATTAATGGCTCTGTATAATGTAACAAACATTGTGTGCATTGTTTTTGCTACTGTTGTTTTGGCAATTAGTATACATGTTCAGAGACAGACCTTGTACAGTCACGCTCTCTTGTTTTTGAAGCAGATCTTCAAAGTAAAAAAGATGCATTGAAAACTTGCATTAATCCGAGCATTTACTTCGTGATACTACAGATCATTATACATAAATATATTAGTACACTTTAGATGTAAGACGCTGGTAAGAGTTAAAGAAAACAATGAAGACCATAATTTTATTATTACTCCTTTAATTAGAAACCTAACCTTGACCGAAAACGTATGTCAAGCGCTTGCTAAGCTGAGCTCTCACCAAAAGATAAACACAATATGATTCACAAGTCAGTATGTTGGAGATTCCAATTCACTCCACATGAATAAAAATTCGTTAAGGGGACTATATGATCTAAAGCGCGGTCACTGTCGATTGCATAGAAAAGAAAGAGAAGCACGATAATACAACGCTGGTAATTTATTGAAAATTATGAAGCAATTTTATCTATTTACAAAAATTTGTTGATCACACTACAATTTAAAAAAAAAACTAATATGTTAATATGTTGCTTGTATAGTTGTTAATCGTTAAAAGAAGAGTTCAGATATTTTTATGTGACTTTCTGATAATGGAAAATATAACTACCATAGGTGTAGGTAGGTATCTACGTGATTTTATAATGAGCAGCCTAATCTATACATAGTATATAAACAAAGCCGTTTTTCGTTCCTGTCCCTGGGACCGCTTAATTCTTTTATAGTATATACACAATGGATTTTGATGCAATCTTCACCATCATTTAGATACTTTATTCCAGAAGGTGTATGTGTAGGGGCTTGTGGCTAAGAAATAACAGCCGCACGGGTCGATCGATCAGGTTAAGCTACGCTTGCCGGGGTTGTCCGTGGATGGGTGACCATCTTTACATATCAAGAACCCTCCATGCCTCAGAAAGCACGCTAAGCCGTTGGGTCCCGGCTGTCATTCGTGTATCTTAGACAGTCGTTACGGGTCGTCAGAAGCCCGAAAGTCTGACACCTACCTCGTATTACCTAGTAGCTGGGCTGTGAAGGTCAGATAGGCAGTCGCTTCATGTCAAATACTGGTATTCAGCTGCATTCGGTTTGACTGAAAGCCAACCCCAACATGGTTGGGAAAAGGCTAGGCAGATGATGATTCCGGAAGGTGTATGTGTATATTACATTCATATTTAACTTAGATATTGTGTGTGCGTTGCAACATGTTGGCCCGTAGATTTGCACATTGTAGTAAGCAAGTTAAACTGACGCTGTTTAAAGCGTACTGTCAATCCTTCTACACGTGTAGTCTGTGGGTCAACTACACGCAGCGAGTGTACGGGACTCTGCGTGTACAATATAACAACGCGTTTAGGGTGTTGTTTGGGTTGCCACGTTTTTGCAGCGCGTCGACTATGTTTGCTGAGGCGCACACTGATTGCTTTTATGCAATCATCCGTAAGCGGAGCGCCGCGCTGCTCAGACGCGTGCGCGGCACTGCGAACGGCATCCTGGATGCGTTGGCAAACAGGTGGGATTCTCCATTGTTGAAGCAGTGGATGAGTGTTCATGCGACGGGGGCTCAGCCCGGCGCGTGCTTAAACTAAATTATTATATGAAAAACTGTACTAACACTAGGCTAAGTTTATTGTTACTAACACCTATGGATATAATTTTTAAATCCGAAATAAATATATTTGATTTGATTTGATTTGATAGCACAGAAATCTGGTTGTTTTGACGTGTCGCCACAATATTATATACATTGCACCCGTGCTAAGCAGCGGGGCAATTGCGTAACACGCTCACAGAAGGGATCGGTTTCATTTTGACAGTTCAACAACATTCATTGCGTTATTTACGTTGTTGAGCAGACAAATTTTTCCAACGTATGAAGCAATGGATTAGTTTTATGCTTCTAAATCATTCAGATTGTAATTTAATAGTGTGTTACGCAATTAGGGTGCAGGAGTGGGTCGCTAGTGAGCTCTCAAGAACCCAGCACACGGAAAAGCCGAGTGTTTAAATTTCAATATTTTATTTGAGTGATATCACTGGCGCATCCTAGATTAGTATCCAGTCAAAGAGCAATAATAAAATAGGGCAGATTGAAAACATGTTTCGCGGCAGCCGCGAAAGCCCTATTCTGGATTTTCTTCAATTTGTAGTAATTATTAAGGAAATAAAATAAAATAGCGCCTTGAAACGTCACTGGGAAGCGGAATCATAAACAATTATGTCAGGTTTACATACTATGATGTTGAATGACAGGCAACACGTGTGGTGACGTCACATGCATCATGTGCAAATGTTACAATATGTTTCCTTGTGTCACTCCGGGGCATATTCCATTCTGTCTGTTAACCTCAACATTAATTTTGGGCATAAAAACGATATGAGAACCATATCTACTCTTAACCAAGCCGGAAAAAAATCTCCCAAAATGTACCAAGTCTGTCCTGATCAAGTTTTTTTAAGTATGTAGATTGTTGATAGATACGCTATGGTAACACATCCGTGAATTCGTTTATATCTTTCTACTTTGTTAGACTTAACCTCATCATTTGCACGCTCGTCTTCTGGCTTTCCTCATCCAGTTTTTCTCTAGGCTAACAGGAGTCATCATCATATATAACACATGCAGCTCGACGTTATCCATAATTATGCAATGCCAGTGTTATCCAAGTTCAACTTGTGATGGCAGCACTTTCGTCTTCCCATCTCGCCACATGACGATCAACATTCCTATGTTCGGTCCTTGGTCCCACTCACTCACAAGCCTAGGTCACCTTTCATCACCCCGCCTTGCCAGGTGTCCCGGTCAACTCCATTTGATTTGCATTGTTCCCCTGCCCACCTCCAAGAGTTCCATTACTCGTTCGACAACGTCAAATACCTTAGCCATGTTTCCTGTTCTCGAAGCAACATGTACAGACGGCTACATATCAAGCTATACATTTCCAGTTAAAGCTGACTTCTCACTGTACGGAAATATACTGGAAATATATAGATTGATATGTAGCCGTGTGTACAAGAAGAAGCGTTACTTTGATGAAGACTAGACCAATTTTATATTAAGCAACTCGTAATCACTACTTGTTACTTTTTTGTCAGTTCACAACAATCACACCTATAATTAAAAACAAAAAAGGTTGGACCTAATCAACAAAATAATAGAGATGTTTATCACATTGTCAGGTATCAATTTTGTTGCTTTAATTAATGGGTAGTGGACAGACAAGTGTTGTTTAACATAACGGGACATAAAGATAGTGTCAAAATTGACAAATACACACTTAGTTACTTTGTTATTTTTATTAAACGTTCTCTTGTTTTGTTTAAGAGTCAATGGCCTTTTGTTGCTGTAATGAAGACCCAATGAAAACAAGCGCCCGAGGTCTGAGAAAACCACCATTGATGAAAATTGAACTGGTTAATTTAGCTGCAACATGTAAGTACGGATCGTTGCAACTAACGGCCGGACCCAATAACCTATTTTCAGTAAAAGACAGATCGCTATTGATGGTAGACGGTATAATTCTATCTATCCTTATGACAGACCGGTAGATTCCATAGTCTCATAAAGATTATTGGGACGTTAAAACCATAGATAGGGTTTTCTATCTCCAGTATGCCAAAACTGGTGATAGATAGGTTATTGGGTTCGGCCGTAAATGCATGCAGAAGAAGATCTATTCAACTGCAATTAACCACCATTCAACCATCATGTAATGCCCAAAAAGAAGCAAGTCTGTTCTCCTGGATACCGTAGTGGCCAGCCTCATTTTGACAGTTTTATTCAGAGCCATGTTAGAAAAGCTGCTGCTGATCTCGAAGAGCCATGCGATTTACTTTCTTAACAAAAAATACCGTTTTATAAAACACATATCCTAAGGTCTTCTTCGTCCTCGCATAACTCTTTTTAATCGCTTTTGCAGGTCGCGAGATCAGCTGCAGCTTGTCGATGGTACGACAGTGTATTAATTTTTTTTGATCCAAAACTTTGCCAATACCACCAGGGCAGGATAGGAGGTGGGACATCCTATCCCGCCCCACAGATGCTAAGGTAGGTGGTACATATGTCCCAAAATTTTGGGGAAGCTAAAAAATATAAGCACCTCTTCTTTATTAAATCGTCACCCTAAAACATTTAACATCTAATAAATAAAGGGCCTAAAAATTAAAGCTCGTTATCCAGAATAGCTGCATGAACTTTGTGTGCAATAACTAAAGCACCTATAAACTATTTAATCTACGAGTTAGCACTAAATAATTCTAAACAAGTACATCTTTATTAACGACATCGACTTATCTTGCGTGTCGGGCGCTTCGCAAGGTGACAGTTTTATGTCAGCCGTGTTACCAGAATCTCTACGAAGTTACCTACGAACATTAAATTGGCTTTAAATCTAGGCTAGACTTTAAGTAGAGGTGCTAGGTTTACGTAAGGTTTGAGGAAGAGTTCTGTTGTTACTGTGACATCGTACTAACACCAAGCACGTATTCCCCGAAGGGTTAAGCAGAGGACTCTAGTACACTGTACACCTACATTTCGCGAGTTGAGTTAAAGTCCCATGTGATAGAGGGCAAGACAAGTCCGGGATGCTACTGAGAAATTCCTAATGGTAAAACCCAATAACACTTTTCCCGGTCTAGGAACGTAAACCAGGAACACCAGGACCCAAATTGCGTAACACTCACAGTAGGAATCTGTTTCATTTTGACAGTTCAACAACATTCATTGCGTTATTTACGATGTTGAGCAGACAAATTTTTCCAACGTATAAAGCAATGGATTAGTTTTATGCTTGTGATTAATAGTGTGTTACGCAATTAGGGTGCGGGAAACCATGCTCAAAAGTTACAATAGCGCTCGCGATAATTGCGACCAGAGGCGAGAGAAAAAATAAAATCCATGAACCAATGAAGACAAGTAATTCTCAACAGTAAAATACCACCGAAAGCAAAAGTATAATGTAAGTACCAATATAACTCTTACAAGTAAGTAAGCCATAGATAATCTATAGTAGGTAAAAGCAGTTACATTGCGGGTCAAGGGTCATTGACATCACCTTGACTCAGAGAACTTCCGTAATGTATGGTAAACACTTCATACTTTTTGTACAGGTACCTATGTAATTTGAGCTGTTATTACAAGATTAATAGAATTATCGAATTATTTTTTTGCTGTGATATCCTTGATCATACTATAGGATTCTCGCGATTAATTCTTGCTGTGTGGTCTTTCATTGAGCTATTCATTAACAGCTTTAAATTACATTAATTTTGCATTTTGGAACTTTGATTAGGGGTGCTAAACACTTGTCCAGGTCGACAAAATCGGTTCGGCAGTATTTGTTGAACATCAAAGCAGACCCGGAGTAATAATTACTACATTACCGGCGTGCATTCGGGTCGTGCCGATCGGCATCTACCCTTGCTAAATCATGTTCCCGCACCCTAATTGCGTAACGCACTTATCAATCACAATCTGAATGATTTTGAAGCATATTGCTAATCCATTGCTTCACATGTTCGAAAAATTTGTCTGCTCAACAACGTAAATAACGCAATGAATGTTGTTGAACTGTCAAAATGAAACCAATTCCTACTGTAAGTGTGTTAGTGTGTAATCTAACTACGCAGAGCGGCTTTTTCGCGAACATTATAAATATTATAGGCTGTGCCGAATCATACCAACCCGAACAATTGTGTAGCTAGCACATAAGGATAAGGAAAGCCAAAGGGTTTTCTATGCAATCATGAACTGAGTGCCATTTAAGCATTTAAGGCAACCTTTTGGGCGGAAGCTATAAACATGCCACAAATGGCTAAACTTTAGGCTTAAATTAGATGAGAACCACAGATTAAGGCGATGTCAAAATAAATCGGGGGCTTTTTCGTCACCATTTATTTCACTATTATAGCATGTATGGATTTAATTTTTACTTATATTATATTTATTGACTATTTGATTAAAACTCTGACTGAAGGGAAACGCAATTGGGCTAAATTTCCTTGATAGAATTTAATTCGGAAAAGACCTCTACTTTTTTATATTTATTTCTGTAATTCTAAAATCTTAAGTAATTGCATTCAAAGTGTGCGTATTAGGTAATTGAAAACTCTGGCTGAAAATATTTTTGATGGATAGCTTAATTTATTTTAAACAGTTTTTATTTGGTTTGGCGCTTACGTTTTTCTTTTATTATTATTTTGGTTCCAGAGCATTGTTGCGCTCTCTTTTTTCACATGTGGAATTAATTGACTCTGTCACTTTGTTATTCCCTCCCACCCAATTCGATTTTCCCAGTTTTTACATCACCTTATGCATCGAGTAGTTACTGGTACACCTACTAGAAAGATCAGTCAATAAGAACCTAAGGGAAATGACGGGGAGAATAGTCAAGGCAAATCTAGAAAAGTCACTACGAAACTCAATCTGCCTAGTCTATTCCCAACTATGTTGGGGTCGGCTTCCAGTCTAACTGAATGCAGCATACTAGTATTTTCCATAGAGCGACAGCTTATCTGACTCCCACAACCTAGTAACTGGGTAATACGATATCCCTTGGTAAGACTGGTTGTCAGACTTTCGGGCTTCTGACGGTCCGTAACGACTATCAAAGATCTACGAATGACAGCCGGTACGAACGGCTTAACGTGCTTTCCGAGACACGGAAGAGTCTCGGTATGTAAAGATGGTCACCCATCCACGGACAACCCCGGCAAGCGTAGCTTAACCTGATGGATTGACCCGTGCGACTGTTATTACTTAGCCACTAGGAATGAAGTGGGTTTAATACCGGATTTTTGACCATAATGATGTAATCGACTTTTTATCATCGTTCATCAACATAGTAACTAGTGGATTGTTTTTTTTTCCTCAAGAAGTTGGGTAAGCCCATGGGAGCGGCAATAAGGATTGTGCCAAGAGTACTGGTAAGTACTAGAATGACCTAGTCTTCCAGTTACGTCATAAAGGCTAGGCGGATGATGCTGATCACAAACCCGTCACCATGACCTATTATGGTAATTATATTCAGTGTATATATATTTTCTTCTTCTTTCTATATTTTCTTCCAGTAATGAAATAAAACCCATTTATTATAATAAGAGGCTAGCCAATTATTGTCATATACTGTAATGTATGATCCGTGCTAAAATCCAGACTCTGAATTTCGTAACGGATGAACCCAGTAACACATTTTAAGAGCCAAGGATTCAACCCAGACTCAGCAGTCCAGCCTTAGACAAACCAATCTGGCGTTTTAACTCCTATAACCAGACTTTCACAAAACCCTCGACCTTCAGTCTTCATGTTACACTAAGTACATAAGTTCTAGTAAACATCAAGTACATAAGGCAATGACACAACCATCTCAGTTCGCTATGAGATTGGAATCACGTCCTGCGCTCATTACAGGTCTAAGTAAAGATTGTTTATGTATGCAAAATTTAATCGTGGGAACGTTTTTCTTGTTCAGTTTAAGTATTTATACCCGCTTTAATTGTTTAAAGGGTGAATTGAGACCTTTAATAGTGTAATTAAGTGTCGTGTCGGAGTCAACTTCACGCACACATCATCCGTTGTACAAAACATCATCATTCTCCTGCCCTGATCTTAATTTAATTGGGGTCGGCGCAACTATACCTACTTCTCTATAAGTCGTCATCTCGGTAGTCACCCCCCTTCTAGCAATATCATCTTTCACACAGTCCATCCATCGTTTCTTTGGTCTTCCCCTACTCGTATAGCCATCCACATTCATACTCAAAACTTTCCTCACTCCTTCGCATCACATGTCCATACCATGAGAATGAGAACCGATTTCCACATAACTTTTTAGTCACCGCTGCTGTCATCCATTGTACAAAATAGTTTTGCCATAATCATATCTCCACTACGGCATAGCCTGGGCAGTTAGTCACATGCTATAAGCAGCAGCAGCTCTCGTCATTCTCAACGCGAGGAAGCAACCGCATCCGCGCGTTCGTGCTGGGCCCACATCCCTAGCATGAACGCGCGAAGGAAACGGAACGTTCATTGGAACGATTTTTGAATTGGAAATACTCGTTTCGAACATAATATTTAATTACTTTGAAGATTTTATTCATATCTATGGGTGATACTTATTGTGCTTGTCGCATTTTAAACGTAAAATGCTAAAGATAGTTAAGTAGTATTTTGACTCAAAAATCGATCGAATCTACTCACTAGTCAGTCTAAAGTTTAGCCTAGGTAGGTGCAACGGTACAACTATTAGGGTGGCTCTGGCCTGTCACAGATCCACCCATCATTCAAAATGTTGGCGGTTTCGGAGCCTATTCGCAATATGACACCTTTTAAACCATTTTCTGCGATTCCGCTGTAGTTTTTATTCTATAATATTATCAAAGACGTTGATTAAGTACTGTACGAACATTGTTTTTTTGCTATATCACGCTTACAATCATAGTCTCAAAGTGATAACTACCAATTAGATATTCAGGATATAAACGTTTAGGGTTCCTTAGGAAGAGCGTTGAAGCCTTGCACCCAAAACTAGTAGTCTAGGTACTTATTTCTATTGTGCCTTCTTAATTAGACCAGCCGGTCTATTTTGTAAAATCCCACCGTGACAATTTTGGTGTAGTGAGTTTGTTTACATATATATAAAAGAGTAGGTACTCTGTGGAGTTTGTTGGATCTGTCACTCCGCCTGATAGAGATTAGCACAATTGACAGCTTGCATAAAGCTCATTTCACCTAAGTTTTAACGATGAAATTTCTACAAAATAGATCGCCAGTATTATTAACAAATTCCCAACTTTATTTATAAACAAAAAGTGTTAAAATTAGAATCTATGTAGCATCCTAATTGCGTGTTACTCTATCAATCACAATCTGAATGATTTTGCTAATCCATTGCTAATCTATTGCTTGAAAATTTTGTCTGCTCAACAACGTAAAACGCAATGAATGTTGTTGAACTGTCAAAATGTAACCGATTCCTACTGTCAGTGTGTTACGCAATTGCCCCGCAGGTCTGTTGAGTTTCTGCTCGGTCTAAGCTATATAGACCTTAGGAAGACTGATTAATTATCCGGATTTATACGTAATAAATTTAATAAGAAAAGTTCAAGATCGAAAAACATGTAACTAATTATAATGCAATCACTAATTATTCTTTGCAATAACGTAATTAAATAAAACTCTTTAGATAAATAACAACTTAAAATAACCTAATAAGAACAGAAAGAGGTTATGAAATTTTTGGCTAGAAATAAATTACGTTCTACGCCTCTTACATTAGAAGTCACGTTTTCGCATGGTATTGCACAGCAGCTTTAGTTTGTGAGTTTTTAAATACATAATCAATTAAGATTTTAATAAAATCGTGCCGCGCTTGTTCAGTTTTTATTGATGGGTTGTAAGTTGGCAAATAAAACGATCGATGGCCTAAAAATCCTAAAGATGGAAAGTGATCACCGCGGCCCATGTACTCTGCAATTTGACGTAGCACACACTATGCGACATGCGACATGTGAAAGCTGCCGCGACTTGACGCAACGATAGGCTGCGGCCGACAATAAAATTATAAGTATGATGACAATTTTTTTTTATCCGTCAGGTAGATTATTAAAAAATATTGGACACGTATTTTTTCTTTTTTTACGTAATCAAAAGATTACGGCGATATACATTGAGTTAAAATGTGGCATGACGTCACGCCTTGCTAGATTTTACACTGAGTTGTGACGTAGCGAGCTCCCACTCCGCAACTTTAATGCGCTTTACCTAAGTATTCTTTTATTAATATGATAAAGCAAAAAAATACGTTTCTAATATTTTTTTATTATCTGACTGACGGACTAAATATAATTTCTTTTTTTTTTACCCAGGCATCATCCCTATTTTTATTTACTTTGTTCAAAGCTCCGCACACTTGACGTCGAGTTGCAGAGTCACGACACCTCTTTTATCTGTTCTGTGGTCGCGACGCACGGTGCATGCGCACACCCGACGACAGTCGCATGTGACAGGTCAGCGTCAGTGTGGCGTCAGTCTTCGCATGATAAGCACCAATGCAAGAGCAACTAGAGGCTACATATTCACTCACAAAATGAACTGCATGACGCCCATGTCTGTCGTAACCACTAGTCGCAGATGCAAACGAGTTCTGCGTCTAATCGCAGCGAGAAGACGCACAGTTTACGCTGGCACTAAGTGATTGCCGATACAGTCAAAATGCCTCATTATCATGTCACCCAACAATTTTCGAAACAAGGACCTACATAAATATACTTAGATAACAATAATAATGTAAGTAGCCTCTTCCCCAAGACGTCTAGAACATAGGTCGTAGGCCAGTCCAATTTCCACGCCAATGACCACGATTCACGGCCATCAATCCATCTATTAAAAAATTAAGGTATCTAAACTGTCATAATATCGGAAAATATTTGTTACCTACTGTTAGTAAGTAAATTAACTTAGAAATTACATACGGAACCTCGTACATCGGCACAAGGTGATTTTTATTAAACACGTTAATAATTGCCTTGTTAGCAAGAATGTGTTTTTATGCAACAATAATATACCTATTATGCTATCTGTCAAAACATCCGTTTAATTGATTGGAATTGTTAAACAAAAAAGAAGAACCTAATCAACATTATTATTTTGTTGTAAAGGCCTTCATATTTTTTTTCGATTTGTTTGCCTTTGTCTATCAAAATGTTGAAAATAATCTAAGGACAATGGGATTTGGGCCTTCCTACAAGAGACGATACCTAATTATCTTCTTAGGTTCTTAGGTAGGGATACCTGGATATTTTTGGCCAAGTGGCCATGTCTTGATGCCAATATATCCAATCGTTCTCCAGCGCTCTGCTAATGGGTACAGCTACCTACAGCTGTAGGTATCCATTTGCAGAGTGCTGTATAACGATGGCAGCATGGCCACTTGGCCAGTCCATCCCGTTACTAATCTTGCTGACTGACCAACACACGATACGTATGAGGTACCTACGTATCGTGTGTTGGTCAGTCAGCCGCAACCTATTTGGTTAAATAGGTAACCGACTTTTTAAAGAAGATCCTTTAGGCCGGCCGGCCACAGACAGTTGGAATTCCGTTTCGAAAGTAGCCTAACCATTCATAATCTACTACTACTAATATATTACTACTAGACTTTACTAGATCATGAATGGATTTGCTGCTTTCGAAACGGAATTATTTTCCGACTGTCTGTGGCCGGCCATAGCAAGGTATTATTGGATAGAGCTTCAATCCTAAATCCAATTTATACTATTTATGTAAACAAAGTGTTTCTTTGATATCCCATAACTCTAGGGGGTCATTGTACTCATGATTATGAACAATTTTTACTATGGGACCAAACACGAAATCGCGAAAGGATATCAAGTGTTCCCTACATTTTGACGAGATATCTATACAATCTATACAAATAAATAAAATTGAAATGTCTGTTTGTAATGTTTTACTAAATGCATAAGAAAATATAAACGATACATAAAACAAAAAAGCAATTTTTAACATTTTTGTCTGTCTGTTTGTTCCGGCTAATCTCTGAAACGGCTGGACCGGTTTTGACAGGATTTTCACTGGAAGATAGCTGATGTTACGGCGGGCAATTTGGGCTACTTTTATTTTAGAAAAATAATTAGGGTTCCGCGTAAAAAAATAAAAACCCATGAAATTATGAACAAAAAGTCGGATTTGAAACATTCTTTTTGCATTTGGTAGCCCAATTCTTGAGGATAGTTATAGGCTATTTAATACATGCTACGACCCTTAGGAGCCGAGCAAAAAGAAAAAGGCAGAAAGAAAACAAACGATTCATCGCGACGCGACGGTTGGCGACGGGTCGGGGGACGGGGAAGTTTTATTAAAATGTGGCTGTTATTTTAATATATTGTGTACCTTTCGACATCCACGCGAACGAAGTCGCGGGGCACAGCTAGTGCGAACATAAATGTAGGGAACAGCTTATTTTTTTTCACGATTCCAGGTTTGGTTCCATAGAAAAAGTTGTTCATAATGATGAGTACAATGACCCCTTAGAGTTATTGGATATCAAATGGAACACGTTGTATAGGTTAGTAGGTAGGAACTTGCACCAAACCAAAGCTGTCATCAAAATCGCGGGAAACACCACGAGGGGCGCACGGAACCAGTAAGTAGGTACATACCTACGTATGGTAGAAATGAAAGGTAAGTAACTCTTTTGATTCCTGGCTGCAATGATAATGATGTTGACACCAAAACCATACTTTTTCTATCAGCATTTTGTTCTGTAGCTACCTACAGATATGGAAACCGATACGTAGGTACCACCTACCTTCAAATAGAGACTAAGGCTGAGGAGGATCGCCTGTACCTAAGTCTAGCTTAATGGATGATCTTTTTGCCATTAAGGCTCCCGCAGACAGGCGCGACGCGACTCTAGTAAAACAATTTCTATGAAAGCTTCATAGAAATTGTTCTACCAGAATCGCGTCGCACCGTCGCGTCGCGCCGTCTGTCTGCGGGAGCCTTAACACCTTTGCCATAAAACTCAACACACACAGAAGAAAGAAAAGACGTTTATTTGCGGTAAATATGACGCAAAAAAAAGAACACAAACACAAAAAGAAACAAGTTGGCGGAAAATATGCGTCACATCCACGCAAAACGGCCATCGCTCAGCATAAGGGTGCGTTTCCACTGAAGCAGAGACGAGCGGAGCTGTGTGGAGACGTGCCGGAATCGTCCAATCGCAGACGAGACGAGAGACTCGATGAGGATTTCAACTATTGTGATTGGTCGATTCCCGCACGTCTCCGCTCAGCTCCGCTCGTCTCCGCTTCAGTGGAAACGCACCCTAATGCTGCGACCCTATGCGAGACAGAGCCCCAGCGCTGGTTTTCAGCGACAGCCGGCGTACATAGCATAGCAGCATGCCTGAAATCCCCGAAGAGTTAGGCAGAAGTGTACTCGCCAGTTATGTTTAAGTCCCATGTAATAGGAGGCGAGCCTATTGCCATCTACCGAGCATAAATCCAAACTCCGGGCTGTTACTGAGAAATTCTAGATGGAAAAACCCAATAACACTTTGCCCGACCCGGGAATCGAACCGAAGACCTCGTGAGGCCTATTACTCAAGTTTATCATAAATTCTCTACCTATGTCATTACGAGAAAAGTTGATGTAGGTAAGTAGTACCTACATCATAATCACGATTTATCACAGAGTATCCTCATGAAAATATCCTTGACATCGTGAACCGAATCAAGTCATTTACCGAAAGCACGCAATCGTTATAAAATATGATTGGTTAACTGGTTTACTGTCTTACCTTATGATGAGTTTTGAATTAATTTAATAACTATACCTACATATACATATACAATAAAAATAAAGTGTATGTTTGTGATGTCAAAATAACAGCTTTTTACTGAATGAAAGTGTACCTATACGGTTCTTATAACTGACAAACAATTTTATTTTTTATTTTGTCTGTCTAGTATGTTTGTTCAGGCTAATCTCCGAAATGGCTGAGCTGATTTTAACAGGACATTCGCTGGTAGATAGCTGATGTTATAAGGAGTAACTTAGGCTACTTTGATTTTAGGAAAATAATTAGGGTTCCGCGCAAAAAATTAAAACCCATGTAATTTTGAACAAAAATATTAACTCTGGAACTACCAGTCGGATTTGAAAAATTATTTTTGCATTTGGTAACCCAATTCTCAAGGATGGATAAAGGCTATTTAGCATCACGCTACTATCCTTAGTAGCCGAGCAAAAAGAAAAAAAGTCAGAAAGAACGCTATGCGAAAACGAATTAAAGGAGCGAGCGGGCGATGCAATGCGGCGGGACGAGGGACGAGTTTTACTGTGGCTGTTATTTTAGTACCTATATTGTGTATCTAGTTATGATTTCCACGCGAACGAAGTCGCGGGGCACGGCTACTTGGAAATAAAGTACCTACCTCCCTACATAGGTAACTAGGTGCCCATTTATTGTAATGGTCATCTTTAACTATGAAGGTTGATTCTGATCAACCTTACTAACTATAAAATAACCATTTCAAAATCATTGACTATTTTGCTGCTCATTGATATCATTTAGTAGATATACTGCGGGCATTTTTCGAAGTCAAGGAACTCAGCCATGCAGCAACTTCTTAAAGAAAACAGAATGTTTTTTTTTTAACCATAGGTAGGTACATTTTTCCTTGACTATTAATAGTTTACTAGGATACTTACTGGCTTAAAAGCGCCAAAATAATTTGAAATGCTACACAAGTTTTTTTTTCTTTTTCTGTGGAAAATGGCTTTTACTCAAAGTTTTTCTTCAAAATCGGCCATTTGTTTTGGTTACTTTTTGGCTAAACAGATTAAGTACTTACTTACTACCTACAATGTAAACTTTTTGGACTTTGGTCACAAAGGTCATCATCATGCATCATCATGCTATAAGCCACAAACCTGTGAACTTCTCAGATACTTTCTGCAAAGCTAGCCAAAGCTAGTCAAAGCTAGACTTAACTCTTACAAAGTTGATAGGTACATAAGTTAATTAAACGTTTACTTACTAGATAGGTAGGTAATAATAGTTAGACAATTTTATGAGCCTTTCTTAAATAGGTATCTATCCTGGTCCTGTAAGCCCAAAATATATTTTTACAGTTTTGAATGGTAACTTTCCAAACCTTTCCTTCCCTCCTTTACCCGTTTTACCTTTCTTTCCTTTTTCTTTCTATTCCCGCACGGGCAGCGCGGGGCACGCGACTTTAATTGACCGGGATTGCAAATTTAATGGTAAATTGGATTTGTGTGATATATTATTACAAGGCCATCCTAATTTCACCTCTAATGCTACGGTTACATTGTCGCGATAACGCGTACTACACTTCGCGTGGTCTTTGTTGTACAGCGAGACTTCGAGCGGTGTGCGAAAGAGAGCTTGCGAAGTGTAGTTCGCGTTATCGCGACAGTGTGCCGTAGCATGACAGACTTTATAAGAAGAGAATTGAGTGCAATATTAATAGGTACCAGAAGACATGAAAACTTTTGTTAACGACACGTTTGTAGCAATAACAGGTTAAAATTTGTTCTATATATAAAAAACATTAAGTAAGTACAAGTCAATGAACTACTACAATAAAATAAAGCCAGCAAAACAAAAAAAAAAAAAAATACTTGGCAAAGCTTATTGATTAAACATTTCCGAACGCAACTCGCGACCCGCCATTCTAAAATCCGAATTGCCATGACAATCAAAATTTGTTTGACAAGTTTACGTTGAGTGCAACCGAAAATAGTTTATTGATCTAACAGGTAACGTTAACGATTTAATGTGCTGTGCTAAACCCGATTAGAATCATGGAAAAAGCTTTTGAAATACAGAAACAAGCTCGAGACAATGCTAAAGCGTTACAAACTTACATGACAGACTTGCAGAATTGGGAAGCCGAGATGAAACGAAAAGAGGCTGCTTTGAACGGTGAATTCGAACAGGTTTAGACCTATTACCGTATTTATGTTGTACTTAGACTGTATGTTTGATTAATAACTGCAATTTTTGTACGTATCGTAGTGATAAAGTTGAAAAATGTTATGTGAAAGATGTCATGTAATTTGTTAGGTTAAGTACTTTTTTCCTTTCACAAAGAAAGTAAAAAAGTGTGATTCTTGTACAGTTTTAGTCATCTGAGCAGTGTAGGTTCGCATAAATATCACGATTGCTTGTAAATAAGTAAGCCACAATCAAGTTTGAGGAGTTTCATATTTGTTTTTGTTTATTTTCGAGGTTAGGACTTGCCCCCAGTTCGCAGTAAGATAAAGAAGGAGAAGCCAGTGGTACCGAAGAAGAAACCAGAGAAAAAGATCCAAGGATCTGATTATACAGCATGGGAAAAGTATGATGTTGTGAGTACCATTTAGTTAGTCTTTATATCTTACCCCCATGATCAAGAAAACTCAATGTTGAAAAATATATACTAGATACTTGCCCTCTTTGTGCCTGTGAGTGAGAAGCCAATAGACTTGCCACATTTCAGACAAGCCCATTTGGAATAAAAGTTACACTTGGCTTATATTTTCTCTTGTTACTAATGAATGCATTCGAGTCACACAAGTTTATTCCTTAATTCTACAAGAGGTAACTAAAAGATGAACTTATAACCAAGAAATCTTTCAATGTACTTGGAAACATGTATTCCACCAATCTCAAGACTGGGTCCCCTATGTTTAGATGTCAGTTATAAACTAATGTTACATGCCCATTTACCAGAACTAATTTAAACTGCTTCTGACAAAATGGTTCTTTACAATCATGGTATTATGTTTGATGTTGTATTCTCTGTATTGCAATTATTATTTAACTTTTATTAAACACCAAACTGACATATTTCTCTTTGTTAACCCCAGGACAAGGCCTGTGAAGACGTAGACATGGCTGACGTTGGACCTACATCGTTGGATGGCAAGAAGAGTCAGCAAGCCAAGCTGGAGAAACTAAAGGAAGAAGCACAGTATGAGAAGGAGAGGGTAAGGTTACTTGTTTCTATTATTTTTTCCTCTATTTCATAACAAACATCTAGACATGGGTCGCCAAACTGTTTAGCCCAAGGGCCAGACTAACTCCTGCACTAAAGCCCCCCAAGGGCAGGACCTAGCTCGCTCATCATAGCAACATACATAGAATTGCAGTTATTAATCAACAACATAGCACAGTTTTGAATTATGTGCAAATTTTCATTTTGGGACTAGTTAACACTTTGCGGGACGCAAACGAGACAAAATAGAAGTTTTATTGTTATAATTACTGCTATAGCCGTATAGTGTCCTTCAAAGCGTTAAGTCAATCCTGCCCGCTTCCGCGGGCCGAATTATTGGTGCTTGCGGGCCGGGTCAGGCCTGCGAGCCGTAGTTTGGAGACCCCTAATCTACAAAATAAATTACAAGAAAACACCCTGTTTTTGGAGGAGACGGTAATAAGAATCTGTTACTAGTTGATTTCTTTTTCAGATAAAAAAAATAATAATAATAAAATTCCTAAAATGTGATCCTTTATGAATTTTTGTTTATTATCTCAAAAATGTAGGTACATCATTTATTATGTTAGAGTGGGTGTGTTGAAAATATCAATTATGGTAAGGAATACGAACAATATCAATCACATCAAAAACTTCTTGAAATTAATTCTTGGTATGGGACAAGTTTAATGGTAATAACTTGTTGAGTTTCTATACCACTGCAGTAATTTTCAAGTAAGACAAAGTCACCTTAGAAATTTTGGTAATGAAGCATAATAAATCTTATTGATTAACATTCTTACCAGGTTTGTAACTATGGCAATAATTTGCTTATTTATCCTAATTATGGTTCCCAGGGCAACACATTTGTGAAACAGGAGAAATGGAATGAGGCAATATCATGTTACAACAGAGCTATCGAACTGGTGAAGGATGATGCTATCTACTTCGCTAATAGAGGACTCTGCTATCTTAAGAAAGACAGGTTAGTGAAAAACATTTTTTTTACTATTTACTTGCCTTTAGATATATAATGATCAGAGATCGGATATTCGGATGCATATTTACCTAAAGTTGAGGTGTTGGCTAATATGAAATGCACTTTTGTATCGATCGTAAAAAAATCGTGATTCTGGAATTGATAAATTTAGTACTTTTTGACTATAGAATCGACACGCACTACTCTTCCTCTTACACCCTACATACACATATATTTACATCGGGGTTAAAAATTAATTTCAAGCATAAGAATAGTTGTGTGATCCCGGTGTCTCTGTATTTTTTAAATATATAATACCACATGTTTAAGAAGTCGTTTCCATACCATGTATCCGATTAGTTGTGCATTCCCGGATTTTCTGGAATCCCGGGATTTATATTAAGAAAAAAAAAATTAAGAAGCCGCTTCCATAATCTCTCAGCGAAAATTTAACTTTAGGTAAATATGGATCCAATTATCCGATCACGAATAATGATGATGTTAGAAAAACTTGATGGAAAGGAGAATTCTTAATGCTTATTGACTCTTGATGTTTATTCAATGACTCAAACAAAAATATGTAAAGACTGACAAAATGGCCATATTGAAGGAAACTTAGGGCCTGAACCCACTGGCGTCACGGCATGCAAGGGATTTTTATTCGACGAAAAGGAATTGTTAGCGCCGTACTCACTCCTGATGTTTTTGTCATACCACCAAGTTGCACATTCAAGTGGTGCTATGATGCGTTTTGTAATTTTTTTTAATTACACCCGCACACTTTTGACGCTTTTCTTTTTTAAAAGGACACGGTTGCGTCGAGATATAGAAATCGGCATTTTTCATTGTAACAATTTCCAAACATCGAAGATTCAAGCTGTTTTGTGACGAAACTGAGGTTTTCATTATTAAACTTACAAATGTCCACTATCAGACTGGAATATAACTTATTAATAGTATGACAATAAAATTTTAATTTCAAAGTGAGCCCAAAGTCGTCGCGGCATGCCTAAGGGTACCGCGGCATCGTTGCGATCAGTATGCGCTTGCATGTAGTGATGCCGAAGGATCCCTTGCCTTCCCACCAGTGAGTGCAGACTCTAAACTGCTAACTAGAAATCGTGCCCTCACCTTCCTACGCCTGACCCACACATTTTCCCACAGTGCCATGTAGAATTATTGGTATTTTGTACTTCATAAGTACGAAAATTAAAAACACAACAGACAATAATAATTGTTCTAACAAAATTAAGCACTAAAATTAAAAATTATATCATCTTACAGACTGCCTCGTTGGTCTAGTGGTTGCTAGCGCTACTGCTGAGCATGAGGTCCTGGGTTCGATTCCCGGGTCAGGCAAAGTGTTATTGGGTTTTTCCATCTGGAATATCTCAATAGCAGGCTGGAGTCTGGATTTGTGCCTAGTTGATGGAAATAGGCTCGCCGCCTACTACATGGCATTTAAACATAACTGGCGAAATGTGGGTGTACTATAGTACACCTTTGCCTAACCTTTCGGGGAATACAACAGGCGTGATGTTATGTTAATATATCATCTTACAAACCCAACTATCTTATGCTGACAATGAGGTCAAAAGTGAACCACTATAATCACCTCACTTCATAGACAGTTTAGTGATCACAGTTTGCAGTAATAATAGCATCCTCATACACTTAGGAGAGAATACTAATTATACTTACATCTTCCAGAAGTAAGCCCTTGTCACTTAAACATACTATTGAGGAACCTACATCTGACCAATTCGAAAACAAAATCCTGTGCACACGATGATCACATCTGTTAGCAAGTGTTACTATAGCGGCCGAGCGCTGCAAGCATGAATAGTCCTTACGGTGTATAGATGTTCGTTTCTCCCATGGTACATATTGAAAGTGGGTAACATCCTATAACTATCCATTATTTTTCTCGCCTTTTAGCCTCCACCAAGCAGAATCCGACTGCACAGAAGCTCTACGCCTCGACCCAACCTACGTCAAAGCATTACAACGCAGAGCCACAGCCAGGGAACGGCTTGGTTCACTCCGGTCCGCATCCCATGATCTCAATGAAGTGCTCAAGCTAGAACCCCATAACACTGCGGCTAGGAAACAGTTGGATGCTATTAAAACTAGGATGGGGACGAAAGGGGTAAGAAGAATACCACAGATCATATTTTTCCATTAAAAACTGTATTAAAAAACCCGGCCAAACGTGTGTCGGACCACGCACAATGAAGGGTTCCATAGTTGAGATGAATTTATCCCAAAAACAAACTTAACATTGTAGGTAGTTGAAAAACATGTTCTCCCATACATCGATAAAAAAATGTGATAAAACTGCAAATTAGCGATTTACGGACTTATTCCTTTACTTGTGCTGTGAGACCTTGCTTCTTGCCAAATTTCATGATTCTAGGACCTAGAATCTAGGTCAACGGGAAGTACCCTATTTTGGTTTATTTGCGAGTATCAAAATATGTCGCATAAATGGCCTTACTTTTTTTATTGCGTTGACTTAGAAGCTTGTTTTTAGAGCTCCCAGGGACCGTAGACCTACGTATTTGATATTAATTTCAACTTGTTACCTCCGCGCGTTCCTGAGAAAAAGACAAAGACAAGACAAACAAACAAGGATTAAGAGATAAGGGTTCCGTTTTATCGTTTTGAGGTACAGAACTCTAAAAAGAATGCTTTTTGAAGATAATGAAAAAAAATATTGAAAATAATTTTATGCAGCGGCATTAACATTATTTTATGTAGGTAATGCCTTCTGAAATTTTGAAAATTATTTGTCTTATTATATTATTCAGACATTTTCGCAAAAACAGAATATTATTAGGATACTCAGTTAAAAAAAATTAAAAGTCCACACCCTAATACATTTTCAATCAGAATATTTTATGAGATTAAAAAATCTATAATAATTAGATTATGATTTGACTAGATTTGATTAGATTATATTTTGTTCCTGTACAAGATAAGTGGAAAATACAGTAATAGTTTTATGTGTGCATTCAGACATATTGTGTACACCACTTCATCTGCGTGTTTTAGCATAAAACATAATTATTCTATGTCACTTGACAGTACTATCAGTCAGAATTGTAATTGGATCAGTGATTCTAGATTATCTTGTACAAACATTAAGGGCGAATTCGACCAAACTTTTATACCTAGTATAAGTCTAATCCAGTGAATAAATTTGATATTTTTGACAGTATTTCCATGCAATAACTGTCGGACGTCAATTTTATTCCGCGGATAAAAGTTATCTGACTCTGATTAAATCAGCCCTTAAACAAATAATTTTAACTCTTTATAATATGAATTCGCTTTAGATTAATCATTTTCTTTTTACCTTTTTCAGACTAAGTCAAAATCCTCACCATCTACAACACCAACAGTTGAAAGTAAACCGATAGTGAAACCCAAAGTGCAGCCAAAGATAGTGGAACTACCACCAGAGCCCGCAGTCAATAAAGTTGCTTCAGACAACTGGAGGAATGGCGTCGGAGAGAAAGTTATGGTCATCAAACCTGTGAAGAAACCTCCACATTTGAGGTCAAAGGTGAGATAGTCATGTTTCTGTTTAATTTAGGTTATTCACAAACTAACAGTTATTATGCCATTCTCGAGGATTGATTGAATATTTCAGACAATGTGTTTTGGTATTATGCTGAACAGCAGGGTAATTGAGTAACATGCAGTAGGAATCGGTTTCATTTTGACAGTTCAATAACATTAATTGCGTTATTTACGTTGTGGAGAAGACACATTTTTCGAACATATGAAGCAATGGATTAGCAATTTGCTTAATAATGATTCAGATTCTGATTGATAGTGTGTTACGCAATTAGGGTGCTAGACTGATTAGGTACAGTTTATAAGGCACACGTGATCCTTTTATTTTGATTTAAAATGGGTTTTTTAACAAGTGTTTTTTGTTTGCTATAAAATATTTTTTGTTTTTCGTATTTTGAACATTTCTGGAATGAATGGACAGAGAGAATGTATTTCCTAAAACCTTTTGTAGAGGGTGTAGAAGGATTTTGCGTTGTTTGCAAAAAAAGTAGCAGACTGTACCTGCTTATGACTATTTCTGTAACAAATCCTCTTTTTTTATTAACAGAGACCACTAAAATCCATACCAATCCAAGAAGTCTTACTCGGCGAGAAGACACCGGAAAAGCCGCCGACTCGTCTCAAAATCATCGAAATTGAAGATGACCTGGCTCATGGAGATTCCAACAACAATGATTCTAACAAAATAGTTGAGATCACTTCAGAAATAGAGGAAGTAAAGGGGGAGGGAGATAAAGTATTAGCTAGTCCAGAGTCAGTGAAGTTGATCACCGATGCTATTATTACAGAGAAGGAAGTGAAGAGTTTTGTGCCACCGGTCAATAGTGTTCAGTTTATGGCAGAGTGGAAGTATTTGAAAGGACAGTGGGATGCTAAGTGCGAATATTGGAGGGTGAGTATAACTTTAATAATAATTTTAAGTAAGTCTCTGTATAAATTATTATGTTATGGTTATGTGGGTGTACCATAATGGGTACACCTCTGTCTAACCCTTCGGGGAAACAAGGCGTGATGTTATGTGTTATGATGTTATGGTCAAGGCTGAGATTTTACTTGAGACCACCGAGGCATAAGTTCATAAAAAATAATAATAATACCAGACACCGGTGGAACACAATTTTTTTACATTTTTAAATGTTTTTTATATCATTATATTTTAAGAGATATTTAAAAATGTAATTAGATAAGAACAAAAAAATAATAAATGACATAATAATAATATATTTATTTGCATAAGTCATGCATGTAAAACGAGGAGAGATTGTGGAATCCGTGGGTACCCAACTCTCGGATCCCATACACCTTAGATCCCTCTCCTCAACCGAAACCTACAAGTGTTTGGGTATGTCGGAAGCGTTGAGCATCAATGCTACTGACATGAAGCAATCGTTGAAGGAGTGCTTCGTTGGCCGCCTGTACAAAGTATTTAATAGTCTTCTATCAGGTGGAAACAAGGTGCGTGCCTTCAACGGTTGGGTCATGCCAGTTTTGATGTACTCTTTCGGCATACTCAAATGGACTCAGACCGAACTCGACGCCCTGTATAGGAGGGTTCGTACACTGCTGATTGAATATCGAATGCATCACCCACGATCATCGGTGATGAGACCGTATATCCCGCGAAAGTGTGGAGGTCGAGGCTTTTTAAACGCTAAGACCCTCCACAACCGCGAGATATGCAGTCTCAGGGAATATTTCCTAGAAGCCGACGCGGGGATGCATCGAGATGTGGTCGCGGTGGACAAGGGCCTCACCCCGCTCTCCTTGGCGAAAGAAAACTGGCGCAAACCTGCAGTACTTGATACTAAAGATCGTAAGGAAGTATGGCAAGGCAAAGAGCTTCACGGACGCTTTTTCCGGGCCCTCCATGGGCCTGATGTAGACTTGTTGGCGTCTGTATCCTGGTTGCGTTTCGGCGACCTCTTCGAGGAAACCGAAGGTTTTGTCTGTGCGGTTATGGATGAAGTTATCATGACGAATAATTACCGGAAATATATTGTCAAGGATGGTACGGTTGACATCTGTCGGGCATGCCACCGCCCCGGTGAATCAATCCGATATATTATTTCCGGTTGTTCTCGTCTTGCTAATGGTGAGTACTTGCACAGACACAATCTAGTGGCTAGGATTATCCACCAGCAACTTGCCCTGCAGTACAACCTTGTGGAGTCTCAAAGTACCATACTACAGGTATGTGCCCGACCCAGTTCTCGAGAATAGTCATGCCACATTGTACTGGAGTCGATCTATCGTCACTGACAGGACTATCGTAGCCAATAAGCCTGATATTGTGGTGATCGACGAGAGCGCCGTGCAATTATTGTTGATATCGCTGTTCCTCATGACGAGAACCTTGTGAAAGTTGAGAAAGATAAAAAAATCAAGTATCTTGACTTAGCACACGAGGTTGTCGACATCTGGGACGTGGACTCTGCAATCATTGTACCGATAATCGTTACGGTTAATGGCCTTATGGCGGAGAGCCTCGACCAAAACACCTCAGGAGGCTCTCATTGCGCGGCTGGGTCAAGGGCTTGATCCAGAAAGCAGTACTCCTGGACACGGCACGCATAGTGAGGAGGTTCCTCTCTCTAGAGCCCTGACCGCCGGCACCTTGGACCCTGTTCCTGATGCCGATGGGCCACAATTTTTTATATTTTTAAATGTTTTCTTTTGTTTTTATAAAAATATTCAAATAATACAGGCAGCTTTTATTATTAGTAAAGTTGCCTACAGTTCGATACTGTGCAACATTTAGAACAGACCACTTACAAATCGAAGTTTGATTTATAGGCCAAGAAGCTGTGACTGTATATTATAATGAGCCGTGTTTCAATTTTGATGTACAATGTTTCCTAATTATGTGTAGAGAGAAATGCCTATGGCCAGTCTTAACCCGGCTGATCCAGCAAGCTTTGCCCAAAATTCATACTATAACAAAGATTAATAAATTAATAATCTAACAAACAAATGATTGAAAATGCAGTCTCGGAACTTTGCTACGAATGAGCGGCAAGCCATTTTATTTTTTTAGGTTTATTTATAACTTTTATTTTTTTTTTGCATTTTCCAGATAATAGAACCCTCAAAAATCCCGTCGATATTCGCGAACGCTCTCGAAAGCCACGTGGTCTCCGATGTGATCCGTATCTTACACGACAACACCGATAAGTTCACGGGTACTATCGCTCCATACCTCACAGCTATCAGCAGGGTGCAGAGATTCTCTGCGATTGCCATGTTCCTCTCACATACTGATAAGGAGAGTAAGTACAAAATGCAAAGATTTATTCATAATTAGCTGTGCCCCGCGACTTCGTTCGCGCTATTACTTCGTTTTCGCTTAGTGTTCTTTTTCACTTTTTTCTTTTTCTCGGCTCGGTCGTAGCGTGATGTAAAATAGCCTATCCTCGACTATCCTCGAGAATTGGGCTACCAAATGCAAAAAGAATTTCTCAAATACGACTTTTTGTTCATAATTTCATGGGTTTTATTTTTTTTTGCGCGGAATCATAATTATTTTTCTAAAATAAAAGTAGCCTAAGTTACCTGCCGTAACATCAGCTATCTGCCAGTGAATGTCCCGTCAAGATCTGTCCAGCCGTTTCGGAGATTAGCCGGAACAAACAGACAGACAGACGTTCTTGACACCTGTCAGTTTCATGCTTAAGAATATGTGTTTTACGAATTTGATCCATATAGTTGCTAGAAATTGTCCAACCGACAGGTGTCAGGGACGCATTCTCTCGACGGCCGGACTGTACTTGCCGGTCTTTAAAACTGTGATCAAAGTAATTAAGCATAATCGTTGTATCAGTTCAAAATAATAGTCAGTTTTGAAAAGGCCAAATCTCGTCTTTTGCCCATTGATAGGTATAACTACTTTTTCCGCCAGTGTTCTTTATAATCCGACGGCGCGACAGCAAAGACAGGGTTATTGTAATATAGTGTTTTTTTTTTTTAGAAATTACAAAATAAAAACTTATTGTTTTAATCTTTCTCGTTTTCAGTGTTAACGAAAGTCCTCGAACACTGCAAGGTGGCTGAGAACTGCAGCGATGACGTCATAGCTGACCTGAAGAACAAATACGAACTTTAAATACAACACATCATTTATTATAGTTAGTTTATTAGTTCTATTGCGAATATACATCGGTTTAAAAGACAATGGCGCTTGTGAAATTACATATTTACATTAAAAAGTTGTTTGTCGCTGCGTACAAACATATTCCTATCTCGCTCGCACATGCACGATGTTATTACCTGTGCGAGCGAGACAGCAATACATTTCAACATCTTCATAAGTAAAGCTTGGCAAAAACACCAAGAGTTATGGCAGTCTAACCCTTACGCTTAAAATTCTAGAGTTAATTTCACAGTGTAACTAATTGCATATATCATCTGTCGCCTGTTCTTGTATTTTATTATAATAATAATAATCCTGTTCTTGTATCTTAAAACGCATTTATAATGAACAAATTAATAAAAATACGTAATTTCTCAAGCGCATGCGCATACACGGTACAGATAGGCCTGGTGCTAGAAACAAGTGGAATAGTCCATAATATACTATACACAACTTTTATTAGTCAATTCAATGCACACATTTCTCTTACATACGCGTATACAAGTTATAATTTAAATAACGCACAACCGATTAAGGGGTCATTGTACTCATCATTGTGAACAACTTTTACTATGGGACCAAACCTAACATATTTTGTTTTGGCCATTTCAGGTTTGGCCCCATAATAAAAGTTATTCATAATGATGAGTACATTGACCCCTTAAGAGGTTGTGCGTTATTTAAACTACACCTTGTATAGGCATTAATATGTCTCTAAAATTGAAGGAGACCTTGTCTTACAGAGTACATAATTATAATAATTAAAGAATAATGTCAATCTGCCCACCTAGACTTTTCCCAACTATGTTGGGGTCGGCTCCCAGTCTAACCGGATGCAGCTGAATACCAGTATTTTACATGGAGCGACTGCCTATCCACAACCCAGCCACTGGGTAACACGATACCCCTTGGTAAGACTGGTGGTCAGACTTTTTGGCATCTGTCTACTCGTAACTACTGTCAAAGATCTATGAATGACAGCCGGGAGCAACCACTTAACGTGCTTTCCGAGGAACGGAGAGGTCTCGACATGTAACGGATGGTCACCCATCCACGAACCGACCGCGGCAAGCGTAGCTTAACTTATTTAGCCCCGTGAATAATGTATGACACGTTAACTGCCTTCATAAGTAGGAATGCTGTACTGACTGAACTAAATGCCGCATTCAGAGACGGCACTTAAGTAATCAAATGTCATGTTATGAGACAATTAAATTTGACGTATAAAAGTGTTTGTATAAACCTACTTACAGAAATAAAATCATTATGATTGATGATAAATGATAATGATATCATTTATCAATTTCTAATGTTACCCAACTGAATGAGCTTGCGTACCGGAGGAGCGGATAAAATAATGATTAATTAACTTGTAATTGACCTTTGGCACATGTCAAGAAAATTGAGATAATCTCAATTTGTCACTTGACTTTACTCAAGTCAACGTTCCATACGAACATGAACCTTATAACTATGTATTTATATGTCGCAGCTAACTGGTTTAAGAGGCCGTATATGAAATCGCGACGAGCCGAATTAGGTATTAGATGCTCGCACGCACACACGCGGGAGCAAACGAACGCGTGTGTGCGTGAGTCCGGAGTCGTCGATGGCCAGTACGGCGATTAAACGGATTAGATCCTTTGATATTTTTTAGGTGTCTTTTACTCTAGTAGTTTTTGTCAATTGAAATAAAAAGTCTAGTAGTATAAAATTAAGCATTTATTAATTAACCGACTTCAAAAAAAGGAGGTTATCAATTCGACACTTATGTATATAATATTATTGGCATTGCAATATATTCACACAGATAATCTATTACGGCTTTCAAACAATGTACCAAATTTTATAGGAGTAGGTATGTATGTATGTATGTTTGTCCACGCATTTCTCTGAAACTATTATTCGGATCGTGACCATTTTTTATTGGCTTCCATTTACTTCAACTTAGGGAACAGTATAAGTTTCATCAAAATCGGTTTATTAGTTTTCCAGATATGGACTAATACGTGTAAGTGTGACAGCCTCGCATATTGATACTTGTTACGGGTGTGGTGTCAACGGGAAAACATCTCAAAACCTTGGTCAAATTCTAGTGCCATATTTATAACAAAACTAGTAACTACTTAGTACAAACAAATATTCCAGTTTTTATTCAAAACTAAAAATTACAAAATGAAAAAATAATTATAATAAATCGAGTTCAAAAAGAAATTAACTCAAAATGATGAAATAACTTTAATTTCGGGAGTCGGTGGCAAAAAACTAAAATTCAAATCCCAAGATACCGACTTCCGAAATTAAAGTTATTTCTTAATTTTGAGTTAATTTCTTTTTAATATGAACAATTTCTGAGTTGCATAGAACGACATTTTCGAGGGTCGATAATTTCTGGCAGCATGCACTTAAGGTAAAAATCTACAAGCCGATTTTTAATTTTTGTTTCCCAGAAATGGTCGTCCCTCTTGATGATCTCAGTTTTCAATGGATAGTCTGGGCCAGTCCACACAGCAAACATACAAATATCATTATTGGTAATATGTAACTGCCCTTGAGCTTGGTAATACCAATTATGATTCGTATTCAATTTTATTTTCCCTTCTTTATCAACCTTCCAAAAATTAATTTTTTTTGAACGAATTGCATCATCCGCGCTAATGCCAACTGCTGTTATAGGGCATTTTATTTCAATGATCCCGTTTTCATAGATACTGTCGGGGGTGGCACCTAAAAAAAAATATTCTTTGTCTATGAACAGACCGCACTTTTTTAAAGTAATTTTTTCCTGCTCTGCCAGTTGCAAAAGTGCAGTTGACTCATTAGTTTTTCCGTATAATATAGCAGGTACATGATCTAAGGAGTACGAATATAATATTGATTTAACCAGTGCAGCTGAACTTATGTTTCGCCTTTTGCACACCTTGCCAAAATTTGATGCTGTGACAAGGCTCCGTCTCAACTCGTGCCATAGTGCACATTCTGCTTGTTGTCGAGTTTCCCTTTCAATTGCATCTTTGTCAGCCAATTGTTGTTTCAGATGCTCTACGTACTCGATCTGGGAAATAAGCCATAGAATGTTATTTGAAAAGTATTCAATTATTAAGAGGACAACTCAAAAGATATTGCTGGAAAGAACCTTGGCAGTTTCATATTCATCGGCTGTCATGTCCGGTTTTTGGCAAATTTCTCCATAATCTGCATTTTCATTATTAAAATCGATGCGCCGTTTGGGTTTCCAAGTCTTTCTTCTTGAGTTCTTTTTCCTTTTCCTCATCTCAAACTTTTTCACAGCGAGTGATGGACTTTTTGCAGTAACCTTTTTATGTAACGCAGCTATTGGAGTACCAGTATTGAATGCAACGACAGCAGCGTAGCATCTCAACGCATAAGAATTTTTCAAAGCGTAATTGATGCGCTTGCCTCCAGCGTATTTCGCAACCAAAGAATTGAATTGCTCAGCTCTGTAAAACAAAAGTGATGTTATTAGATAATAACATTATTTTGTGCAATTTGCACTCTATTAGTTACTTCAAAAACTTATCAAATAGCAATTTTTGTATATTAGTTAGGCCCTTGTTCTAAAAGCGAATACTGCTATTATTTGAATTGTACAACCACCTGTTATTATTTAAATTTTTGCAACAAGCTTTTAGCATGAAAAGACAGAGAACTTGCATTTGCTGAAAGCTTTTTAAACAACATTGGTATGTGAGGTACATAATTCGGCTCCAGCTTTTTTTCATTTGTGCAGTAATATCCTTCACAGTTACTATGGTCGCCAAAAATATGCGAGGGACTGTTTAGTATATCTTTTTGCAGTTTTTTTATTTGTTCGGCGGTTAGCGAGTTTTCAGCTTTCCGGTATCTTACTGCAGCTTTGACTGCAATCCGTAGACGATTTAGTCGCTCAGTTGTTAGTAGTTTTCGCTGGTTAAGGGGAATCGAGGTATCTTTATTTAAAGCCATATTTTTTCCGTTGTAATTACGTAACAGATGAATTGAGCACTCAATTTTTTCGACTGTAACAGTAGTGTAGGGTCTGGCATCTAAGATATTTTTGTAAGTACTCGCGTCACCATCTGCTATCAACTTTGAGTAGACCAAATTATGATCTTTTTCAGATTTTTTGAATCCTTCTACGATTGCTGCTTGTTCCATGCTTGTCGAGGAACCTGTAAATATTATAATAATAGTTAATTGGAATGCCTATATTATCATAAAAGAAGAACACAAGAAAGAACACCCGTCACCTTTGTGATTTATGTTGCATTGATGGTTCGGTACTTCTTGTTCTTTATTTTTTGCCCTTGCACAAATTACGCAATATTTATTTTTTACACTTATATGTAAAACTTTGCCAGAGTTTACCCCGATTATAGCACCAACACCCGACAGTGAAGAATAATTTGTCCGATACGACCGTTTACTCCAACAGGCATCTGCCGTTACAGGTATCATTGGTTTTCCTGTGGAACTTTTCTCTGTCGCTATTTCCGCTTCTTCTTCTGCTGCATCCTTCATACTTACTTCTGCAGTTTCCTTCCACCACTCGTGCAAATCGTCATGACACATTTTATATCGAGGACCAGTCAATGTAGGCAAATCTATTGCAGCAGCCAGTTCATTAAAATTAGTGAGTCCGCATCCAATCATTATTATACCAGCAACAGCAGCGTGATTGACATCAAACTTGTTATCATTTTCACTGGTATTTAGCTGAAATTTACTTCCACACATGGAGCAACGCATTTTGAAGCATGAAGATAATCCATGACGAACTTCTTTTACTATTTTTAAATGATTCAACTGACAGCCAAATCTTAAGCTATGCTGTGATATGTCAAGGAATTGATTAATAAGATATTGTATATCAACGATCCTTCTGCCTTCGATAGGTATGGGCTTGACGTCTTCTTTACTTTCTTCCTATAAAATTAAATATTTGCGATAATAATAATGAAATTGAACCTAGACGACTAAATATAAATTTCAACTGACCTGATCATCTGAGATAACCATATTTGCATGGTTATTATCTATATTCGCATCAAAGGATGGCAGACTTTGGTCGTCACCAGGATTGTCACACGTAATACCCTCTATTTCCTAAAAATAATATTATTTAAAATAAACATGTTGCTAGCTAATCTATCTTACGTTAAAAATAAAAATTAACACACAAATTGTAATAGTGTACCTCTCTAGAATGAAATGTTGGATTATTTTTATATTTATTTGTGTCCTGGTTCTCATCGTCATTTTTATTAGAGTCTGTTGTTGGATCTCTGAAACAATTTCATTTTAATTTTCATTCAGAAGGAAGAAGAATCTTACAACCAGATTTTAACCAATTTAAAGAAAGTAGAAGATTCTCAATTTGGTTGGTTTTTTTTTTGTAAGATATACAAGTGTGTAGTATTGTTGCAATGCTTATACCTGCAGAACAAATTCTTAAAATGATTATATTTTATAATATTGGAATATTGCTGACCTGGAATCATTTCTGGCTCGCTTTGAGTCTATAAAGCCATTGAATTTTTTTTTGCGCTTTGCAGCACCATATTTAAAATTTTTGCTCTTTCCGACCATAATTGAATCTGTGAATATGACATACTTCATTTTAGACAGTTATAAAAAATGTTACAAAAACATGATTGCAACGGCGAGAATACATGAAACGAAATAAGATACTTAAAATTATTACAGTAATGATAACAACACTTAACTACATTCTACACTATTACTTGTATTTAAAAAGCATGTTAAAATCTTTACGAAATATTTAAAAATAATAACTTACCAAAGTATCTAAAACTCACGTCGCGCTGTATTCGTCTGGTGCCGGCGGCGCGGCGCGTCGGGCGTTGCACGTAACACGCGGTGCGATTTTTGGAGCGGAGCGATACGTCCACTCACTGGAAGCGCTCGGCGCGGACTGCCGACTCGAGGCTTGCGTCGAGTATTATAATGTGAGATTTAGGTTTATTTAAAAGATTTTTTTTTGCCAATTTCATTTAATTTTAAGCATTTTTTTTTTCAGGAAATAGATAGATATTGAACTGAAGTTTATTTCTGTTGTTTCAATTATTATGAACGACAGTTCTAAGTAGCCGAAATCAGAAGCAATTCGTTGCCCAATTTCTCCAAAATTTGACTAAGTTACATATTTTTTTACTCAATCATTTTATATGAAAGTGGTAAAATGTGATTCATACATTGTATAGAAGACTTTCACAACAATAGATACATTGTAAAATTTTCATACCCTATAGACGTCAAAACGATTCGTAAATATGTGACATTCTAAACCTCTTATAGCAAAAATTCACAAAACAGTCGCTGGTTTAAGGTCGATTAATCAAAATTAAATAATAAAAATAAAAAAGTAGCTCAGACATTAGATCATAATTGAAATGGTCTTTCGTTTTGTGCATTAAAATTTATAGAAATACTGTATTTTCACGGTAAAATCTCGTCTGTAAAATCACGTAAATCGGCGAAATCGACAAAATTTTATATACGGACTCTTAATTAGCCGTTTAGTTAAGAGCGTTGTCACATTTTGTCACCCCTCTCGCTCACACGGGATCAATTTTTTAAGAATGTTAAATGAAACGATGCTTTTTTGAAAAATGTAATCAATGGGCGACCTACTAAATAATATTAATTTAATAGGTAGTTAATAAAAACACATTTCTATTGTGCTATCTAATAAACTTAGCTCAATAAGTATTATGATCTGTTTTTGAGATGATTTAAATAAATGCCACAATAAAAATGTGTTTTTAATAATTACCTATTAAATTAATATTATTTAGTAGGTCGCCCATTGACCACATTTTTCAAAAAAGCATATTTCCATTTAACATTCTTAAAAATTTGGTACCGTGTGAGCGAGAGAGGTGACAAAATGTGACAACCCTCTTAACCGCGTAGCCTTTTAACTAAACAGCGCCGTTCAACTAGCGGCCTGAATGATATTCAATTATAGGTTAGGTCGGAACTGTGACCAACCACGCGCGAGCTGAATTGGTCGCAGTAACTAAGCCAGGGCACCCCGACCAAATGGGCTAGGTTAGAACTGTGACCAATCGCGTGCGAGCCGAGCGAGCGATGCCGCAAACTTTCAAAGGCTGGACGATTAACTAAACAGCTAATTTAACCAGTTCGCTGCGAAATAATGTCCATATTATACTTTTTAGCGAACGTGAGCAAGTGTTTCATACTAATACGAACATTAATTTCATACGAATAATGATCACATTCGTATGCGACACTTACTTTACTTGGCAAAGTAAAATGTTGGCGATTGTCTGTGAGTCTTGTCATAAGGGTAGAGTTAGATACTTATATCTTATGGCAGCCACACACGTAGCAATTTACTTGCGCAAATTTAGGCTTGCGCAAGTAAATCGTTACGTGGGCTACCCTTAAGCGACACTCAAAACATTCCTATCTAAACACCTGTTGTGTTGAGATAGGCGTGTTTTAATTGCAATTTGATTTCCATAAATGATAAATGATTTTATTTCTGTAAGTAGGTTTATACAAACACTTTTACATGTCAAACATTTTTTTTTTTAAACTAGATGAGGCCGGCGTTTCCTATCTGACTACTTTGAGAAGAAAGGCCGAAACAAACTCAGAGGTCACAGTCTCTTTTAAAGTCCAGACATAATCTTGGTCAGATCATGTGAAGACCATGTAGGTTGGTGTCTGAAATGGTCTTTTGAGGAAAGAACCACACAGATTGAGTGGACCTGTCCAGTCAGTGCAAGCATCTGTCAGTGATCGTACAGCTCAACATAAAAGTTAAGGAGCTCAACGATTCGACGAACAATACCAAAGAAAGGACATTTGGGTAGGCCGCATAATTTACTCAAACTGGCAAACTATGATTAAACCTGAGAGAAAAAAAAAAAAAACAAGGACCCACATAGTCTTCACATTCACAGTAATTAAAATAATATTACATTTTACAAAGTAAATATTCATGTCATTGTATTGACATTGGCAACTACATCATCCGTGTTCAGTGAGTAGGTACAGCACAATTATTCTAGGGTCAGTCTAATAACTAAACTATGTAGCTCAAAGATATTAAACACTGGGATATTTTATAAAGGACATTGGTATATTTTTCTTTTTTTAACCCTGCTATAAGATTTTTTGATTGAGAGGGGCTTGTGGCTAAGAAATAACAGCCGCACGGGTCAATCGATCAGGTTAAGTTACGTTTGCCGCGGTTGGTCCGTGGATGGGTGACCATCTTTACATATCAAGACCCCTCCGTGCCTCGGAAAGCACGTTAAGCCGTTGGTCCCGGCTGACATTCGTGTATCTTTGACAGTCGTTACGGGTCGTCAGAAGCCCGAAAGTCTGACAACCAGTCTTACCAAGGGGTATCGTATTACCCAGTTACTGGGTTGTAGCGGTCAGATAGGCAGTAGTTCCATGTAAAATACTGATATTCAGCTGCATCCGGTTTGACTGGAAGCCGACCCCAATATAGTTGGGAAAAGGCTAGGCAGATGATGATGATAAGATTTTTTGATTATTTCATAACTGATGCACTTCTTGTCATAATAAAATTGCACCCCCTTAATCTTTTACGGGGCAAGCACAGCTTTCAAAGATCGAGTCAAGCTTCATGAGAATTTGTTTTGCAGTGTCTTGTTCTGTAGTCAACCAAGAAAGGAGTCTGACAAAAACTCGACTATCGTGTTTTTAGTTGAAGCATTTTTCCTAAGCCACTCAGCACTTCTTTCCGTCGGAGCTTCATCGTCGATCACGTTCAGTACTTCAGGTTCCCTTAATAGATTGCAAATTCGATATTTCCACACACTATACTTATCTCCAACAAATTGTCTAATGTTCCTTTTTGGTTTTTAATCCATTTTTAAGCGCTCTCACTAAAATAACTTTTTGTTTATATTGGTAAATGCACAGAAAGCTTTTATTACTTAGTGTCCATTTAATTTTACTTTACGTTATTTATTCTCACTCTGGGTTAGCGCTCTGGGCCCCATAACCTGCTAGTGTTAAAGGGTGACACCAAAGCAAAGGCCTTTCTAAGGATTTCAATAGTATGTTTATTATCCTTTATACACACATCAGAAAAGACTTAAGCAACACGCATCATGTACAGAAACTGAATTTTTTCTTTATTTTTTTCTTAACAAAGTAGATTGGTATACAATCTTTTTGTTCTCGGAAACGTATGACACAGAATATGAAGTAATACAGAACACCCAGTATATTTTTAAGTGCTGGTGCAGACCTAGCGAATTGCAGCGCGTTGTCACTGCCAAACAAATATCGACCTTGGATAGGTTGAAATAAAAGCACAACTTCAACTAAATGATTTATGAATGTGTAATGTGACTCATTATTTTCTCCACTTATTTCTAGTATCGATAAAGTTGTCACGTAATGTTTGAGGTAATCAGAATTTGGTATAAGTTAGATGTCATGCATTCATAAAGCTATGATTTAGGGATATCCACCAAGAAAATAAATTTAAAAAAAGAATGATTATTTTTAAGGTGTGAGTCTATGTATGTATGTGTAGTATTTAGAATGGAGTAATTCTATTGATTTTTTCCTCGCGCAGCTCAGTTTGAAGACCAGCTCTGTAGTAAGTCTTCGTCGCTTATCATGTCTAGGTTATTTATGGATAGAAGATTCAATAGGGAATATGCACGTAATTTAAAACTTATTCTTTTTTTTAAATATTCATTGTATAGGAGTCAAGAAACAAATTCCTATTTGTTACATTTTTAATGCATTACTTATTTTACAATTAATTATTTTATATTCCGTTTTTTGTTTTGGTGGAACGGAATGCAAACTCAAAACGCGTCGCCTTCGACAATGCTGGACGTGACATAAAAAACTTATGTGAATAAAATTCTATTATTTGCAAAGTGCTTGAAATCTCACTAAGTAAGTGCGATTTCTACTTGAATAAAGCACAAAAAATAGTTTAATTTATATGATTTGGGGCTAAAAAAAACCTTAAAAAACAGATGTAAACAAAGCAGTAACGTGCGAAATGACGTCACATCGTGACTGCGACTGAAATTGACGTTTGCACTGTAGTAGACAATTGTTGGAGTTTCATAATGTTTTGAGCAACAAGCAGTAGTTGAATTTAACTTTTAATACTTTTCTTGGGTATATTAAATGTTTTTTATTGATCTAGTGAAAAAAAAATGACATGCATATTCCCTATTCTTGGACAATTCTAGGGCTGTCTGAAGTCCCTGGTCAACTAAATAATGACGAATTAATCACACGTAAATTATTTATGAAACAAGCCGTATGCCCGATAGGATTTCGCATTGGCATAAATTACGAACTTCCGTGCAAACTTACAACCCATATTTAACCCCCTTTAGGGGATGAATTTTATGCTTCTAGACCCACCAGTTTAGGCTGTGTGTGAATTAATTTAATTTTTTTATTAAGTAGAATTAAATGCAACTTATACTTAACCAAATTCTGTTCATTAGAGATATGTGACTTTTAGATGATTTACTTGTGTTTTAGTCATTATTGTGACGGAATTATGTTTCTTTTTGTAATACGGTGCAAAGGAGCGTTTGAGTTCTGTGATTGATTTTAAGCCCCTAATAAAGATTATGAATTTTTCTACTGTTGTTTTTATTTAGCTTTATCATCATCTTCCTGCCCACGTCCCATATTACATGGGGTTGGCGCAACACGTTGTCATCTTCCATTCTCCCCTGTCAACCGTCACGTCACGCTATCATTCAGTCCCTTCTCTTTCATATCATTCCTCACACAATTCATCCATGTTTTCTTTGGCCTTCCCCTCCCACTCCAAAGAATTATATTCATTCCATTTTGCTCTATGTCCCTATTTGTACAAAAAGTGTCGGACATAAATAGGCTACAAAGAATGGCCAAAAAGAAAACCACTCATGTCTTGATCAAGAATAGGTAGAGATGGGGAAAATAATTGGTTATTAAATTGACTCCCATTTGCCATTTCGTACAACTGTCAAAGAATGACAGTTGTAAATTGAACGTATGAGCAATAGGGATGATGACTATAAATTGTAAAACATTATTTTTTGTCCGTCGTGTAAAAATATTGGACACATATTTTTTCTTTTTTTACGTAATCAAAATATTACGGCGATACATTGAGTTAAAATTTGGCATGACGTCACGCCTTGCTAGATTTTACAATACTTAGTTGTGACGTAGCGACCCCCACTCCCCAACTTTAATTTGTTTTTTTTTATTATTTTTTTTATTTAAGATAGGTTCGCTCTTGACTCTAGTCTAGGTCAGAGATGACAGAGACAAAGTCGACGATGGAGCGAGCTTACCCAGAAGAAGCCTGTTAACTCTCACTTTGAAGAGATCGGGGTTGTATACGTTCGGAAACACAGACGCAGGCAGAGAGTTCCACTCCTTTGCTGTGCGCATCACAAAAGACATTTGGAAACGCTTAGTGCGAATTGGTGGAATAGCAACTAGGTAGGGATGGTAACCTGCAGTGCGTCTAGATGTCCGATGGTAGAAGGGGGCAGGCGGAATGAGGTCGTGGAGTTCTCGAGCACACTCACCGAAGTAAAATCTGTAGAAGACCGACAAGCAGGCAACCTTGCGGCAACCTTGTTTTGTATCTAAGTATTTTTTTTATTAAATATGTAGATAGAGCAAAAAATATATGTCTAATATTTTTTATTATCTGACTGACGGATTAAATACAATTTCTTTTTTTTTACCCAGGTATCATCTCTATATAAGGCGAAAGCGCCAGGAAGCCCGTGAAATTCAAATTTTCTTACGTTTTTTGCAATTTGCAAGTCAGTATTAGGTTGTATGTTGAACAAAAAATGATTCGCGACCGTAAAAAGTATGTATTTACAGAATTATAATAATTAAAGTCATCAATACAACTGTTTAAGACCAGGTAATTCTATTGGAGGACTATTTCATGAAATCTTGACAATAATTAGGATTATACAAACTTATGGAGTTGTGTTACTGATTTTGATGATTATAATTCTGTAAATGAATATTTGTTACTGTCGCAAATGATACTTTAATCAACATACAACTTAATAAATAAAAAATATTTAAAAAAAAAATTACAAACTAGGTACATAGGCCCACATTGTGTTAGTGCCTAAAATTATCTTTAAATACATCCAAAATTAAGGAGAGAGGAAGAGCGCTTTAATGATTTTCCTTTACTAAATATTCAAATTATTTGCAATTAATTGTTTACAAAATATAGTTTTTATTAAATTATCACTCATTTATTTATTCTCTGAATGTATTATGTGTAGGTCAATCTTTCATATGTGTTTCATATGTGTAGGTCAAGGTTCCCTAGTCGACAACATTCATTGCGTTATTTACGTTGTCGGACAGACGAATTTTTCAAACATATGAAGCAATGGTTTAGCAATTTGCTTAAAAATGATTCAGATTCTGATTCATTGATTAGGAATTTCTTTCCAAATCCTTTGGATTGAGAAAAAAGGAAAAAAAAATGAAAATGAAGAAATGTTTATTCACGAAATAAAGCAAGTGTGTTATGCAATTGAGGTGCTGATCTCTTATTCTATTGAATCCCGAGCCTACCTAGGTTAGACCTGCTCAAGGTCAAGTGTTGGCGGTCAGTGTGTTCCCGAAGCACGGAGGGATTAAGTAGTACATAGGTACCTACGCCGATTGTGATTGATATACCTGTGGCTAAGAGATAACAGCCGCACGGGTCGATCGATTAGGTTAAGCTACGCTTGCCGCGGTTAGTCCGTGGATGGGTGACCATCTTTACATATCGAGAGCCCTCCGTGCTTCGGAAAGCACGTTAAGCCGTAAGTCCCGGCTATCATTCGTGGATCTTTGACAGTCGTTACGGGTCGTCAGAAGCCCGAAAGTCTGACAACCAGTCTTACCAAGGGGTATCGTATTACCCAGTAACTGGGTTGTGGAGGTCAGATAAGCAGTCGCTCCAAGTAAAATACTGGTATTCAGCTGCATCCGGTTAGACTGGAAGCCGACCCCAATATAGTCGGGAAAAGGCTAGGCAGATGATGAGGTACCTACGCCGATTGCGGAGTAAAGTATTTTCAGATTATTTTTTTTGTTTTCAAGTCTTTCCGTAATAACAAATAATCGCCTTCAGACGTGGAGCTATCAACCCGTGAACACGTGAAGAACTGCCAGTTTAATCTTGAACAGCGAAAATTGATTTTATATAAAAAAAAATAACCTAGTCGGATAACAAAAATACATTCATAGATACGCGTGAAAAACATAGGTACCTAACCCTTTCTTTGCTGTCACGCAGGCGGTTATAATTAAACAGTTATACAATGAGAATAGATATAGATAAGTAGGTACCTACTGGTATCAAACAGAATACCTACATAGTTTCCTCATGGGATAAAGACACTTGACTAAGGGTTAATTTCACCAATGAAATTAAACGCGATCAGCACATCTAAACCGCGTCTAACAGCTGTCAGTGTCAATATTGACACCGACAGCTCTTGAACGCGGTTTAGATCTGTGATCGCGTTCAGTTTTATCGGTGAAATTTGCCTTAAGCAGTCAACAGGTTCCACTAATTGATTCCAAACTGCTTCGTCTTGGAGTACCTACGTCTATGGTGCTCGATAGGGTTACCAATTTCCTCAAGCCCTCTCTTATGGTGTGCGAGAACACACCATAAGAGAGGGCTTGAGGAAATTGATGTTTTGTAATTAAGCATTTTCACGAAGATCGGTTATAAAAAAGTTAGGTACCTACTGGCTTTTTGTGTTATTAATTATAGGTTGATGTTACTTTTTAGACAGGTCATCTACAGTCTTCAAACGCATTTCAGTTGTGTAGCTTATTAACACTAGAATTACGAAAATCATCGCCCTTACTGTCACGACTTAAGAAGCGTTGATTGTAATCATGGACGTGTTGGTCTGGGAGCCAACCACCACCTCTTAAAGCCAGTGTGTGAAAGAGATGGAGCTATACAGGACGCCTAGCTCCATCTCTTTCCCACACTCAAGTAAGATTACAATAATACTGCTTTAAGAGGTGGTGGTGTAGCTCCTGTACCTCCTACTGCTGAGAATTGATAACGATTAACAGATAATTTTGGTCATACCATGATATCTATTCATTAGCAGCGTAAAATTGTAATAAAAAAATATTATAAACAATTTTGTAACATGACTTTACCTATACTTATAATTTACTGTCGTTAAATTATTATTTGATTTACATAGATTTGAGCTAAATATTTACTATTATCAAATATCAATGATTAAAATACTGGCTGGTAGAATGCCACAGAAAAAGAAACATAAAAAGGCGGAATACTGGCAATTCGATCTTCCGTTGTTTTGTCGAGTGCTAATTATTTACATAAACAAATATTTGTATAAAATGAGTTCATCAGATTCAGATATATGTAGATTTAACGCCAGATTACATTACACAAGAGGCTAAAACAGCTAAGAAATCCTTTTACCGCCAAAATCAAAAGAAAGTTACGATGTTTTTATGAAATGACGCGCTGAAAAAAGAGTCTTAACAATATTGTTTATTTATGTTTTAATAAAATATAGTTTGTTTAAATAATCAGGTTTTATTTACTTTCCTCATATTCGAAATGAAAAGCAGAGTGTTTACCTCGGGCGAAAGACCTATTTAGGCACTCGAACTAACCATCCCGTGAATAAATAGGTCATCCCTTGTTTATACAATCTACTATTGTTCACCGGTAAGGATTTTAGCTGTCTCATAAATAAGCTCGCATTCAATTCTTTGTTTGACCGTTGTAGGTATGTGGTTAAATATGTTATGACGGGCGCCATGCAAAATACACTTTTATACATTAATGCTCTGTGGGGTCTTCTTACGCATAAGCTGTCGTTATCCCGTCTACTTCGGTTATTAATGTCTGCAATTATTTTATACAACTCTGCATTAGTCTTTTCAAAAACAGCAACCTCATAGGTATATAAGGTTTTTTTTTTGTGGATGGGAAATCATCAAATGACTTCTCCCGCTCTGAGCGGAGCGGGAGGGCGTGTCAGACTATTACTGACTAAAACCCACCCGTGTTCCTTCTGTTGCCTGTGCCGGGGCCACAGTAACTCTTTCGAACATCCCGCAACCCTGGCTGGCATCGGCCCTAGCGGACCCCTTCTAACCTCATATATAAGGGTGGAATAGCTTTAGATAATAAATAATGGTTTACATGAATCTATGACCTGTAATCCAAACATTGTCCTGATACACTTTTTCTGTGCTTTAAAGACTATTTCCCCCAAAAAAATAACACCATGTCTCAAAACTGAACCCATCAAGCCATGATATACTATGACTGAAGCGTCCACATTCATCATTGAGATAAGTTTATATAGGGCATAGGCAGACTTACTAATTCGTTTGGTTAGCTCCTCCGTGTGTATTTTCGTTTACAACATAACATCACGCCTGTATTCCCCGAAGGGTTAAGCAGAGGTGTACATATAGTAACACCCACATTTTGCCAGTTATGTTTAAGTCCCATGTAATAAAGGGCGAGCTTATTGCCATTAACCGGGCACAAATCCAGACTCCGGGCTGCTACTGAGCAATTCCAGATGGAAAAATCCAATAACACTGCCCGACCCGGGGATTAAACCCAGGTCCTCATCTCAGCAGTAGCGCTTGCGACCACCAAGATCATGCTCCACCTCTTTCAATGTCTCTTCTACTGAACCATGTAGCTAGATCATAGTTAGAGATTGACAGTTACTGTTCATAACCAGCCATCATGAAATGCTCGGTTATGCTTCCCCCAAGTAATGCTTGATACAACGAGCGATAAAGTGTCCATGGAGTTTCTTGCCCGTTCTTCTTCATAGGAACCTACTACGCTTTGGAATGGGCACCTAGCTTCATCTTCCTCACTAACCGACTTCTTGACAATTCAAAAGTGCCTGTAAATGGTTTAATTGAAATATCATAAATTATTTGAGTTTGTATTTGAGACCGGTCAAATAACGATCGCTGACTCTGATCTCTGATCCTAGTATAGAACTTTAGTTGGGACATGGAACAGGTTCTATATTGTGATGAAATGAAATGTTCATTAAGTGTTAAACAATGAATTTAATAATAAAGTTACTAATTAAGCACGGTTTATAAACAATAACTATAATTAGGAAGAATTTATATTGCTCCGAGTGACGGCTAATAACCGACTGTTTGTGACTGCATTCGAACTCTCAGGCGTGCGACGTCATAGGTACTTGAGCTCGCAAGTTTTGTATAATTATGTGAGGGTTACATACCACTACACTAGTTATATTATTTTAGGCTAAACCACATCAGTAATCAAACCTAAGTGTTCACATTTAAGTCCCTTTGTTCCAATTCACCTCCCTACTCAAACATCGTCATAACACAGATATTCCTACATGCACTTCACACACACATACCTACGTAACGCGGCGACTGACACTTATCTCAACGGCCTCACTAATTGATTCCAAGCGTCTTCATTATGAGCAGTACGAACGTGTTCTAAGGCTGCGCTCATACTAAGAGGCTGGGAAATTAATATGAAATAGGTTGGTCGTTTGCTACGAGTTTTATTCATTTCTGGTTGGTGTAAGCATGGAGTAAGGTTGTATTTAAGGATCTACAGTATTTTCAAGTGGAAGAAAAAGTTGGAACTTTGACAAAAAAGTTGGCAAAGTTGGAAGGTAAACGCAGGCTCGGTACTTAAAACGATCACAATGACAAGAAGAACTTTAGTGACTCTCGTCTTTCTTGAGAGTCCATTTACACCAGTTATTTTCACAGAGTGATAGACTCGTACCTACCTACAGCAATTGTTGAATTTCCAACTTTTTGCCCCAATTTTATTGCCCTATCTGACATCTGGGTATATAAAGGCTTAGTTGTCGGCGAAAAAAGGTTGACCAACCTGCGTTTTGCCGACGAAATCGTGCTAGTTTCATTTTCGGCAGCTGATTTAAGTGAAATGCTAAGTGACCTTAAAATGGCGAGCCTCGAGATTGGACTTCGAATGAACATGTCAAAGTCCAAACTCATGACAAACAGCGTCCAACGTAAACTGTATGCAGAGGGTGTGGAGGTTGCATATGTTACACTACCTCGGCCAAATAGTTTTCATGCGAGACAAGAAAAAGAAGTTGCTGGACGCACCGAAAACGCTTGGAAGAGCTAATAATGGTGGATGAAAAACTTCATGAAAGGAGACCAACCAATTTGCCATAAACGGAATTTAATGGACTTGTGCATATGGGTTGTTACCCTCACATACGGCGCTCAAAAATGGTTAACGGGTTCAGCAGGGGTTCAAGCTCAAGCCAGCGAGCAATGGAGCGCAGCATCCTTGGAGTAAGATTAACGGACCGTGTTAGGAGTACAGTGTTGCGCTTCAAAACACAAATCGCTCACGTCACCCAAAAAGCAGCCCAGCCTAAGTGGGACTGGGCCGGACACGTTTGCCGTATATCGGACGAGTCATGGGCCAAATCTACCACCATGTGGGTCTCAAAAAACGAAGATTACAAGGCGAGCTTGACGCGTACAGATAGGATTGGTCCACACTAGCATGTATTTATCCCAAGAACAACTTATCATTGTACTTAGTTGAAAAACATATTCTCTCGTACATTCCAACTGCAAATGTAAGTTGGTCGACTATTACTCTTTAACTTGTAAAGCCTACTTAGCTGTGATAGTTTTCCTTGTAACTTCGTTATATTATACTACTGCCGTGGGTTTTTTTTTACAAAATCATCCAAAAAAAAAACCATTTAGCTGGCATGGGGGGGGGATACTTGACTAACAAAAAATAGCACTTAAAAGCTTAATATTTCACCATTTTCGGTTTTCACACAACCACAATATTTTTGAACGGCCTATCCAACGACACCCTACACTATTGGACAGACGAGAAAAAAAGTCATCCCCACTTTGCATGTAGGGAAGGCATCTTAAAATTTTTTTCCCAAGATTTTACCACTTTGTCGTCGTGATTTATATGTACACCCGTGTCAATTTCCAGCTTTCTAGTACTAAGTCTCTGAGCTAAGCCGCGGACAGATAGACAGACGGACATGGCGAAACTATAAGGGTTCCTTGTTGACTACGGATAAAAAGCCTACAGAGCCATCAAAATAAAAAATATATAAACTTTTCCCATGTGAACAAATCCTAAATCCAAAAAAGACGAGAAGAAATGTGTTATGCGATTATTTCGTCCAATATTAGAAGACAAGCTCGCTTTGTGGATTATGATAATTGCTATAATTGGATTTCCATTGAAGTCTGTTAAATTGAACGTTTTTCTGCTCATTTCGTGGCGGTATTTGTAAAAGGTAATGAGGTGTATTCGAGAAAATTGCATTAGTGACGGGTAAAGCTGGGTTTGAGAGGATAATCTGTGTTGGTCTCCAATGTTGAAAGATGTTTTTGATGTCGTGTTAAAGACATCATGTCTTTAACACTTAGGTTTTTCTTTTTGGGTTCCGTACAGTCACGAGCATAAATATAAATTAATAAGAACAGATCGGCAATAATATCTGACTTCATGATTCATCCATTAATATCTGTCGTCAAGATGACGGTAAATATATAGGATCATTTATTTTGTGGAAGGCTTATACAAGAGGCAGCAGAAAGAATTATGTGGCATCAAAGGAACACCAAAACTATCTGACAAGCGAAAATATACGTATAGGATGGTGCATCGGCTGCCACTAGTATATGTATATGCCTTTCAAAAATGCTCTTGTCACCGCCGGGGTGCCAGCTGTTTTAGAACCCAATGGCTTAGCACGCGACGATGGAAAGAGACCAGACGGAATGACCATAATGCCTTGGAAGGTAGGTAGGCCTTTGGTGTGGGATGCAACGTGTGTCGACACCCTTGCGCCATCCCATCTTCCTAGCACGGCAGGTTGTGCTGGAGCGGCTGCTGCGGGTGCGGAAAACCTCAAACGGCGCAAATACTCCAGTCTTATTGGGACTTATATGTTCGAGCCGTTTGGGGTTGAAACACTTGGGCCATGGGGTCCGAGTGCCCACTTAGTTTTTCGAGACATCGCCAGGCGGTTGGTCGACTCCACACGTGACCAGAGGGCTGGCCTATTTTTTGGCCAAAGAATCAGCATTGCTATACAACGTGGCAATGCTGCCAGCCTTCTGGGCACTTTTCCTGTTGACAGCGATGCGGATGAATTTTTTGATGCCCTCTGATTATTTACCCCCTCCCTTTTTTATATACTTGTACATATTATTATTATTATGTTAGTAATTGTATAATGTATATTCTAATATAATTTTTAAAATTAAAGTAAATTTTAAGTTAACTACAATAAACTATATACAGTCTGTTAGCTTATATATTATGTAAATATTTCTTTCAAAAATCTTCACATTATTTTTACCGTTATTTTGACGACAGATATTTATTAATGAATTATGAAATCAGATATTATTGCCAAGCTGTCCATCTATACTATATATATGCATACAAATAAAATTGAAGTGTCTGTTTGTAATGTCAAAATAACAGCTTTTTACTAAATGCATAATTATGAAAATACAATCGGTACTTATCACAAAAAAAACAGGCCGAGTGCGTATCGGACCACGCACAATAAAGGGTTCTGAATTTATTCCAAAAACAAACTTAGCATTGTAGTTGCACAAAATATTCTCCCATATATCAATGTACGTCAGGGTCAATTCTCTAACTGCAATTGTAAGTTTGTAATCCCAAAAAACTTTTTTTTTGTGATAAAACTACAAATTAATGATTTTCGGACTTTTTCCTTTTATATTACTTATGCTGTGAGACCTTCCTTCTTAACAAATTTCATGATTCTAGGTCAACGGGAAGTACCCTATAGGTTTTGATATATTTGCGAGTATCAAAATATGTCGCTTAAATGGCCGTATTTTTTTATTGGTTCAACTTTGAAGTTTGATTTTTTTAGAGCTCAAAAGGACCGTAGACCTACGTATTTGATATTAATTTTAACTTGATACCTCCAGCCGTTTCTGAGAAAAAGGGTCTTGACAGACAAATATACGGACAGACAGACGGACAACGAAGTGATCCTATAAGGATTCCATTTTTTCCTTTTGAGGTGTGAAACCTTCAAAAATACCAAGACCCCTCCGTGCCGCGGAAAGTACGTTAAGCCGTTGTTCCCGGCTGGCATTCGTGGATCTTTGACAGTCGCATAGTCGTTACGGGTCGTCAGAAGCCCGAAAGTCTGACAACTAGTCTTACCAAGGGGTATCGTATTATCCAGTAACTGGGTTGTGGAGGTCGGATAGGCACTAGCTCCGAGTAAAATACTGGTATTTAGCTGCATCCAGTTAGAGTGGAAGCCGACCTCAACATAGTTAGGAAAAGCCAGGCAGATGTTGATTCCCTATATTCTCACAACGTAATATGCCCGTTTGCAAGATCGTAAATTGGGAGCCCAAATACTTCCAGGCCTCATGGACTTACGTACGAAAAAGGTTAGCAATAAAATCGTTGAAACATCCATTACAAATCAAATTACGATAAATTTGTTCTCACAAAATGAAACCCAGAATGTTCCTTGATTCCTTCAGCTTCATTGGCCGTAATATAATGACGTTAACATATGTCGTAAGGCAGAGAATAGAAAAGGACTGACCCTTCGATGCAGTACAATTATTTTGTTATATAAGATGAATTACGTAGGGCTGACCGGAATCAATTAAGGAAAGGATGGTCTCTGACGAGATGAGATGGCGGTGAACCGGGAGTTTGGTACAAGCTAAAATACTTGTAAGGAATAGTAAGTACCTAGGTAATTGTTTCTTACTAAAATAACTTAAACTCAAGACTTCTCTAACGCCACTCTAAAGGCTCCCGCAGACAAGCGCGACGTGACTGTAGTAAGCGATTCTGGTAGAACAATTTCTATGAAAACTTCATAGAAATTGTTTTACCAGAATCGCTTACTAGAGTCACGTCGCGCTGTCGCGTCCCGCCCCTTTGAGGGAGGCTTAAAGCCCCATTTACACGAAGTTTCATGCCTACAATAAAATTGAAGCCGCAAATGATTTGCACCGTCTAAACACTTGCAGATTTATTGTTTTTTCAATATTTGGTATGCACACGCACAGCACATACCTACAGGCAAAAAGATTGCAGCATGAACATCAGGCTAAAAGTTACATACATACATAAAATCACGCCTGTATTCCCCGAAAGATTAGGCAGAGGTGTACCTATAGTACACCTACATTTCGCCAGTTATGTTTAAGTCCCATGTATTAGGGGGCGAGCCTATTGGCATCAACCGGGCACAAATCCAGACTCCGGGCTGCTACTGAGAAATTCTAGATGGAAAACCCAATAACACTTTGCCCGACCCAGGAATCGGACCCAGGTCCTCATGCTCAGCAGTAGCGCTTGCGACCACAAGACCAAAGAGGCAGTCTTAAAAATTCTACTCTAATATTTTCAAAGTTAAGATAAACTCATGTCTCTAGAAAGGGCTGTCTGTCACTAGGGCGTTAGTAGGGACTGGTCATCTCTTAGCTGCCATGGCTTATTTTAATTTTTGAATCGTTTCCGGTTTTTACCTTTTTGTTGCGGACGCTTTTAACGTGCACGACTTTCTACATTGTTCTCACATACTTAATTTCAACATGAATGATGTAACCAATGTTTTGTAACAATATTTTGATTTAAAAGAGTGTCCGTGGAGTTTCTTGCCCGTTCTTCTTCATAGAGATCTACGCTTTGGAATGGGCAACTAGCTTCAACTTTCTGACTAACTGACCGACTCTTTGACAGTTCAAAAGTGCCTGTAACTGGTTTATTTCAAATAAATGCTTTGGGTTTGAGTTTATGAGCGATTTTCTTGTTCCCAGATAACCCACAACATTAATAAAACTAATTGAAGTCGGTTTTAATACCTCGCTTTGATAAAACAGCGAAAATTATATTAATTACTTTGTGAATCCAGCTCCCACGCTGGAAGCGGTCGAGTGGTAGGAAAGTCTGAAATAATAAGGAAAAGCTTGTTTTTATATGATACTAGCTTTTGCCCGCGGCTTCACGTGCGTAAATATCGGAACGTACTATCGAGATAAAAAGTATCCTAAATGATAAATGATTTTATTTCTGTAAGTAGGTTTATACAAACACTAATGCACGTCAAACATTTTTTTTTTTCAACTAGATGAGGCCGGCGTTTCCTATCTGACTACTCTGAGAAGAAAGGCCGAAACAAACTCAGAGGTCACAGTCTCTTTTAAAGTCTAGACATAATCTTGGTCAGATCATGTGAAGACCATGTAGGTTGGTGTCTGAAATGGTATTTTGAGGAAAGAACCACACAGATTGAGTGGACCTGTCCAGTCAGTGCAAGCATCTATCAGTAATCGTACAGCTCAACATAAAAGCTAAGGAGCTCAACGAATCGACGAACAATACCAAAGAAAGGACATTTGGGTAGGCCGCATAATTTACTCAAACTGGCAGACTATGATTAAAGCTAAGAGAAAAGAAAAAAAAAACAAGGGCCCACATAGTCTTCACATTCACAGTGATTAAAATAATATAACATTGTACAAAGTAAATATTCATCTCATTGTGTATATAAAATTCATCAATGACAATGTGTATATAAGAAAAAAAAAATTAGCAAAAAGAAAAGAACAGAAAAAAAATCAGTATGTATATTAAAAAAAATAATAATAATTGGAGCAGCTCAATCTCACGCCTTTTTATCATCAATGTAATCTTTAACGGTATAAAAGGCTTTCTGGCACAACTTACGTTTAATAAATGATTTGAATTTATTAAGGCTCAGATCTTGAACGGGGCTTGGAAGTTTATTATAAAAACGTATACATTGACATCTGAACGAGCCACCTATTTTCTTGAGCCTTGTTGTAGGTACAACAAATTTGTGTTTGTTCCTAGTGTTCATATTATGGATATCACTGTATTTTTTAAACAATTTTATATTTTTATGGGCATATAAAAGATTTTCAAAAATATACTGAGAAGGCACAGTCATTATATTAATCTCCTTAAATTTCTCTCTGAGAGAGTGTCTTGGACTGGACTTAACTTATAAATTGATCGAACAGCTCTTTTCTGCAAAACAAAGATAGTCTGAATATCGGCGGCATTTCCCCACAACAGAATACTGTATGACATTACACTATGAAAATAGCTAAAGTACACTAAACGGGCTGTCTCTATGTCAGTTAAATTACGAATTTTTCTAACAGCGTATGCTGCAGAGCTTAGCTTTTTTGACAATTTGTCTATATGTGGGCCCCACTGAAGCTTAGCATCCAAAGTTAAGCCCAAGAATACTGTGCTATCTTCAGGATTCAATTCTTCGCCCTTTATCAACACCTTAGTTTTCACCTGCCTAACGTGAGGCAGCGTAAACTTAAGGCATTTGGTTTTTTTTTTCATTGAGAAGTAAATTATTTATATTGAACCAGTGAACTACTTTTGAGATCGCGCTATTTACATCGTCAGTAACCAGCTGCTGACGTTTAAGTTTAAACAAAAGTGAAGTGTCATCCGCAAACAACACTATATCATGGTCGTCTTTTACGAGGTAAGGCAGGTCGTTAATATAAATAACAAACAAGAAAGGACCAAGAATTGAGCCCTGCGGGACTCACATTTTTACTGTAGATCCGGGAGATCTTTTCCCATTAACGTCAACGCACTGAATCCTATTACTCAAGTATGAAGTAAGAAGATCCAGAGCGGTGTTTCGGATCCCGTAGTGGCGGAGTTTCCTGATTAACGTTTCATGAAGAACGCAATCGAATGCCTTGGACAAATCACAAAAGATGCCCTAGGCATCGCATTTAACTTCCCATGCATTATAAATATGTCCTAATAATTTAATACCAGCATCAGTAGTTGAACGACCCCTTGTAAAACCGAACTGTTTGTTATGTAATAATTTATGTTTATTAAAAAATCTTTGCAATTGTTTTAAAATTAACTTCTCAAAAATTTTACTAAAGGTAGGTAGTACTGAAATAGGTCTATAATTTGTGGGGTCGGATGTACTACCTGATTTAAACAAAGGTATTATTTTACTATTTTTCATAAGGTCAGGAAACTCCCCACAGTCGATACAATTATTAAAGATAAGAGCTAAAGTAGGTGCTACAATGTCAATAATATACTTGGCAACTTCTACAGAATTACCCCACAGATCTGCTGTCTTTTTACATTTAAAGTGTGAAAGGTTTTAATTATATCTCTACAGGTAATATGTTCAAAATGAAATTCCGTATCGCAAACATCAACATTTTCCTTAAGCAAAGACTCAGTAAAACTATGTCCTAACCCAGGTCATGGTCTATCTTTGTGGCAAATTTCATCCCAATCCTTTCAACCGTTTTAGCGTGAAAGCGTAACAAACAAACAAACTCACATTCGCAGTTATAATATTAAGTTAGGATAGGATTACTGAAACAGTTTGAATCGTTGTAATAGAAGATACCACAGTCTTCAGTAAGTAGGAATAGCAAATAGGTATTTGCAGATTATAGATATATTATTGTACTAACTGTTGCCTGCGACTTCGTCTGGGATCCAGGATGAAATATAGCCATCATTGTCTATCTGTCTGCCAAATTTCATCCAAATCCGTCCAGCAGTTTTTTCGAGATTGAGTAACAAACAAACTCAATTTCACAATTATAATATTAGTTAGGTTTAATTTAAAATTATCGTTTTAAAAACAATAATAATACTACTGTTAATCTATTAAAATATCGTATAAAACATTAAACTATTTAGCTGATTGTTAGATTTTACTCTAAACAGAACACCATTTACAACTTCAATGGTTTGATTTTGCTTGCGTAGGGTATTATTTTTCACAACACCAAAAACCGCAATTTTATTAGAATATTAGCTGAGCTGAGCGACTTCGTTCGCATGGAAGTTGTAAGATACACAATATACTAAAATAACAGACACATTTTAATAAAACTCCCTCGTCCTCTCCGCTCCGCCGCGTTGCACTGCCCGCCCACGCTATTACTTCGTTTTCACTGTGTTCTTTCTGACCTTTTTCTTTTTGCTCGGCTCCTAAAGGTTGATGATGATGTTAAATAACTTATAACTATCCTCGAGAATTGGGCTACCAAATGCAAAAAGAATTTTTCAAATCCGACGTTTTGTTCACAATTTCATGAGTTTTAATTTTTTGGCGCGGAACCCTATTTTTCTAAAATAATAATTCAAATTATTCCCCGTAACATCAGCTATCTGCTAGTGCAAGTCCCGTCAAAATCGGTCCAGCCGTTTTGGAGATTAGCCGGAACAAACAGACAGACAGACAAAAATGTTAAAAATTGCTTTTTTGTTACAAGTACCGTATATATACTCTCGTAAGCATTTAGTAAAAAGTTATGTTGACATTAAAAACAGACATTTCTATTTTATTTTTTTGTTTATGCATTAATTCTGTTACACATTGCATAGAAATTGTGCTCAATGCTGTCAAATGTCCTAGGTATTGGATGCTGTGGTTGACCAACCGAAAATTAGGTACGTTAACATGAGCTTTGACTACTAAACTGGGGAATTGAATAAGGTTTCAGGAGCTCCAGAAAATAGTAACTAAAGCCCCAAAGCTAGTTGTTTTTGTCCGTGTTTCATACGACCGTGTATTATGTTCGGGCTACTCTTTTTCCGTATGTCATGAATCTTTCCAAGTAACTTGCTACAGTCATTACGGAAAAGGTTTATCGTTCGTAGAGTAAACGCTTTTGTGTATTAATGTTGATTCTCTCTTTGTATCAACAGTAGGAACAACTGTGATGAACTGATGCGTTTTCACTTATCGTTACTCATGTACTTACAGAGTAAATTTTTGAGATGTGCAAAATCTGTAATTATGAGAAGATGAAAACGAAAAGTGGTAAAAGGATCCATGAGCTCGACTTTGTAGAACAATAAACCTTTATTTTTAGTCTTTTGAAGAAGATAGATAAACCACATTCATTTGAAAAAGGTATTCATCAGACCGTCTTCTTCAAATCTTTTACAGCTTGGTTTTGGATTCTCCACTTGTCTCTACTATTTTACGTGTATGCCGTTGGTAGCATCTGGTTCCAATGGAAGCAAGCCCAGGGTACTAGTGACTTCATCAAGAGTTACGTCAACATCTCCATCTTGATCCTCATTGTTACCAACAGCTGTTGGTTTATCAAGCAAAGGTTTGGTGTCTATTTGTGTTCTTAGTTATAATTTAGACTAATTAATCGAAAAAATCTATATGCAAAGTATTATACGAAGGAGAATTATTACTATAGAACGAGGCACAGTAGGAATCGGTTTCATTTTGACAGTTCAACAACGTTCATTGTGTTATTTACGTGTTGACCAGACAAATTTTTCGAATATATGAAGAATTGATTAGCAGTGTGCTTCAAAATTATTCAGATTGTGATTGATAGTGTGTTACGCAATTAGGGTGCAGAAATCGAGCTCAATCTTTTGTCTTTACATGTACTGTGTGCTTAGTCTCCTGGGATTTTTGCGTTGATGATGCAGTCCCCTATGATTTTTGCGTTGATGATGCAAAGTCCCCAATGATTTTTGCGTTGATGATGCAGTCTCCAATGATTTTTGCGTTGATGATGCAAAGTCCCCAATGATTTTTGCGTTGATGATGCAAAGTCCCCAATGAATTTTGCGTTGATGATGCAAAGTCCCCTATGATTTTTGCGTTGATGATGCAAAGTCCCCAATGATTTTTGCGTTGATGATGCAGTCTCCAATGATTTTTGCGTTGATGATGCAAAGTCCCCAATGATTTTTGCGTTGATGATGCAGTCCCGAATGAATTTTGCGTTGATGATGCAAAGTCCCCAATGATTTTTGCGTTGATGATGCAAAGTCCCCAATGATTTTTGCGTTGATGATGCAAAGTCCCCAATGATTTTTGCTTTGATGATGCAGTCCCGAATGAATTTTGCGTTGATGATGCAGTCCCCAATGATTTTTGCTTTGATGATGCAGTCCCGAATGAATTTTGCGTTGATGATGCAAAGTCCCCAATGATTTTCGCGTTGATGATGCAAAGTCCCCAATGAATTTTGCGTTGATGATGCAAAGTCCCCAATGAATTTTGCGTTGATGATGCAGTCCCCAATGATTTTTGCGTTGATGATGCAAAGTCCCCAATGATTTTTGCGTTGATGATGCAAAGTCCCCAATGAATTTTGCGTTGATGATGCAAAGTCCCCAATGAATTTTGTCACCCTTCAGACAGTCACGCCCTAATAAGAAAATCCCTAGATCCAAATCACGATATTAACAAAGTTAATTTATCAAAAGTCCAGCCAAACGAATACAGACATCAGATAAGGTGTGGCGTGCAATTTTTCACGGTCTTGCCAACGCAGTAGCGACCTAATTAAACTGCCGTTAGCAACGCCATAAAATATAATTAATTAGTGAAGTTTGTGGACTCTCAATAGAATTATTTTATGAATGAATAAGCAGGTAATATTTGTAGGGTGGTTGTGAATTCGTAAAGGTGAGAGGTGTTTTGTTTTGGTGAAATCTCGTTAAAGATCTTTCATTACTTAGAAGAATATAAAAAGATTTAGTACCTATATAAAATTAAGGAAAGCCTTTATCGTAAACAATCTCAATGCTTAATTAAATAAAACAAGGTTAATTGAAAATCCACGTATTTAGCGTGATCAGCAGTTGCGGCAGGTAGATTTTGATATTTCAAACTGCATCCTCTGGATTAACAATAATGTCATTTTCACTACCTACCTATAGGTACATAAGTACTTCGCTAGATTTCTCGTCTTTTGGTAAAGAAAATGAATTATTTAGAAATCAAGCTGGTGATGGCGTTAAGCAGACATAGCGGTAGTCAGGGATAAACTTAACTCAGGCAGGGTACCTAATACGGGATTTATCATATACTCTACAGGGCAATTTTTTAATCACTAGCCAAATTTTCACAAGGTGATCTACCCATGAATATGAACAACTTACATTATAGGACCAACTCTGAAATCACGAGAAAAAAATCTGCTGTTTCATACATTTTGGCCGAGTTATTCATACATATTGAAGTTTTGTATGAAACAGCAGATTTTTTTTTCGTGATTTTAGAGTTGGCCATACAGTGAAAGTTGCTAATATTCATGGGTAGAACACCCTGTGAAAATTTGGCCGGTTATTGAAAACTAACCCTGTATAGTTTCTGCTTTATTAAACTTTGGTGTACAATAAACCATATTACATCAACATATCTATCATCTGTTTCCTTTTTACCAGCCAGGAATTTACCAGCAAACGATGTCTTCTAAACACTTTCCTCAGACAAATCTTATCCCTCTCTTGGCTTACCGCCAGTCATATTTCGGTTAAAACCTGAAACCAAGGAACAATCCTAACGAAATATTGAACTACAGTCACTCCAGTTAATATCTGCGTCCTAGTTTTTGCTAAGACAAACGGAATGAATTATTGTACTTTGTTTTGATCTCTCTATTGTTCTTAGCGGGACTTAATTCGATTGTATGAGAGATAAAAGATATTGGATCTTTATGAACTTAAGCTGAACTTTCAGTTGTTCGGAAATAAATAATGCGAAATAAAGGTTAAAGGTTTTGTTTTTAGTTATCCTTGAGCTTATATAATATTATAGTTCACTTTTAACTGGCTATTTGGTAACCGACTTCGAAAAAGGAGGAGGTTCTATGTTCGACTGTATGTATGTTTCTTTTCTTTGTATGTCCACCAATTTCTCCGTCAATTGTTAACCGATTTTGAAAATTCTTTTTTTGTTTGAAAGGGTATAATTTCCAGGTGGTCCGATTGTGACCGAGTCAGAATCTGATGAGGGGATCCCATGGAAATCGAAGGAAACCCTCATATTTTATAGGCACACCTACAGCGATTTGGATATTTTTTAGAGTAATTCGTGCATTTGCTCTCGGAAAACACCATTTGGTGAAGTGGAACTGATGATGAAGACCACAGATGGTCAACGAAACAACTCAATAATAAGTTTTTCACGGGTTGGGATTCGATTACTTTAAAGAAGACATTTCGAAAATGTTCTTAACTAACTTTTTAGACCTATGTATTTTACTTATGCATATGAAGTTTCATGAAAATCGGTTCATTCGTTTCGAAAAACAAGGACTTAAAAGTTTGTATGAAATGCCGTACGTCGTAAACGCTCTTAACACAAATCCTAAGCGGCACTCACGTCCTGGAGAATAGATACCTACAGTCTTAAATACCATAAGAAAAATCGATAGCCCTCAGAAAATACATATAAACCTAGCATCATTTGAATCAAAATTCCTTCTTAGCCTGGAATTTGATGTTATATTCTTTCAAAGCTCGATACTCCAGCCACGTTCGCATCTGGATTGGACCTAAATCACAGCCTAAGTCCCTCAACCTTTGTGAAATCACACCCTCTTTATTAAACTAGGTTATAACGGTATTGTGCTACGCCGGACTAAGGATGAAGCCTGTGTAGTGGTATAGTATGAAACGGATCGAATGTAGGCACAGGTATTTTTTGTAGAAAGAATGTGGTATCTATATTTTCATTAGATATAGGTAAAAAATAAATCTCACTGGAAACAGATATAATTAGTCTAAGAATCATTGAAACAAAGTAAGGTTACATACATTCATGAAGTAAATGCCTCTTCACTGGAAAGGCAAAAATGCTAAAGCGCCATTTGGGCCAAACATAACATCACGCCTTATTTCCCCGAAGGGTTAGGCAGAGATTTGGACCAAAATGAGTTTTATTAATTGTCACCGTATGATTGTGAACACCGTTAGTTTATAACATCTATCTCGCGAGATTGTAAACTGTCGATAAATTGTGAACTGTACCATTACTGCTTACAATATAACGTATTAATCTTCGATAGTTTGTAATCTATCCATGTTAAATCGTAAAATTGTGAACGAACCTGCACTTACCGACAGGGTTCACAATCTGTCCGATTTTATCACTCGTAAAATTGTGAACCGTCTCTGATTGGTAGGTCTTGGCGGTAGCTGAATTGGTCGTAGTAACTAAGCTAGGGCACCCCGACCAAATGGGTTAGGGTAGAACTGTGACCAACCGCGCGCGAGCCGAGCGAGCACTTCTTCCAAGTTGGTCGCAGTTATTTGGCTATTTTGTATTACCGCAAGGTGCGTTCGTCGCATGTGAGTTTGATACCAGTTCACAATTTGTTGTACATACATACACTTAATTTTTATTAAAAAATTAAGTGTTTTCATGTCTAATCGACGGTAAATGGATGAATATTCATTTATAAGTATTTATTACATCGTTTCAGATAATATTTGCACGAAATAACATCATAAATTCATAATTTTCTTTAAGCAAATAATGTTACGTAAACAAACAACACTTTCGCCCATTCCATGTTGTCATCATATTTTGTTTAGTATTGTTTGCATTTTATAGTATGGTCTGTTTATTCAAGGAAACAAAACAATTTAGGTACGTTAAGAGGAAAGCACCAAGGTAGCCTGCGAAATTTAAATTTTCTTATGTTTTTTACAATTTGCAGGTCAATATGATTTGCCACCGTAACAAATATCTATTTACAGAATTGTAATCATTAAAGTCATCAATACAACTCTCTAAGACTAAGTAATTCTTAGAATGACTATTTCATGAGATCTTGACATTTGAGGATTATACTAACTTAAGGAGTTGTATTACTGATTCTAATGATTATAATTATGTAAAAAAATATTTGTTACCGTCGCGAATCATACTTTAATCAACATACACCCAGACACTGAGCTGCAAATTGCAAAACCCGTAAGAAAATTTGAATTTCGCGGGCTACCTTAGCGCTTCCCCCTTAAGTGAGTGCAGTTGTTAAAAAAACATTAGTAGACCATTTTTTGTGACCGGGGTCATGCCGGGGTCATAAGTTCAGAGCGGCAATTCCCGTACTTTAAGAACGGTCGCATTCTAAATCAAGGTTCTCAGTCTCAATCTGTCAAAAGTTTTCTGGGATTTTTGACATTAACTGTCGTTGCGATGAGATTGCGACTAGATTTTGAGCGTTTTTATTAATTACGGAAATTGGCCTTCAGTTCGCCGCGGGTATTCGCCCGGGCCTTGACAGATGTTACGTCAAAAGTGACTAGTGTTTGAGCTTAAATTTAATTTCGTTTGAGAAAATAAAATTGTGCTAATTATGTAATAACATTTGTATGAGAATAAGAAAGGCATTCTTAAGATATGAATCGTTTTAGCGAAATGCTATGTTCCAAATGATGACCACTATAGTACGTTAGGATGTAGGTACTAATAATAAGCGCGTGTCAGTGACTTTGATAAATTTTAGAAAAAAAAAACTGATTGATTGGTAAAAGCAATGGTTTTTATTTCTAATGCAAATTCCGACAACAGGTTTGTTACATTCTAAGAGGTCTTAAGTTTAGGTCTATTCAAGACATTAAGCGTGATTTTATATTAACACAAGACATTGACCGTCTTTGTATGGAATATCTAGCGGCCCACCCCGGCTTTGCCCGGGTTGAACAATACATAATATATAGCCTATGTCCATAAAGAATAATGTACCTTTCAAATGTTGAAAGAATTTTTCAAATAGTTTCAGTGGTTCCGGAGAAAACCTTCCACATATACACAAACTCACGAAATTCGCACTCTACCTTTGTATAGGTATTTTGTATAGATGGCATCTTGAAGGGAAAGCATAATATAGTATATTAGAATTTCCTGCCAAAATTATCAACGCATCTGTGGCATAGTTAGCAGTGTATCTATAACAATTAATAAGCACCTTTACATTTTACTGATTAGTTTTATTTTTTTATTAAACATTATTATAATATTTTTAGAAGCTTATACTTTACATTATTTTCAAATTGACTTTTTACCATTTAGTTTTATTTTAGTAATTTATTCTAATGCACAAGTATTGTACTCGTATTTTCTATTGTAAGACTTTTATTAGTTAGGATAATAATTCCATTGACATTTAAATATTTGCATGCCACGAAGGCCAAACATGACTGATCCAAATATGTAATTGAACAACTTGCATGCTCTGTTTGTATACTCATGTTTCGACAAATAAAGAATCTTGAATGACACACATATTGAGGTAATTACGAATTTTTTTTTCGAATAAATACTTAAAATCCATCCACAGATAAGTAGAACAGTATGATCGAATAAAGTAAGTAATGGTTAATTACCTTTAGTAACATTTTCTTGTGTTTTTTCAGTTATGCTCGTACACGTAAGCAATTTTGTTTGCGTAGCCTGTGTGTATCGCTTCTTTAGTAATTCATCTTCACGGCATGTAACCATCATGAGCAACCGTCAGCAATTTTTCTTTACAAGATTTATACGGTCTGAGTTAGTTAAGCATTTTTCGTTTCCAAGAGGAGTGGTTTTTTTACCATTTACAAGCATTTTTCGAAGAATTCCATTCATACATTTGAGGTAGATTTACAGTTTTTTCCTAACATTTTCGTATTATTCAAAATACTTTTGCTAAAGCGACTGATACAATAGATTTTTTAATAATGTTATATTTTTAGATAAATAAAATCGGAATTAAAAAAATATATACATACTTACCTAAACAAAAAAAAAAAAATAAAACTTTAAACCTCATTGCCCAAAAATACCTACCATTTTGGCGCATTAGCATTTTCTCCTTTCTACAGACGACCTACATTAATTTTTGAAATTGTGATTCAACAAGGTTTCTTTTTCCAAGTTTTCACAGGGAGTCAGACGTGTTTCCATAAATATTTCGTTTTCACCATTTACTAGTAAAACTCATTTTCTTCTTTTGTACACGCACGGAGCTATATAGTAGACGGAGGATAGTAGACTATGACATAGTCAAGATTTGCCAGTCAGGAACAGTGGTAGTAGACTGACTGTCAAGGGTGCACTAGTCATAAGTACCTACACAATATTTATGTAAACTCAGAACCCCGCGACCGATTTAAAAGTGGTCGTCGCGCTAATCAGCAATCGTCGCGCGAATACTCGGTCGTCGCGCGAATACTCGGTCGTCGCGCGAATACTCGGTCGTCGTGCGAATACGCGATCGTCGCGCGAATACGCGATCGTCGCGCGAATACTCGGTCGTCGCGCGAATACTCGGTCGTCGCGCGAATACTCGGTCGTCGCGCGAATACGCGATCGTCGCGCGAATACTCGGTCGTCGCGCGAATACGCGATCGTCTCGCTGTTCTCGAATTATGTCCTCGAACTATCTAGAAGCTTAAACTCGCCATATAAATAGAGGGTTGCTAGCGCTGCGGGACAGTACCTACAGTTTGGAATGCGAAACAGTGAAGTACTAGTGAAGAACGTTCAAGTGATCCTGGTTAAAGTTCATTTGTAACTATTTAAATAAAGTGTTAGTGTTTTTGACGTAAACTAGTATATATTTATTTATCCCGTACCCTAGCTCGTAAGATTATTATGTCACTTTTGTTCGGAAAACCGGAAGGCGCCCTCTGTTGGCGCGACAACGCGTTCAGGTTCACCGAACAAAAAGTGTCATAAACATGGACGCGACGATCGCTTTTAAATAGGACGTGGCCTCAGATTTATTGTTAAGCAAATTGAGTACCAACTTAAATTATCCGTATGTTAAAATCACAACTGATATTCTTTTGACAGTTGTATGAAATGGCTATAACAAAAAAAAAATAGTAATAAAAATATATAAATTGACGAAGGGTGTCAATTTGCCTGACTACATACCGCCACTCGTGGAAGCTCCGTAATCACAAAAACATGGAAGGTTTTAATCAGCCTTTACTTATCTAACAATACACACTGACCATTATCCTCAATCCTAATCAAACAGATTGACACTTGACGCCGAGTCCCGAAGAAGGAACTTTGTTTTAGGTAAAAGTAGGTGAAGCGGCTTTATGTAATTACTTCATCCAAACAATATGGGATAGAAGACTATAGGCGCTGTGTGTGAGGATTAGGTATGTTGGGAATATTCTGTGGTATGTTACAGGATAGTTTATTTTGTCACTCTTTGACAGTTGTATGAAATGGCTGTAACATAACACGGTAATTTGACATAGGGTATCAATTTACTTAACAATTAATTTCCATGACTGCACCTAAACTAGTTTTGTCTTAGGCTAAATGACAGTTCATTCAAAGCTTTCAGATCGACTGGTTCAGTCTGGTTCCTCAAAATTTTAGCCACGGATTTTTTTTTTTTGGTAAAAGGTGATAGGGTCACGGATAAATGGGGGGGAGGGGGGGTTCCCTTTTATCATTATACATAGTTACTAGTTTATTTTTGCTGCGACTACAGGAGTCAAAAAAGTACCTATTTCAAATTCAACAAAACGTCTTTGAGAGCCAATTCCTAGTTACCTCTATGTTATCCATTTATGTTTGAGCGTGTATAAACTTTGGAGATCCCATTTTTAAATCGGTTTCCGCGTCCGACGATCTCGTTTGATGTACGAAATAACGTGGTAAGTACCTACCTGTCTGGCGAAAGTGAAAAACTAATATTATGAGTTTGTCGTGTAACTAATTAAAGTGCTAGTTTATCGCTTTACTTGTAGAGAAATAGCTTCTACAATTTTTTATTTGTATAGGTAAATGTATATTTCTTAAAATAATTATAGTCTTTCAGCTCAAAAAGGATACCTATAACACCTTCGACTCTATAAGTATACACCTACACCACTAATAATAAAAAACAGTTTCTTTGTTTGTTTGAACGCGCTAATCTCTGGAACTACCAGTCGGATTAGAAAAATTGTTTTTGCATTTCTTGAGGAAGGTTATATGCTATTTAACATCGCGCTGCCACCCTTAGGAGCCGAGTAAAAAGCAAAATAGTCGGAAAGAACGCTAAGCAAAAACGAAGTAATAGTGCGGGCGGGCGATGCGACGCGATGCAGTAGGTCGGGGGAATAAGAAATTTCACGCGGACGAAGTTGCAGGCAGAAGTTATAATTTTCAATTACATAATGTAGTTGTGTCACAGCTTTCAATTGTAGAGGTGACATACAGCCATTGTGTACTTAAATTGTTAATTAATTTTGAGCCCATTAAAATCATTTCAAGTTTAGTTCCCATGTTCTGGGCGTCATCAAACAAAATCACTGGTTATATCAGGCGACGGCGCTCGATCGCTGCTCGTTCTCGTGTTAATATCATCTTATTTGCTCGAAATTCTGCTCATATTTGAGCATAGGTAGGTACATCGTTATACTTGTCTGTTTAATGAGCAATGTTCATGGTACCTTTAGTGAAATATAGCCAATGAGGATGTAACGGGACTTATTGGAACTGTCGGATAATGACGTACCTATACTTGAAGAAAATTAGGCGCAAAAAAAATAGATCACCTCAGACCTTTTTCATCATTCGTCGTTAAGGGGGAAGCCGCCGTTCCGGATAAGGCGGGAGGAAACGCCCGGGTGTCACCACTGTGTGGATCGCCCGGAGGACACGGTGGAGCATACGGTGGAGGTCTGCCCGGCTTGGGCGGAGCACCGCCGTGTCCTCGCGGAAGCGATCGGCGGCGGCGATCTCTCGCGTCCGGCCCTGGTCCAGGCCATGGTACGGAGCGAGAGTGCATGGGAAGCCATTACCTCCTTCTGCGAAGCAGTAATGCTCGTGAAGGAGGAGGCGGGACGCGTGAGGGAGAGGCAAGCTTTGCACCCTCACGCCCCTAGTCGCCGCAGGAGACGCCCTGGGCGTCGGGAATTGGCAGCCGATTCCCGGCCACCGTAGGCGCGGGCTTGCGGACGGCGAGCAATGGGTAGCTCGCCGTCCGGTAAGGACCAAGCCCGAGTCGACGGCGCGTCGTGTTCCACGCGCGCCTCAAAGAGATGTCAGCACTATTGACGGGGTCCGCTAGGGCCGATGCCAGCTAGGGTTGCGGGATGTTCGAAAGAGTTACCGTGGCCCCGGCACAGGCAACAGAAGGAACACGGGTGGGTTTTAGTCAGTAAAAGTCTGACACGCCCTCCCGCTCCACCCAGAGCGGGAGAAGTCATTTGATGATTTCCCATCCACAAAAAAAAAAGGGGGGAAGCGCCAGGTAGCCCCCGAAATTCAAACTTTCTTATGTTTTTTGCAATTTGAAAGTCAGTATTAAGTTGTATGCTGATTAAACTACCATTCGCGACCGTAACAAATATGCAT